>JABTXL010005930.1:1429926-1556654 GCA_025134845.1 Neodon shergylaensis
ACAATTTTGTTAGGAAAGAGCCAGGAAAGTACATAGAATGGGAAATTTTATAAAAAATATTCATAAAATGGGATAACTCCCTTCAATTGGAGACATACATTTTTATAGAATCACATGAACATCAGTCCTATCCCTAGGCTTGAGGTACTTTCACATGTTGAGTATTTGAGTAAAGCTCATTGTCTGGGATAACAATGCTCAGAACAGAGACTGTAAAGATGACTGGTAGTTCAGAGCTCTTGCTACTCTTATTGAAGACCAGAATTTGATTAATACTGAAATACTGACAGACAGAAGTATTAATTAAAAAAATCAGCTAACTTGGAGCCATACAACACATGGTTCTTACCAGGACATACCTGCTACCTTAATAGGAAGGGCTTTTTCTTCAGAACTACATTATTTCTACAATCTCCAGAAGGTCTGCTTGAATAGAAATTCAGACTTTCATCTGTTATCTATATTTTGTCTAAATGCCTGTTTCAAATTTAATATTCACCATCAGCACACTCAGAAATTCACTTCACAGGCATCAATATCAAATGGAGACACAGAATAGGTAAGTCTTGAGGAAACAGGTTCATTAAAACATCTTTTAAAAGGTTGGATAAAGAAATGTGTTGCTTCTGCATGATGCTTGCACTAAGACTGACTATGAGTATTGAGAAGACAGGGTATTAAAACAGGTTGAATTGTCTGTGTGAACCTGCAAAATGCTTTGGTGGCAGCTGCCAGGAGCCTGAAGCCTTCTTGGGATTAAGGAGCAAAATAAAATTGAATGCGCATCTTCTCAGCTTGACTTAACGGCTCATAAATCACTTTGTAATAGAAAAAAAGAAATGGCCTGTTTCTTCTGCAGCCTAGAATTACATACTTTTTAATGGTATCTTTTGTTCAGTCTCAACTTCTCTCAATAAAGAGGTTCATTATTGCCTCTGTAGTATTGAGAATCCACAGTTTCCAAGCAGGGCTATACAATCGAGAAGAAGCAATCTTACAGTTCATTTAAAACAACTGACTTACACATTGTGAAGCTATAGCTCAGGGGGAAAATGTAATATGTCCAAGGTCATACATTTCAACAGTTACCAAGTAAAGATCACATCAACCTGCCAAAATGATCTGGTCAATTAAAGGTCTTCAGATCATAAACCCAAAATTTCTGGCCAAGGAAAAACTATAGATAAATAAGAACTGTTGTAATGTTTAGTTCAGATTTGTCTTTCTCTACTATTTAACACGGCTATTTATGTTTCCTCACAATCCGTGTTTTTTAAAATTTGTTTGTTGCTTTTATTCAGAAGTAGAACCTCTTCCAGTACCACCTACTTCACTCTTTAAGCAGCTGAAGCTGCTTGAATTGTTCATTCTTACATCTAACTTAATGTTTTACACCTCACAGAGGTGTGCTTCCCACCACTATTCCAGGCACCTCTCTTTGGCAGTTCCTCCTAGAAAATGCACAACAGCCACGCGAGTTCTTATATGAATCTTCTATTTTAAATAAATTCATTTTAAGGGACATGTACATAACTGCTTTCGTTTTCATGGAATATCGTCAAGACACAACTTGAACCAGCTCATAACATCTTTGTTTTTCTATATCTGGTTTTGTTCAGGTTTTCAAATGTTCTCTTCATTCAGTAGCCATTTCTCTACTAAGCTCGCACTGAACTGCCCTTCTGATGTTAGAGCATGGAAGTATAGAGATGAACAAAACACGCACCCTTCTCCACAAGCTCACAGTGTTAGTCTGTTCTCCCTGCTGTTCAGTTGTTCAGAACCACGTTTACATCAATTCCCCATGTTAGAAACCAGGAACACACTCTCTTCTGTTGCAGTGATGACCTCATCCTTTGCTGCAGTGTTTACTTCAGCCCCTCATCCTGAGTACCCCCGTCCCTTTATTAATCTCTTCTGCTTATGAATCACTAAGTGATTTTTGACTCACAGAGTGATCACAGTATTTAATATTAGCATTTATGTTTTCATGTGCATGATGTGTGCTACTTCAACAAAGAAAATCAAACCAAATGAGATTTATTGCTACATACAAGAAGAAATGAGAATAATATTAGAATCTACTTCATGGAATTATAGAGAAAATGAAATGACTTATACAGGGGTCAGTGTTTCACTCCGTAACATACTTAGTTGTATTAGTTATATGCAATCAGAAGTCCTACTTAAGAGTAACAAATTATAAGAGGAATATATAAACTATATTATAATATGTAAAATGTTCATGATTAATATACAATATAAATATAAAAATACATAGATATTAGTGATTATTATCCAAAAATAATTATGAATCCTTCTTGAGTACTAATTTTGTCATATATTATGGAGTTCATATTTTCTGAGAAAGTATAAAAATACTTATCTACAGAATTTATATATTGTTTGAATAGTAATTGGTAACAATCATATATAGAATATCATATTATTCATTTTATCTTTACAATAAAAGTATATAGGTGCTAATCTACCTGCTTTGTTTCCCTTCTATTTCCTAAAAGGCTATTTTAAACGAGTTATATATACATAATTGAGGAACACACATATATGTATTGACTAAAATATACACTTGCACTCATACGGTTTGTTATGTATTTACACCTTGTCTCTCTGTCTATGGCTTACAAGGTCACATCAGCCCCAGTCAGAGCACATGAACAGCCAATGCATAAGCATTCAGTCACACACAACTTTGCCAAGCAAGAAGGGCATTCTCAAGCAATGAGAAGAAGCGTGTATTATGGGATTCAATATTGACAACCATCTTTGTCTCTAAAACCTGAACGACTCCATTCCTTAAGCATCAGTCTCAAAAAAAAAATCTGAGGTATGACTGTATGTGAAGCTCTTTCAATTTGGTAGTCAGCACTTCAGGGTACGCCATGCTACAACAGAGACAGAGCCGTGATGGGGAAGCTTTATTAACCAATTATCTTTAAGGAGTGGGACCAAGTTGGGGTGTGGCTTTTTGGAACCCAGAGATAAACGGGCATGGCCCAGGTGCTCTCTCTCTCTCTGTGTGTGTGTGTGTGTGCGTGTGTGTGTTTGTGTGTGTGTGCTTGCCTCTCAGCACAGCTGAGCTTGGACTTCTCGTTCCTGTTTCATGAGTTTTTTCCTTATAACAAATACAAATACAGTTGCTTTATTATTTATCTAGCCTGGTTATTACCCAAATCGAGCTAACTGCTACAGGCCTCAAAGAGCTTCAGTGGTTTTGACAGAGGCCAACATCTCAGAAGCATGAATTCACATGGAAACCACAGGTGTTTGTTCGATTGGTGTCAATGCTGTGTTCACAAGGAAAGGTTTTCAGATTCTCTATAGACACCCTTCTCAATGTGTTCCTCATTCATTAATGACTTGCTCTTCCTTAAGCAATAATAGTGGAGTATTTTACCACCTTCTACTCTAGTTTGCCATTACATTTGTTTACTGTCAGTCCTATTCTATATGCTCAGATATTGCATGGAAAATTTAACTTGTCTGCTTGTCACAGCCCTTTGACGAGTAGTTCGGACTGAGTCAAAATGTCTGTTCACAGCTGGCATGCCTAAAATTGAGATTAAAAGCATTCACAAAACAATTTTCTTTTAAAATAAGGGTTGTTGATGATTTTAATTTTCAAATTAGATTTTTAAATTTACTAACTGTGTGTACATGTGTATGTATGTGGATATGCCTTTGAATTGGCCTCTGACGATTAATAAGAATGTTTTTCCACTTTTCAAATGTGCATAGGTTTGAACTCAGGTCAAGCTTGTTATCAGACACTTTTACTCTTGGAATCACCTCACAAGCTTGAGGGTTCGGTTTTAGCATTTCCTGTTGAAGATGCCACCCAGAGCTTCTAAATGTGCAAACCTGTCTTAGCTTGTCTGAATCAAGCTTCATTCTGAGATTAGGCTGCAACAGGAAAAATTTGGAACCAAACTATGCTGGATCTTGAACAATTATAAAGATCTCCATATATCATGTAGAAATCCTAAAAATCCACAACTAAACTCATGAGAGTCAGCACAGGCCATGGAAGGAACTCATATTAGGAGTTCCTGTACTAGAAATACTTAACTTCAGCATTTATTTGATGTTTTCACAGTTATCTCCCAGCATGTGAGTCTGTGTGATAGTCATGCTCATCACCACTGTCTCTCACATATCTTGGTTTCTAAAACTTATTTTTTAATAATCTATATAGTCTATATTTCTATTTAGAATTCTAGAACAAGTAGGCATAGCTGATAACAAGAAGTTCTGCTCAAAAACCAAGCAGCAATTGGAGCTAATACTTGTGTGACTCTTACTTCTTCTTGTATAACTCTAGGAAGACTGAAGTTGTTCACAGAAACTACAAGCTATAATTATGAACCCATTTATCAAATTTGGTAAAGTATTTGAGAAGTCCCAGAAACAAGAGGATATAAATCAACAAAATGCTAAGAGTGAGTGAAAAGTGGGAGAATATGTTGTGCAGGCTTTAATTTTCTTTCTAGTAATAGTGGTTCATCCTTAAATGTCACCGTGAACTCCACACATTAAAAACAAGAGCCAAATACCTGCCACCTACTTCCACTTACAACAATGGAGAGCAATGACTTTGGCAAAGTGTCCAAGCTTTATAAACTATTAATTCTCCTTGAAAGTGATTAATTTGGGGCACAAAAATGTAGTAGTGTTTCTATGAGCACCTCTGGAACATATTAAAAGAAGTTCTCGAAAGCTGTTCTTTGTAGGGTTTTATTCAATGAAAATTTTTGAAATTAAGCCAAATGAAAAGATTCAGGTGTATGCAAACCACTCACTCAAAATAAAATAAAAAAGACATAATTGTTTTTTTTAAAAAATAAGAACAACATTTTATGAATATTCTGTTCATTTCCTCACATTTCCAACAAACAACATACTTCACTTTAACTGCCTTTTAAATTTCTTGTTATTCACATCCTGCTTCTCAGTCCCATTCATTTCTCCATCTCTTCATATCCACCCTCTGCCATTGCAATACCCCAAGTAAAATCAATTTTAAGAGAAAAAAAGGAGATAAAGAAAAGCCAGTTTCATCATGGAAATTGAAGTATGATACAGTGAGTCTTATAGTAAGCCTTTTATCTATACATCTTGCAAATGTTCATTGCAAGGAGTCATTGGTCGGGTTTGGGGCCTCTGGTTTCTGCTATACTGTCCATGCTGGGCCCTCACCGGGACTCCTCTTGGATATCCTACTGTTTCCCTGTGTCATAGAGATCCTGCAGCTTGGGGTCAGAAGGATTAGTCCATGCGCCAGAGCAGACCACAGATGGGGTGGATATTGGGGTGGGCCACCTCATAACCCTGCTTCTGAGCCTGGGTAGTTGCAGTGTTAGTCAGCCTGCCTGCTCCCCCTGTCCTCGCCATCAGTGTGACCTCTCCAGCACTCTCCCTGGCTAGTTCACCACTTGCACCAATTCTTTTTCTTTCACGCCCTTGAAGTTGGCTCTCCCACACCTACACTTTCAGGGACGACTCTACTGCGAAGCACAGGCCAGGTACAGATCCATTTTCTGAGTTGTAGCTGATGAGCTGCAGGAACAGGTCTCCCACTTTCATGAGCTCAGATCCAGCTCTCCCACCTGCCACAGGTGGTAATGGGCGATGGGGGCGGGGCATCTCCCCCCACCCCACGTCACCATATGGCAGATGAGGGACAGGGCCATATCTCCCACATTTATGTTCTCTGCCTGATTCACCTGAACTTGGTAAGTAAGGTCAGTTCTACTGTCCTGCCCAGCCGAGGAGTAAGGCCCACTTCCCTGAGTGTTGTAGCCGGTAAAAGAGATGGTCAGCTCTTTTACCCACCGCAAGTGGAAGAAAAAATATTTTAATTATGTGATCCTCTTGTCAAATTTTATCATGTTGTGAAATCTTTAAATAACAATTTATCAAAATTATTGTATTATAATAGCCCAGGAAGTATAAGAATACATTGTGTATAATTCCATGCTCTCCATATGCATGTACTGCCCAGCATCTAAACCTCCCTCCTAGGCTTGGATTCTTAAGAGAAAGCTCCTGTTGTGTATTCTGTTCAAATAGAGCAGTGGTTCTCAACCTGTGATGGCAACCACTTGTAGGGGTGTCAAACAACCCTTTCTCAGGAGTTGTCTAAGACATCAAAAGACACAGCTGTTTATAGTAGAATCCAGAACAGTAGCAAGATTACAGTTATAAAGTAGCAACAAAAATAATTTTATGTTTGGAGATCACTGCTTTGTGAGGTACTATACTAACAATAGGAAGGTTGAGAACCACTAATATAGAGGGATTCTTTTTGTTCAGAAAGCCAGTTTTTCTTCATTTTCTTGGTTGTTTCAAAAATATTAAGATGAATAGATTGATTATTTATTATTAATATACTAAAATTTAATTATTGGCTTCATCGAATATTAGTATTATCTTCTCAATACTTGCTCACCTAAGGTAATGTGTTTAAGTCAGTTTTTAAAGTCCTGCCTCCCTTTTGAAAAATATTTTTGGAAACAAAAACAGTATGAGAATTGGCAACAGTTTGTGGAATTTTGTTAGCTATCAGATTCACAAGAAGAGCACTGTCTTTGAGTAGAAGGATGTCCCATATCTTTGTGGACTCCCTGGTACCCTGGTTTGAAACCAAAATTAAACTAAGCTCAGGAAACATTGGATCAGAGTAACAAAATGCAGAAGTCCTAGGTTCTCCAAGGCCAAGAATCCAGGGAACCAGGTTGTCTGCAATATATACTCTCTGTAATGTTTCATATGGATGAAAATCAGCCCATTTATTACTATGAATAGCAATTAAGTAATATGAAGGGAAGTTTTCTCCTTTATTCCTTTAACCCCTGAATAACATAAAAGTCAATGTTATTTTAACACATGAATTCCCCTCTACAAAATTCTATATGGACCACTACAGTGTAAAATCAACTGCTCACTGGCCAAATATAACCAAGCTAAATGGGGCATTACAAAGGGGTGTGCGATATTGTATATGATCCACCAAAATGTAGCAATATTTAGTGATGGCTAGCAATAAGGATGCATTAAATTGTGTCTGAAATATTGCTTATTTAATGAATGGTTTATTGTTTTCAGAATGATAGCCTCCATAAACAAAAGAGCTTAACTTTCATCTGCATTTCCCAAATCCTTATTAATGTCTTAACAAGATGGGAAGCAATCACAAACTATCAGATTTACAACCCCATTAACCACTGATTGGTAAATAAATGCTAATTTGTGTGCTGCAGTAAATTTTAATCTAGTACCCAAAACACATTCATTAATCCATTAATGTAAATGAGATCCTTTAAAGAATTTTTGTCAGTGTATTACTCTCCAACCATGCAAAGAAATACTGAAAAACTGAACTATATAACATTAAAGAGGCTATGGGAGTTTCTCAAAGAAAGGGAAACTGCTGTTCTCTATAGGTATAAGCACATCATTACGTACACACATGCATGTTTCTGGATAGAGACACATGAAGAGAACATCTTTCTCACTTTATATTAATTTATTTCCATATTGCCATATGAAAAATGTATATCAGGTATTTAATGTCTGTGTTTTTTTCTATACAGAAAGATTTTATACTGAAATATTTTATATTAAAGATGATTGTCTTATTTGTATTTGTAACTTTATATTTTAATTCCTGAATTCATTAGGGAGAATATCCTAGCAATTTCACCTACACCTGTCACAATTACTGTATACATTCACACTAGTCATGAGATTGGGTCTTTTCTTTCTTTAAACAACTCTAGCCTTGCAGGAAACAAGCACAACAGTAAACATTTTACTATGAAGACAAAGATTGTGTCATTTAGCTACCCATAAAATGGAGGTGCTTTTAAATTAAACACCAATTAACTGAATGCTGCTCCTAGTACACGTTATTCTTGATCTCAAATTTGTTTTGTGCTGTTTACTCTTTAAACATATATTTCTGAACATATTATTTTTAAGGTGCTACTGTATGGTAAGGTTAAACATAGTCTCATATTATATATATTGATTTGAAAAGTGAACTGAACTTTTAAGAGTCAACCTAATTTGTTACATAAGAATACAGGAAACTATCACTAAGTTGAGACCTGATTTACACCTACTTCTACACCTTTGCTGTGACCTTCACACAGAGCTGTGCTAATACTGAATCACTTCTTTCTTATACAAAAAGAAAAAAATCTTTGTAGAGATCAAAAGCAGGTTAAAGTCCAATGCTCCACATAGCCAGGTAAACTTTAAACTTTTGAATGCTGTGTCATGTCTACTAATTTCAATGTAGAGGATTAAATCTTAAACTTTTATTACCTTCCAATTACTATCAAAATATTCCAACATTATGCAAAGACTATTTTAGTTTATTTATCAAAGGATAATTATATAGATAATATTTACATAAAGAAAGACATTAACAGATACATAGACTATAATGTAATTAAATATCTGTTAGGATACAGACCCTAACGATGTCAGCAATTCAGTTAATATTTATTTAATATAACTAGAAAGAGGGCTAAGTATATTCAATGAATATGATGTGAATATGATTCGAGAGAACAAAATTAATCCCATTTACTAAGACCAAAATCAAGGCAAAACCACTGGTTATTTCAGAATTCTATAACCTTTGTATTTTCCTCTAAGTCAGTCACATGAACTCTAGTTTAGCAAATGTCTCAAACATGTTTGAGATCTACAAGATTACATTCATGAAAAAACAAAAAGGAAAAACAATTGCCAGAAAAAAAAATTGACAATAATATCCCATATGCTTTACCTTTGTAGCCACTACAAGCCACAGTGAAAAAGGTATCAAGCTCAGATCAGTGGAGAGGAGAACCAGGTCTTGTTACCTGGTTTTTGTAACTACCTTATCAGAAAAGAGAACTCTGTGCAGAAAGAACCACACAAGGCAGCATCGCATGTCCAGTTAGAGACCCTAGGAAGGACTTCTACCTCCCATGACTCTGCTCTGTGTCTGATAGTGCAGGAAACTTAGCGGTTTAGGTTGACAGATGGGGGCCTTGGATTTTCCCATAGAACTATGACTAAATGAGTCACTTTATTTCCTGACAATATTCACTGATCACTGATTCTAAAGTGTCAAGGAAAAAGAAAACATGAACCACTCCTGGCTACACAGATGTCAACAATGGAACACAAGGATCCAGTTAGTAGTACCAAAGTAACAGCATCATGGTCTAACTGTCAAGAGCTGTTTTGAGTGTTTTGCTATCTTGTACCAAATTGCATATGTGAATATTAGATGACATATTATAGAAAGCAATTATTTCCAGCAAAAATCTATTAAATATTTTCTTTATGTACTCTCAGAATTGTGTCAACTAAGGGGTGTTATTTAACACAGCACTTAAAATCCTAAAAACATACTGTCAAGCTATGATTTACCAAATACAATCAGAATTTTAACACCAGCAACAAGCTTACATTTCTTGTTTGGGTTTATTGCCTCCTGGTCCCAAGATGGCAGTTGGCACTTACAGAGCCAGAGCTCATTTCAAAATGGAGGCATAAGTTACAAGAACAAAGCTGATTCTGTCCACGGGGACTCTGCCTTTATCAACGAAAGGGAATGTTTGCAGGAAGCCTTCAACAGACTTCCTCTGATCTTCTATTGGCAGAAGTTGCATGGTATGGGCAAACCTCAGCTGGTGCGAGCTGGGGAAAACAAACCCCTTTTAAAGTAGAACAAGAGAGCTCTGACTGGCTGGGCCACAACCATCGTCGGGCTGGAAACACCTGCTGTTTAGAAAAGAAGAAACGGTATTAAGAAACCCTACCTAGACAAGAGCGAGGAGCTGGGGAAGAAGGCAGCTTTTACCATGCTTTCCCCAAATATTGGACTTGTACTATGAGCAAAATAAACATAAGAAAGATGAATTAATTCTCAATGGTGATTAGTCAATACGATAGTAAATACAGTGGATTAGAATGGAGGTTGAGGATCCTTTCTCTGTTCCCCAGCCATATTACATATGCTGATTAATGCTGTCCAACTTGTTTAAAGCTATTTTATTTAATAATAAGTTGTTTCGTCACTGTATTTTGATATCCTTGGGGTAAATTCTTTTTAAATATTTCGGTGTACCCTCTGAATACTCCTGTTTCGAAAGGGTTATTGCTATCAAGCTCCAGCAGGATGTTGATATCCTGAATGGAGGCAGACAGTGCTCCATTTCACTTTGGGTCAAGTTAGCAATCTTATTCATATTTTTATCTTTGAAAGCCAACAATGAAAGAGGTAGCTTGAAAGCGGGAGCCATTATGGGGCTGTGGAGAAACCTGATGCTAGGGAAATTCCAGGAACCCACAAACATGACCCCAGCTAAGACTCCTAGCAATAGTACCTGAACTGGCCTTCCCCTGTAATCAGATTGGTGACTACCCTAACTGCCATCATGGAAGAAGATGCAGAGATTCACAGCCAAGTACCAGGCCAAGCTCCAGGAGTCCAGGATTCGAGAGGGAGAAGGGATTTTATGAGCAAGTGGGGTCAAGATCATGATGCGGAAACCCACAGACAGCTGAGCCAAACTCCTAGGAAATCAGGAACTCCAAACAGACAGCTGAGGAACCTGCAAGGAACTGAGCTAGGCCCTCCGCATAGGGCCACAGTTGTGTAGCTTGGCCTATTTGAGGGGTCCCTGTCTGTAGGAGCAGGATTTATTCCTGGTGCATGAGCTGGCTTTTTGGAGCCCAGTCAGCACGGTGAGATGCCTTGCTCAGTATTAATGCAGGGTGGAGTGGCTTGTTCCTTCCTCAACTTTATGTGCCAGCATTTGTTGACTACCCATGGAAGGCCTTACCCTTTCAGGGTTTTTTTATTTGATTATTTGGGGGTGTGGTTTCTAGTTTTTAGAGACAAAATTTTCCTGTAGCTTTGGAGCCAGTCCTAGAACTAGCTGTTGTAGACCAGATTAGCCTCGAACTCACAGAGATCTCTCTGCCTCTATTTTCCAAGTACTGGGATTAAAGGCATGTACCACCACTTCCTGGTGAGGCCTTACCCTTTCTGAGGAGTGGATAAGTAGTGGATTGGGGGGAAAGAGACTGAAGGAACAAAGGTTTCTGGGTTGTCCTACTGGAAAATCACCCCCTCCTCCCAGGGAAGAAGAGGCAGTGCTTAGGAGCTGAACTAACAGGGACTAAGTGAGAACATAATAATATCAAATACCAAACAAATTGAAGCGGTTTATGAATTCCTGATCTCACTGAACAGAGTGTGAAAAAGTCAATATCTGCATTTACTGTTAAAACTTAATTATTAATTTTCCTGTTTGTGGCTGTGCCAGTGAAAACATTTTGATTGTTTTAATTAATTTTGTGATTTATACATTTAATCAAAGATTAATTAGCCATCTGCATTTATTTTTCTGTAGATTTCTTGTGACAATTGCACATTATTGACGTAGGAGTGGTTCCTCCCAGTTCTTTAGACTACTTGTTATTAATGATATTTTGATATCAGCAGTGAAGCTTCCAGCCTGTCTCTGTCCATCCTTACAGATGAGCGTCACCATAAAATGCCATTATATTTTATCAACAAACATTCTTTTTATGGTAATTGTGTTTACCAATATGTTTTTAAAATTATTAAGTCCATTTTCTTCCCCAAATCACAAAGTTATCAACAATCTCCTCTAAAGTATTTCATTTTTATGTTCTTATTCATTATGTAGATTTTTTTCCAAGAAGAATTTAATGTATCCAATCTCCTTTATACTACATATTTTAATAGCTTTATTTTTGCCCATGTGAAAAACTTATTTTCTCAAGATTAGCTCTTGGCAAGGATAGGATTTTATCACTGATTTTAAAATGTTACCCCTGTTGTTAACTTAATGTTTATTTGTGTGCAGAAAGATAAGTACTGGGTTGCTTAGGTACCTCAATAGGCTGAAGTTCATAGGCCTGTAACTTGAAATCCTGAGCTACACATATAGATTCCACAAGCAGGTTGGAGAAAACTGACGCCTGACCACACACACGCTGAAGCATTCCTGTGCACATTCACAGACATCATACGTACAAAAATCTAATTAATTAATTGAGTTTAAAAAGCAGTCGAGTATCTTCTCTGTTCAGATGGCATTCCTGAGGCTTCTGTCAGCCTCATGGTTTGCTAGCAAAGGCAGGCTTCTAATTACCTCTAAAATATTATTTTCCATATTTTGGGGGCTGCAGACCCCTGGCCCCTTGTCTGTCTTTGTCTGCCTCAGACCCTTTGTCTGCTGGAATGAACTGAGCAAAACACCTGTGTCTGTAGTTGCTCTGAGCACCAGATCTTGAGGGCAAGGGAGTCAGTTGTAGTGAGGTCTGCAGCTGAAAGATTCGAGAGCTGGGGCGTAGCTATCAGATAAGGATCCCTATATAAGCTTCCCTGGAGCACAATAAAGGGGTACTCTTGTATCAAGGATGACCTGTGTCCCCGTATCTCTGTCTGTCTGTCTGTGTTTTTAAGTCTCCAACTTGGTTCCCGGCTCGCATACTGTCCCGAAGTACAGGTGCTACATCCATAAAATGATTTTAGTCTTTTGATAGTCAGATCAAATTATAATTATGGTGGTAAGAACAGTAAAAATTTCCATGAAGTACAAGCTGTACTGAACCCTCCTGCTAATAGGTCATAGTGACCATGAGAGACAGTTCTCATGAGTGACAGCAGTGTCACAGTCCTCTCAATACTCACAACAGATGAGTGTGTGCACTGCCCGTTGCATGTGCAAACAGCATGTCCTGCTCCTAATATCCGCGGGACTAATTCAACGGTATTAGTTTTCTCAAGCAGCAGAATTGGGCAACAAAGGAAGCGAAGGCAATACGTTATTGAATATTGAATATAAAGCTTATGTTTGTAACAAATCTAAGATGAAGAGAGCAAAGCAGACACAGGACCAGGCCAGGGCCTGAATGTAGCTTTGGAAAGAATAACAAAATACCTAGGGAAAGCAACACATGGTAAATCACACTCCAATCCTTGCACTCAGGAGTCTGTGCAGGGAATTGTTGTTAGAGGTCAGGCTGTGCAACACAGTAAATTCCAGGCCATTTTGATGCCCTGTCTTAGAAAATCCAAGCAAAGAACCCAATATATATGAAAACTGGCATAGGGAGCCACAGTAATTTTCAAAAGAGATATTTTTAAAATACATTTCCTTTATTTCTTTGAAAATAAAAAGAGAATTGATTAATATAAATATTAAAACATTATTGAAAAGGCTAAAAAGTGATATGGGTTAGTTGTTATTATCTTATTTGCTCATAAAACAGAAAAGGTAGGTGTCGATTTTTTATGACATATCAAATATTGAAAAGCAGTTGTTATGGTCCAGTTCCCCATCATGCCTTCATCATCGTTGTTCTAAAGAAAAAGAACAAAATGCCATGTCTTGCCCTTTATGAAACTTGTTTAGTTCAAAGGAGTAAATAATATTGTTTCATCTATTATGGAATATTTCTTAGAAATTTTAAATAAAACATACGATTGCTTTTCTTTTGCTATGCATACTTTCTTTCTCATCTGAAAAACACTTTCTCCAATAAAAGGCAGAATATAACTTTGAAAGTACATAACAAATATGTATGGCTAAATGTGTTAGAATATTGCCTACCTCATACACACAATAAAAACAGATTTTTTATTATTAAGGAAACATGAAGAAATACAGTAAAACTCATATTAATAAAATTGCCAGTTTCCACAAAGATAGATATCATAGCAGCTACCTATTTAAAAAGTGATCTCTCTCTCCCTCATCTCTCTCTATACACACACACACATGCACACACATGCCCACACACATGCACATACATGCCCACAGGTGTGCACATGCACAGGCACACACGTGAGCACACACTCACACACACAAATTTAAAAAAGTGTTTGAAATTCTAGTTTGCTAACCAAGGCTTGTAGCCTTTTGACAGAACTCAACCCAGAGCCCTGCAGAAGTCCCACCCTTGATGGTTTGCTGTGAACTGAAGTTGAACAGTTTCTGCTACTCAAGTAAGCATGTTTGCCTTTATACTACATCTCCGTTCAGGAATAAAGAGAAACAATAATAATTATTACACTTATTTTTCTGGCTTTATATTTTACTATTTATCAATCAAGTGCACTCATTATAAAGGAGAGAATCCACTAAAGGCTTTTAAAACTAAAATTGTAAAATATTTTATTTCACGTGAAATTTCTAAGTTTAGTACTTTCCCTACATGTGCAGCATTGGCATGGGGAAGAGATGGAAGGAAAACAAACATTACCCACAAAGAGTTAGTCTTTGACATCTTAGATATAAAGAAGAAATCCCTCAACAACTTCAAATGGTACTGATGATAATTGCTATTTTTATAGTAAATTTATTCCTGTAAATGCATTTTCAATTTTCACTTAAGCAAATATGAACATTTTTATGCCTACATTTGATATTTCCTCCCTTTTATATAACTTGGCTTCTTCATGAAAACAAAGTTGAGATAAAATTATTCAAGAATCTAAATAATTATTAGTTTTTTGAAGTGTTATTTTTGAGGCAAAGGCAGAATGAACCATGATTAGTTTACATTATCTGATGAATATGTTTGTAAGTCCTGAATTATAATTCTTTCTCTGTCAAGGGATATAATTACTAAAATTTTTAACGTATTTTATTTCCTTAATCATATTCTTCAACAAAGATTTGTAGGGCTTATACAAACTATAAATAGCCACGATATAAGAAAGACAGAGACTATGCTAAGCAGGTCACCCCATATGAGTGGGGAGGTCTCATGCTCACTCACTGACAAGCACAAACAACAATGACAAATATACTTATAATTCAAAATAATAGCTAGTGTATGACTACTGTCACAGCTTCACAGCTTCTAGAGACTAACGTCTCAAAGATCTCTAAAGATAAAGAACAATTTATAAAAGACTTTTATAGTTAAATTACATGTAAAAGCATGGCTTCTTATAATTACTACAATTATTTTTCAGAGTTATTATTTATTTTATTTGAAAATGCCAAGTTTCTACCACTTATGAAAATCTCAATCACTCTTTTCTCAAACTTTAAATTCTTTTGCTACCAAACATTTGCTTAAACTTTGTGCTCAACTGTCAAAATAGGCAAATATTTAAAAATAGTTAACTATAGGTAATCCAGTTTTTGAATGTGAAAATGTTGGATATATTTATCATCAAATTTAGGAAATCCAGTTTGAAATTCAAAATTCACCTTTTTTAATGATTATGAAACTATTGGAATCAACTTCACCTTTGGTTGTGACAACCAAATGTTTTCTCCGAATTGTGATTTATATCTGCTGCAATGTACGAGTCCTCACAGTTAACACTGGATCACCTAGCATCCTAAAATCATTAATTTAGTAATTCAGCCTCCAGAGCTCACAAAGCAAAGGTAGTCAGCGATGAAAACATTGCTATGATAGAATTTTTTCTTCCATAATATTTCTTTGATAGTCTCCAAAATGTAGGAATCCCATCATTTTACCTAGCTTGTCCCCTCTCACAACAGTGCAGTATTTTCCTCTCAGAAGATTAATTTTTCGGTAGCTGTTTGCTGTCTTTCCCCATCTTGCCTACCTAAGTGGATATTCTCTGTAATCAATCTTTCTCTGCTCCCAAATAATGCCACAAAAGAATTATTAATTATGAATGTTCGGCCTTTGCTTAGGCGTGTCCCACTAGCTCTTTTAACTTAAGCTGTTTATTTAACCAATGTCTGTCATGTCCCTTGTTACCTCGTCTCTCCTTAATGCTCATTCTGATTCCTCTGCATCTGGTTGGCAACTCCACCTTCTTCCCAGAGTTTTCTCTATGCCCTGAAGTACCATTCATACCTCCGGCACAGCTATGGGCTGTTCAGCTTTTTATTACACCATCACAACAACACCCCACAACAGATCTTATGCTCAACTGCTGACATAGGTAGAAAACAGAACTTAGCAGAGTCATGGGAATCCCACCACAGGATCATGATGTCTACGCATGGTGTAAAAGATTTCAGAAGCAAGTGGACTCCCTCACTGGCAAAAGGGCATGATGCCAAAGATTGTGAAGGAAAGGCTTTCATATGCAGCAGCCTGATAGTTGCAATAACAAAAGCCTATGTCATAGCAACCTTATACAAGACTGTATCGCAGCTGTACACAAGCAGAACCTTAGACAAACAGCAACAAACTCTGATGAGCACATTTTTTTTTCAAGAACTGTCTCGCTTTCAATATACCTCATAGAATATTCTTTTTATTTTTGCATATGGAAACCTATTTTTACACCTTTTCCTATGGCATTTGTATTTCCACTGCAGTGCCCTGCAATTCCCAAATCAATAGTTTTGCTTAAATAATATCTTTATTTTTTACAGTTGAGTTACTACAAGAATAGCAACAGTACACAACTTTATTTCTTACCAAGTTTGACATTTAGTTAATTTCCCCAAAATCCTACTAAAACTATTGAAAACCCCAATGGCAGTATCACCTGCCATGTCCTGGTTGCTCTACTTTACATCACATGCTAAAATTCTATATGCATGTTTAGTTTATTTCAACTTTGTGTAATTTTAAAGGTAAGCCTTTTTTTAGAAAAAAAAAAGGTGATTAGTAACTATTAATCTTATGACATATATATCATATTGTAAATTTCACTTGCTTTTTATTTAAAAAATATAACCTACCAATAGGGAATTCTAAAATGTCACTGTCAAAAACCTTAGAAGATAAAAGCATTGTTATAGAGGTCAACAAAGTTAAACACAGAAAAAGCGAGGAAAAAAACAATCGGCTTATCTCTTCAAAAAGATGAGGCACATAGATGCTCCTGGAATGCTTAGAACGATGTAGTTTACAACCCGTGATCCTTTGCTCTCTGTTGAGCCAGGTTTCACCTGTATCCCCCATAATATTTTTCTTATTCCAGACCTTCTCAGGCTAAATCTTGAGAGTATTGCTTCTAGGCCATAAAACCCAAGCACCCGAATGAGCAGTGTCACTTTTACCTTATAACAGCCTAAATGTTGTCTATGTTATCCTAGGGTTAGTCCAATCCTGACTCCACAGGCATGATGTTTTCTAGACCCTAAGTCTTGGGTAGCATCTCTGAGTCCACAGTACCCATCTTTGTAAAAGAAGTCAGATGTACTTTGTAAAGAATTTCAGTGTAAATATGTCTTAAATTTGTTGTACCCTTGTGACTGAGTAAATTGTTATCAGAAACCTTTCTTCCAAAAATGTGTTGGGCTTGAATATTACTAAAATAAACCTTCACTGATGTCAGGGTCTCAAAGTTTGGCCTAGCACTGGTTACCTAAGTCAGTTTAATTTTACTCCACTGTTGCAGGAACCCGCTTATTTGCTCCCAACTGCTCAGCCCCGAAATAACCACACAGAAACTCTATTAATTAAATCACTGCTTGGCCTATTAGCTCTAGCTTCTTATTGGCTAGCTCTTACATATTAATTTAATCCATTTTTATTAATCTGTGTATCACCACATGATTGTGGTTTACCAGCAAGATTCTGGCATGTCTGTTCCCGGAGGTGACTATATGGGGTCTCTTGACTCTGCCTTCTTTCTCCCAGCATTCAGTTTAGTTTTCCACACCTACCTCTGCTCTACCCTGCTATAGGTTCAAAGCAGTGTCTTTAGTAATAATCAATGGTAACCACAGCATACAGAGGGGAAACCCAAATCACCCCACCTTGATCATTTACCTGTTGTACAAAAACCCCATAGCAACTTCCCACACACTGGGTTCTATGTTGTCCACCTGAGTGGGTCTGAAGAAATGATTTGATAATTGAGAACTGAGGATTAATCATCATTCAAACACAGTGAAAAAATAAGCATGGGTAAACTCCTAAACCATAGCTTCAAAAATATTTGTTATTTGTAGATATCATAATCACACCATATTAATCTGATTTTATCTATAACTATTTATATAATTACTGATTAAATTTGTTCTTTGACAATTCTAAACTGTATATAATACATTCTGCTTCCTTTCCTGACACCCTTTGTCACTTTGTTCCCTCCCTAACAATTCTCACTTCCTTTTCAGTCCCATGCCTAGATTCATTTTTTTCTGTTGTGCTTCTTGATCCAGAAGATTTTTACTTGTACTCTGATCTACTTGCACTAATGGAAGATACATTCATAGCAGCCTAGACTATAGAATCAAAACACAAGCATGCTGTCATGTTATAGTAAAGCATTTATATTTATATGAAAACTTTCATACACAGTTACAGTGGTTTTACATATTATGCTCTCCATGATGTGCATCCTTTAAACATAATGGTGCCTTCTTTCTCATTAAAATTTTCTGCTAATACCAAGCTGTTTTTTTAATGACTATGGCTCCGTGTAAAGCTTGAAGTCAGGGATGTTGATGTCTCCAGAGGTTCCTTCCTTGCAAGATTATTTTAGCTGGTTTAGATGGTTTTTTTTTGTTTTGTTTTTGTTTTACCCTTATAAAGTTGAGTATTGTTCTTCCAAGATCGGGAAAGAATTGTGTTGGGATTTTGATGGGAATTGCATTGAACCTGTAGATTGATTTTGGTAAGATTGGCATTTCTATTATGTTGATCCTACTTATCTGAGAACATGGGAGATGTTTCCATTTTCTGATATCTTCTTCAATTTCTTTCCTTAGAAACTTAAAATTCCTTTTATATAGGTATTTTACTTGTTGGTTAGAACTACCCCAAGATATGGTCATATCTGTGGCTATTGTAAATGTTGATACTTCTCTGCACCTTTATCATTTGTATAATAGAATGGTTACTGACTTTTTTTTAGTTAATCTTTTATCTTGCCACATTACTGAAGGTGTTTATCAGTTGTAGGAGTTCCCTGGTAGAAATCTTGGGAATATATAAACATACATACATATACATACACACATATATATAATCATATCATCTGTAAATAGCAAAAGTCTGACTTCTTCCTTTCCAATTTGTATCCCATTGATCTCTTGTTGTTGTCTTATTGCTCTAGCTAGAACTTCTAGTACTATAGTGAGTAGAAACAGAGAGAATGAACAGTCTTTTCTTGCTCCTGATTTCAGTGGTATCACTTTGAGTTTCTCTCTGTTTAGTTTGATATTGCCTCTTGGATTGCTCTAAATTGCCTTTATTATGTTTACGCATTTTCTTGTATCCCTCATCTCTCCAAGAACTTTTTCATGAAGGGGTGTAAGTTTCTAAATGAATACATGCATAAAATAAAGCAATTCTATGGGTCTAAATGCTTAAACTGCTATGGTTTGAAAATAAAAGAATAATGCCTCCTTTAACTGTGTAGTCACTGTGCAATTGCATGGAGATGATTACATGCACAGATTTTTGGTCAGGTTTCATGCTGATTTTTTTTCCTTTTGATATGTATTACATTTTGAAATGTATTGCATTTTTAAATGTATTGTATTCCTTTAACTGAGCAATAAACTTCTGTCCTTTTCTTAAGGCAAGTTCACTGAAAAGAGGCAAATGTTGGTCACTGGCTCAAGTCACACATATGCAAATTCTCTGCTTTGCAAATTGCTGCCTCCCAAGGCCACTGCAACTGTGTGCAATAGGTGTGGCCTCTGTGT
Organism: Neodon shergylaensis; assembly: GCA_025134845.1. Classification (NCBI taxonomy): domain Eukaryota; kingdom Metazoa; phylum Chordata; class Mammalia; order Rodentia; family Cricetidae; genus Neodon; species Neodon shergylaensis. Next base: position 1,449,597 of record JABTXL010005930.1, read on the forward strand.
GAGGAGCTCCTGGTGTGACCAGCAGCATAAAGTATGCTGCTTTGGATAAAATAGTCCCAAATGGCAGAATCACTTGGTGAATATTGACGGTTAAGTTTTATTTTAACAAAGAGACCAGGATTGTGTGATGGGGAAATAATTTTCATAAGCATATAATAGACAAAACAGAGAGAAAATTTTAATATATTTATGAAATTGATGATAAAATAAATCCATTCAGTTAAACTAGATGGATTAGTATCAGTAGCCAATGCAGTGATTGTTTTTAATGAAGGTACTTATTGGCTGTTATCAATAAATCAATCCAAAGTTTACAAGGTCATAGACATTTGATGTCATTGAGAATTATTAAAATGCTCTGTGAATTATTAAAGTCTTCCTCAATACTTTTCCATCTGAAAACATTTATATCCACAACAATATGCACTATTTAGGAAGCTTGTATAATTTCTAATATTTGTAAATAAAAATATCTAAGACTTAAGCCAAAGAAAAATATTTGGAAATGAAAGGATACTTATTTTCCAGATAAGAAGGATGAACAATTAAGCTATGAATGGTATGCCTGGCTGTGGACAATGCATGGTGACAAAGTGTACTAGTGTTTAGACATAAGCAGCAATAATTTAATAAAAAAAAACCACCACTTCACATCTAGCACAGCCACTAAAGTCTCTCTAAGCCTAAGTCAGGAGAGCTGTGACTTCTAGCACCCACTCTGTGTCCAACCGCATACCTTGTAGAAACTTGAAACTATAGCTACAATTTGTCTATCTCCACAATTCTCACCAATAGAAAATTACACTATTTAATCTCTGAACTATAATACAGTCTAACATTCTTCATTCCATTCTTTTTCAAGTAAAGTTTATATCTACACAACATTCCATGTTCCTCTTCTCATGCTTGCATTGCCTGGATTTCTCTGTATGTCCTGTGTAGCCAGTTCTAAAATAGTTCTTTCTCTGTCTCTATCTCCATCCATCGCCAGATGAAGGTTCTGTGGTGATATGCAAGATATTCATCAATATGGCCATAGGATAAGGCCATTTCAGGCTCCCTCTAATCAGCTGTCCAAGGAACTAGCTAGGGACATCTCCTTGGACACCTGGGAACCCCTCTAGAGTCAAGTCTCTTGCCAATCCAAAAATGGCTCCCTTAATTAAGATATATACTTCCCTGCTCCCATATCTACCCTTCCTACATCCCAACCCTCCCATTCCCCCAATCTCTCCCTATCCTCCCCTTTTCACTTTTTTCTCCCCTTCTCCCCTTCACCCACATTGAAGCACTGGACTGGGCTCCCAAGGTCCAAATGAGAAACAGATGGAGGGAGAACATGAGCAAGGAAGTCAGGACAGCGAGGGGTGCACCCACTCACTGAGACATTGGGGCTGATCTAATGGGAGCTCACCAAGGCCAGCTGAACTGGAACTGATGGAGCATGTGATCAAACCGGACTCTCTGAACATGGCAGACAATGAGTGCTGACTGAGAAGCCAAGGACAATGGCACTGGGTTTTGATCCTACTGCATGTACTGGCTTTGTAAGAGCCTAGTCTGTTTGAATGCTCACCTTCCTAGACCTGGATAAAGGGAGGAGAACCTTGGTCTTCACACAGGGCAGGGAACCCTGACTGATCTTTGGACTGGAGAGGGATGGGGAGGGGAAGTGGGGGAATGGGGGGGGGGAATGGGAGGAGGTGGAAATTTTTAATAATAATAATAATAGTAATAAAAATAAAGAAAAATAAAATAGTCCTTTCTAACAATTTTAAAATCTCTCCTGCTTATTTTTTGATTCCAACAAATAAACTATAATTTTATTCTTTACACCTTTGACTTAAACACAAATGCTGAAATTGTAACTTCCACTCTCATATCTTTTTAACTAAACGGATGACGGAGAGATAGGACACTTAAAAAAAAAAAGGAATCTCACACTAGCTTAGAACTAAGAAATAGACTGGTGTTTATTAAAGGGTAAAACTTACAAAGTCAAAATTCTCTGCTTGAACGATGGATGAAGATCAGATCCAAAGCAAAGTGAACAGCAAATGGGGCCCAGGGGAAAAGAGAGAGGAAGGGAACAGATGCGCTTCTGCATCCAGGTAAATAGTCTATGAGGCTCCGCCCCAGTAGGTGGGTAGTTGCTAGCTATACACCTTCCGGCAGCAGCTCTCCTTTTTGTTTAAATAAGAGAGTTCTAAACCTACTACAAAATTATATACAATAAGAAAAATTATCCTATTTTAACTAGCTTAAGTCTTGTATAATAAATAACTTGACGAAGTCATGAGAGGAAAATAACTATATTTATCTAGTCTTCAACCCCATCAAAGATCTGAGAAGGGAAATAATGTAACCTGAGTAATTAGGAAGTGCAATCAAACAACTTCCAAAACATGCAACAAATCATAGAGACTACTGGCTACCTGGGCAATCTCCCAAAGTCACATTTATAGCATTGAAGCAACCAACTTTCGCTAAGGCCTAGAATAACTGACAGATTATTTTTAAAGGCAATACATTTTCAAAACCATCTTACCCTGTCTTGGTAAGATTTGACAGTTCTGCTTATCCATTTCCAGATACTATGTATTTTGTCAGTAGTTGAGGTATGGGCTATTCCTTGCCCAATGGCCAGTTTAGCCAAGAAGAATACAAGCTTCCAGTGGAGTGTCTTTGGTACCCAATATTCCCTCGGGAATAGATAGGTTTTGCCAGGAATGATTGTGTCTCACTACCACAGAACTCTAAGTTAAATTAAATGCCATTTTCTACAGCTCTTTGAAGAGGTCCAAGATTATCTATCTATACAGAATATAATCTCTATGTATCTAAAAAACCTGATTAGTCTAACTATAAATATGACAAACATAGATGACTATTGATCTATAATTTTTAATACCTATTTAACTTAAAGACTAAGACAATAAACAACTGTGTAATAAATGAGGACAATAACCTCCAAATGTAAACAATGTATAAGTATCTTGATCAGTATTTGCTATGAAATATTTAAATGAAAGTTAGAAAATATTCGCACAAATTGAAGTAGAAAAAATAGTATAGAAATTTTAGAAGTCTGAACCTCCTTTTCAATGCTTTTTAGATCTCTAATTGATGTCAAATTAATTGACTGGGCCTCTGCTAATTAACACTTCAAAGTAAAATATGCACTACACCATTTCCTTCAACGTTAAAATCGTCCTATAATGAATTTCAACATTGTACAGAATTAAAGAGAACTTTGATTTCAGATATAGAAGTGATAGAATGCTTGTACCAATTTCAAAACATAAAATTATTTGTATGTAAATATAAAAACTTGCTGATTTCCATTAAATATAAATGGCAAGCCCTTATACATCACAGCTGCCAAATGGAATTTTTCAGAGTTGTACCTCTGTGCAGCATTTCATCCATCTTCTTGAAGGACTTAGAAAGATTGATACCTGGAATGGAAGGTACAATGAGACTGGGAAAAAGGAAGCCAAAGCTGCTAAAAATGCTAATAATAAACAGAACCATCTAACAGCTATCATGTTGAATTGTGGGACGAGCATATGTATTGATTAAAATATTTCAGCAAGATATATTAGACCATAAAAAGAGAATGCATTTATGTGTTATGCAGCATACAATTAAAATGTCTCACATAAATAAGTTGCATTTTGTGAGAAATCAGTTCAAAACTTCCACTAGCAAAAATGTGAAATATTGTTCGCTCTACTGCATTGTTTACAAAGTGTTTTTTGATTAAATCAAGCTCCAAATTCAGCATTAGATCACAGAGAGGAAACACTAGCACAGAAAACCCATTTCCTTTGCTTCTCAAGGCCAAGAGAACTCACCAAGGGTCTCAGTTCCAGAAAATGTGGTGGTAGGTACTTCCTAAAAACACACCTCTCGTAATCCTTCTTTTTGGAAGGTTGATGCTTGACTATAATTTACACAGACAGAAAAAGATCACAGGTAACATAGTGCTCTAGACCTAGCAAACCTGGGTTCTTTTGTCTTTTAAATGTCAAGAAAAATGTCTTAAGGAGAGACTCTCTGTGGAAATAATAAGTGGGATCTAAGCAGAGCTTCAATGCATTCCGTGATATGTTAGCATGCTTCTTCTTGTCTTTAAATCATTTTAAAAAAAGATTACATCAGAAATCTAAAATCAACTTAATGAAATTTGATGGCCTCCGACAATATTTCTACGGGTCTTCACAGGTTAATTCCTTCACTATGGTTTAATTAAAAATGTTCTCTGCATATTTTCTTACCTTAGTGCTATGAAAACTACCTCGTACAATAAGTGCTAATTACAGAGAGAGTGCAATCAGAGAGAAATTGTTAAATGTGTGGCCCACAGAAACTTCATAACATAGGAATGATTTTAATGAATGTGAAAAATTTTAAATGCTTAGGGTAAAGTTTGCCTCCCCTTCAGAAGGTATTTTAAAAGTAGCAAACTTTCTACCACTTAACTTTAAATAGCAGAACTCCCAGCTGAGCCATGGCATGATTGCTCTACTTGCAAGTATTCAGTATGCATGAAGTTATAGAGATGCAAAATATGCATAGCCAGAGTATGGGTCAGCTCCACATATCAACAAAATGAAAGTAAAATATCAGGTCAATGGATGTCAACAGATGGAGTCTTTGATGCTCATGTGATCCAATCACTCTCTTTCTTAAGGGACACCAGCGTAAGCCAGCTATCCTTTTTATAAATGAGCATGCCACTTACTTATGTCTGATATAGATTTCAGGATTTTTTTTCAGTAGTATAAAAAAGTACTTTTTAAAAAATAAAATGTATTTTTTTCAATATGGAAAACTAATTTAGTCATAAGGTCAATGAATATTAAATCTATGTAATTAAATAACATACTCTATGTTACATGATCTGGTATGTGTCAAAAATTTATTAATATTTGCAAGAAATATAGACATTCATCATATAACAATCCACTCTCTTCTACATGTTTGTGCAGCTTGTAACAACTTTAACAATGTTCTACTTGGTCACATTCTAATCCCAACTCTACACTGTTGATGACTGATAAGTTCCTAGCTTAGAAAATTGGTGGTAGAGCAGGGACTGCAGCAAAAGACACAAAGGTTCCTATGTCTTGGTTGAGGAATGGGTATGCTGCATTTGAGAGGTGGGTTATTGAAGTGTTCATCACAAGTCAATAGGTAAGATACTGTGTCAAAAAAATGACATCTTCCAGGGCCAGACAAGAAAATGTGTTGTATCTGAGGTCCTGGTTTCAAAGATTAGTGATATGAGCCACAGCATCTGTTCAATTAACAAAATACCAAATCAAGAGAAAAGAAGTCATTAGAGTTTAGATAGGTGAATACGAGACAGTGTAGAGAGTCTCTGTTTTGAGCTCTGTCAAGCAAGACAAGCATTAGTTATGCTTCTATTGCTCAGTCTCTGCCCAAATGTAACAGGATGAGAATTTTGACTTTTCACCAGGGGTTAACAGGGGAAATGGAGGGTCTAGTGACAAGTAGAAATACATAAGATTCCCCCAATTAGCATCTACACGAATACAAAAGTTAAATAATAGAGTGGATGAGATTGAGGCTGGGTTGATATGTAACCAAATAACACAGGGTCTAAGAGTAAAAAGTGGAAAAATACTAAGAGGTCTAAAGAGAACAGGAAATTTGAATGGGAGCAATGCTTAGGTGTAGTGCTCAATACTGCTAAATGGCTTCCTCTGTCCATTGAAAAACATTACTGTCCTTGAATATAAGCAGCATTTATTCTGTGAAAATAGAAAGAGAATCATGGGAAACACTTTAGAGGATTGCAATCCCTTCGAACACATGTTTAAGCATAAAGAAGGGTATACTAAATAATTAAAGAATTAGTCTATGTATACACAAAATGTGATAAACAGTTGATAAAGTATATGTTTTTCATTTTTTAGAAAAATGTCAATGTCAGTAATATATTCCATTTTAATCACTGGCATGTAGTATGAAGAGTTTTATATGAAGGTGAAAACTGCCAAGTAACAAGAATCAAGTTGCGTGTGGTATCCTAAGAAGGTAAACACTGACCCCACACTTCTTAATAAACCACATTCTAGTCCCTTTGGCTTTCCTTTCTAAAACAAGTTGGCTTATGTTCACCTTAATTAATGCCTTTGCTCTTGCTGTTTCTTCGGTCTGGAATACTCTCTACATGGTTGACTTATTCCATTATCAATTATCACCTATCGTTTCCCTCTGTGAGCAATTTTCTCTCAAATACCTCATTTTTTACCTTACTTCCTGCATACTATGTATCATAATGGGTAATAGTTTGCTTTCTATCTGAATTTATGAATAAATGTATCTATCCACTTCTTATCTCCTTCATATTTCCCTTTCCTTCTGAAATGTAAAGATGAGTATCTTTATTTGTATTATTTACTTTATTTAATTAATATTTGGTGAATAAATTTGTGAATGACTAAGCCAATTGAGAAGAAATATCTACATGTGCAAATTAGCTGAGATCTCATATCTTATAATGTTAATGGAATGAGGTTGTTAGTCACATGATCATCAACCACTGTTTACGAGACAATGAGTAACTCATATCGATTCAAATTTGTAAGTTAGCACCTGTGTAGTGTGTAGCAAGTCCATTAAAGAATTTCATGGCAATGTGTTCTCAGGGAAGAAAGTAGGATGTGTAACTTATAAATATGGCAGTAGAGGCTATCATTTGTCATCCACCTCCAGTAATACCCTGGGAAGTAAATGCATATGACAAGAAGAAGATATGGGTGGACAGTGGGGTGGCCAAGTCAATGGAGAGTGTTGCAATCACAACAGCTGATATTGCAAGTATCAGTGATACAAGACTGAAGTTAGAAGGATGAAGGAGGTGGCTAGAGACAGATCACAGGGCTGGAGATCTTGCAGAATATTATGAGATATAAGTAGACTTTGAACTTTATCCCATTGGCACTGAGGAACCACACAGATATTTAGGACTTTGAAATTACTGTAGAATTTGGGAGAAAGACTGGATCAAGACAGAATCAGTCAAATGAGAGTGCAATAGTAGGTCATTTGTAACAGCTCAAAATATAGAGCAAAAAGTTAACATATGGCATTCTGAACTGCAGTTCACTATTACTTTTGAACAAATACTATAACATTAAAGAGAGAAATAAAGAGGAATGAGAAATAAATTATTCACATTAATTTTTAATTAAAAAGGTCCCATTGAATATATCCATTACACAAGGTATATGTTACACATAGACACCCCAAAATAGTGTGTATTTTATGGGCACATTGTCCATTCCCCTCTTTCTCCTATTCTATTCCCACCCCTTCGAATTAGTCCCTATAAATTCCTCCAAATAGTTTCAGGGATACATAAATATTATGTACACATATATGACTTTATATATCTATTCAGAATCTGGAAACCATTGTTAAGATGATACATTTGTTTCTCTGTGACTGAATTTGCTTATAATGATTACTTCTCCTTATGTCTATATTCATGCACCTACAAATCCCTGTTCTTCTTATGACTGAAAAGAAAGTCAGATTTTTCTCTTTCTCTCTCTCTCTCTCTCTCTCTCTCTCTCTCTCTCTCGCTCTCTCTCTCTCTCTGTCTGCACATGACATATTCCTGGTCTATTTCCCTCCAATTTTAATTAGATTGGTTCAATAACTTAGCTAAAATTAGTGAAAATTTCTCTCAATAGAATCTAATTTTCAGATATCTGTGATGAGCTGATGTGGAGTCATTTGGAAATGCCCAGCAATGGTACAGCCAGATCACATGAGAGACCTGCAGTTATTTGAAAGTTTACATTCCTACTACTGCTTTATGAGATTTCCCTTTGGTCTATATCTGTTGTCTTTTAAAATGGTAGACATACATTCTGACTCAGGTGAGATGGAATTTCAAATATAATTTTGTTTATTAAATTTACTGTTTCATCAACAGATTGTAGATGAAAGAAGGCATCAATAAGGAAGTAAAGGAAAAGGAAACAGAATTGTGTAGGCTAGGACAGTTTTTGTTTTGAGCTTGTGAGTTTTAGGAATAGGAGGGTCTCTCTACTCAAACCTGAAGACCAGAATTTGCTGTTCTAAGGGAAGTGGTATTTGAGGGAAACATAACAATGATAGACAGCTGAAACACTAAACTTTAAACTTAAATGTCGAACTTTCACATTTGATAGGAAGTATAAGAAGGAGAGTTGTGCAGTGTCTGGATTATAAGGGCTGACTGGTGGAGAAACGGGGAGAAACTCAGAAATGCTAACAAAAGTCCACTCATAGCTGTAATAATTAGGGTGGGAATCAGAAGTCCTAAGTGATAGTGACATACCAGGAATGCTGGGTTTTAGCTTTTCTTTCTTGGAAGAGGAAGACTGTGCTCTGTGTAGCATGATATTTTGGTATGTAACATTCTCAGTATAAGTAGATTCAGTACTTCATAACCCAGTCCTTTATCTTTATTTATTTATAATTTGTTTTATTTTTAGAAAATAAAATGTATTTTTGTATGTATTCAAGGTAATTTGATTGCATTCTCACTGATCACTGTCCTCTGTCTTCTCAATACATCTAAATCCCCTTTTGCATGCTCTGACCCCTACACATTATATGACATTCATTTACTGTTCTTTTCTCCAGACTGTGAGCATATTATTGGTGGTTACACCACTAAAAAATTACCCCCAATTCCTTCCTGCAAACATCTACTACAAAAAGTTTCTTTTGGAAGGCTCAGGCCTCATGAGCCCCTTTATAGCCCATGATGGGATAGGGAAGATTAGAATCTGGTTTGGATCATAGGTAAGAAATCACATCCAGTTGTGGGTTCAGGAATACAATGACTATTCCATGCCAGGAAGATCAATCACATTCTGAAGTATTCTACCCCTTTCTTCTCGTATATTCTTCAAAACACCATATCTGGGATATTTCATGAGCCTTGAGTTATTGATGCAGACATCTGAATTAGGAATGAGGATTTTTGATATTTCTGAACTTCACAGGTAGGGAATCATTCAGACCAATTGTTCAGAGCCAACATTTTGGGAACACCAAATTGTAGCAGGCTTTCTTTGGGCCACTAATCACCTCCCAAATCATGACCCAAAGATTTCTTATTAGTATGAATGTTCAGCCCTATTTTATGCTTGTAAATTATAACTCATGCTAGCTCTTCTAACATAAATTAACCTGTTTCTTTTCATTTACATCTTGCCTTGGGGATTTTTGTTTTTCTTTCATTTTGTATGTCCCATTTCATGTCTACCTGTTGGGTGGCTGCTTGGCTGACTGGACCCTGGTGTCTCCCTCTCTTTTCCCCTTGTTCTATCTCTATTCTCCTGAGCTTTGATTCCTTCTTCTATTCTCTCTGCCTACTAGCCCTGCCTATCCCTCTACTCTCTAACGATTGGCTGTTCAGTTTTTTTTTTAGACCAATCAGATGCCTTAGGCAGGCAAAGAAACACATCTTTATATCATTAAACAAATGCAGCATAAACAAATACAACGTACCTTTACATAGTCAAAATAATATTCCACAACGCCAGATAGTGAATTAACCAGTGCATGCCACTACCTGCTTAAAGAAAGACTACAGCTTCAGAAGTTTTCTGAACTACCTCCTCCCACACCCATTAGTCACACGCCTAACAGAGGCGTTCAGGCCGTTCAGGCAGGTAGCAGAGACACACTCCTATTTCAACAGAAACTTAAAGCAGCAGAATTCGGGGGGTACCACTAGTCCTGCCAAATGCTAACATCACACACTCTATTTCACTGCCCAGCCTGGCATATACCTAAACACCAAGAAATCTTAAAAGACACTAATGAGATTAGTTAGAAGCCAATTTAGACTAAGCAAGTGTTTGGAAAGTTTTTACTAAGACTAATAATGAGATTTTCTAATAAAATCCTGGATATTTAAAATATTGTATCCATCTAACTGCCCATCAAAAGAGGGACAAAAGGATAGACAGTGGTGCATTTATGCTTCATAGTACTATACTACTTTTGAAAAATTACCATTTCTCAAAGACATCACGTGGCAATTAAGTATACCATGCTTTGGGTGAGGAATGGAGAACTGAATCTCATTCCTACCACTTCTTAGCTCTGTGGTTTTGGAACTCAATACATCCTTTTGCTATTTGTGAAACAAGATAATAGTAAAATAGTCCCAGAAGCAGGGACATTACTTGCCTGGAGTTTCTGAGAGTTAAAGGGATTAATACAATATGTCCCTTTCAGCAACTGTATGCTTGAATTGAGGAACTAACAACAGCATTTTCCAGTGTTTGGTACACACAGAGAGCCTCTATAAATAGAATTTCAGGTGGATTTATTTTGTATTGTGCAGTACTTGTGTACATAGAAATGTATTTGTTTATAATGTGAGTTTAGTGTTTTATAAAGTTATTAAAATTTATTTAAAGAACACAAAAAATAAAATAAAATATTTTATCTCTCTAAATAGAGGATCTTCTTGGTTAAAAAAAACATTGTCAAGTTAAACTGCTACTAGTGATAATCATAGCTAAAAATTGTCAGCATTCAAGATAATTTTCTGTCATCTAAATTTCCTAAGAAGGAGAAATTAGTAAGAATCTAAATTTTCAATTTGTATATGAAAAATGACATATATTCAAGTTCCATATCTATTTTCTTTCTGCATATCAATTCTGTATATCAGGCTTTACAGATTTGTTGGTCCTTGGATCACATCAGGTAGGCGCACTTCTAATGTACAAAAGCTTTGGTCCAAGGACTATCAGTGATAGACATAATTTAGATGAATATTCAGGGTGACAAGCTACATGTTTGACATGAAATGGCAAAATCATTGTTTTAATTACTGGGTATGACAACATTACAGGAAGAGTTTTCAAATGTAAATGGACACACTTTTAAAGGATGGAGTTGCTGCAATAGAGAACTATTTAATCTCAACTTTCTTGCATACCTAGGTCTGTTGGGACCATATTCATAAGTAAAAATAGGGTTGCTATGATTGTTATCTTAAAGTATATCTCCGTATGTCATATAGAACTTCCCAATTTGATATGTTTGAGCATTTCTAAAGGCAATCACATTTAATAACATATAAAATAACCTTACACTTGTGTTATAGAAAGCTAAATGGACAGGTTTCATGTGCTGTGATGTCTCCAGTGCGTCAGAGACATTTCTTTCTTTGGCTGAGAACAAATGGGAATAATAAACTGTGACCATTGTTCCTGTAGAAGGTACAGGGAACCTGAATGGCTGTCCACAAACAATTCATTAGATCTGTAGCAAGGAGGGGAAAACACCAAAATTCAGACTCTATTTATATTTAAAAGACTCAGGGCCTGCAGTCTTCCCTGGTTATAGATCTACAGAGAACAGTTATGTGAGACAAGGCTCTGAGAGACACTGCCCATGTGAACATGGAGACCAAGACCAGTTGTCATAGCAGCTATACTAGAGCATCACATGTGACCCACCCCTTATGTCCCAATGCAAGACTCAGAGCATATTTTACTTTCAGAAAAACTGTCACATTGCCCGGAAGATCTGCAATGAATTGTGGGAAAGCCTAGCTGACAGGTTTCCAGCTTAATTCTATATCAATGTATGGCTGAGACAGATGTTTCCAGCAAGCTAATGAACACGTTCCTGGAGACCAGGGCCCGTGTTCCAGCTATGATGTCTTCGGCTGTTGTGTAAGAGAGTGAGGAAGCACTAAGACTCATGGACCAACCAGCTGATTTCTCTGGCTTCCGATAGTAGAATGGTGATCAGGGTACTAGCAAACTGCGGAGGTTGACTTGGTAGCGTGTGCTTTAGAAGAACAGCTCTCTTCTTAGTGGCTTTAGTACTTTCTGGTTTGTAATGTGTGTCTGTATCCAACCTATATTCTGAGTCTGATATTAATCTGAGCAGTTGCATGTTTTATGTATAATCTATTTTTCTTATGCAAGGCATTAGCATACACATGTACACATGTAATGTGCATTTCCATTTTTAAATGGAGATTTAATTCTTAAAAAAATCCAAACTGCACATACTTTATTCATTATGAAGAAAGATGAAATAAAATTCTAATTTTCGTTTCATATATCTGGGCAGTTGTATCAAAGTTACCATTATCTTAGGGGACCTAAAATCAATAGAAATATATTTATATTCATTATGTATATTGAGAAGTGCAAAATCAAATTGTCAGCTAATTTCATGTTTGGAGAGGTCTTCTCACAGATATGATACATCAAAATAGTGGTCTCAGGGACTCAACTCTCAGTTACTGGCAGCTTGGCCTTGGGAAGTGTTCACCTCCAGAGGATCAATATCCAACACATCATGTGAGCTCTTAGGTTTGAGGTATGAATTTGGGGAGGACACACCTAGTTTTCAACACAGTGTGGTTTACAGAAATCTCTTGTGGCATCTGAATTTGTGTACACAGGCCTACAAATAAACTTCAATAGGTCTGTTTCTATCTCTCTCCATCGCCAGATGAAGGTTCTATGGTGATATGCAAGATATTCATTAATATGGCTATAGGATCGGGCCATTTCAGGCTCCCTCCTCAGCTGCCCAAGGATCTAGTTGGGGACATCTCTCTGGACCCCTGGGAACCTCTCTAGAGTCAAGGCTCTTGCCAACCCTAAAATGGCTCCCTTAATTAAGATATATACTTCCCTGCTCCCATATCCATCCTTCCATTATCCCAACCATCCCATTCCCCCAAGCTCTCCCCATCCTCCCCTTCTCACTTGTCTCTCCCCATATCCCCTTTCCCTCATCCCACCCCACCCCCCCAGTTCCCAATTTTTGTCCAGCAATCTTGTCTACTTCCAATATCCAGGAGGATAACTATATGTTTTTCTCTCAGTTCACCTTCTTATTTAGCTTCTCTAGGATCGCAAATTATAGGCTCAATGTCCTTTATTTATGGCTAAAAAGCAATTATGAGTGAGTACATCCCATGTTCATCTTTTTGGGTCTGGGTTACCTCACTCAGGATAGTGTTTTCTATTTCCATCCATTTGCATGCAAAATTCAAGAAGTCACTGTTTTTTACCGCTGAGTAGTATACTCTAATATGTATATATTCCACCCTTTCTTCATCCATTCTTCCATTGAAGGGCATCTAGGTTGTTTCCAGGTTCTGGCTATTACAAATAATGCTGCTATGAACATAGTTGAACAAATAACTTTTGTAGTATGATAGGGCATCTGATTTCTGATCAAATAATTAAAGTTAATCCATTTGATAACTAACTCCAATAGACAGACCACATAATTTAATATTAAGAGAGAGAGGAGTTATTGGGGTCCCATATGATATTCCTGCATCTTTAAAACATGCTAGTGCCAAAGTTAAATCTCCCTGTCTTGATAGCAGGAGCTTGTAGCCATGTTAGCAGTCAAGAGGAAAGGTCTCTGTGAATTGAATGCGATCTAGCAAAATTCTTCTGATGCTCTATTTTCAATGTTAGGTGGGTATTTATCCTTGAATGCAGGGTCTAAGAGGACAGTAGTGGTATGGGTCCCCTCAAACTAATGTCATATTATATAAATTTAAGCATTTTTCTCAAGGTTGGAGAGATGACTCAGTAGCTAAAAAGGCATAGTACTATTCCAGAAGATAGATATCTGATTCCCAGGCCCCACAGAAATTGACAACCACGTGTGCCACCAGTTCCAGGACAGCCAAAGAAGGCCTCTGACCTCTGTGAACACATGCAGTCACATGCACAACCACATGCATGCACACACACATACCCACATGCATGCACACACACATACATGTAATTGAAAATATTTAAAACTGCCTTTAGAAATTATAGTATTTAATATTTAAATATTTCAGTATAAAGTATTTCAATATTCTCAATATAGATATTTATTTATTTTGTTAAATATATCCAACTATCAAATCAAATTGAGAGTTTTAGCTTTAACACTAGTGTGTTTCAAAGTATGCAAAGTTTCAAAGTATGCTAAAATGTAGGAATGTGATTTGGAACTCTCATACTTCTGCACTATCTAGTGCTGTTCCCTTTTAATTACGTAGGGAGAGAATGGGAAAGACTGGGCACAGGGAAGGCATAGATTCTAGAAGTTCCTACGCCGTGTTTGCAAATCAATATTAAACAAAATTTTAATGATGAGCATTTGTTAGATACTGGTAGTATATTCTATTTGATATAGCAACAAAGTAAGCCAGAGTAGTTCAGGGACGTAGTTTCAACATTGCTTTTACAAAATTGCAATTAACTCTGCGCTTGGATCCCTGGAGGGTACTTAGATATAATTTGGTTAACTATCGCTTTCAAAACGTAATGTCATTTGTGGTCTTTAAGACTCCCAGTCAGGGACAAATACATTATTTCTGTGAATATCTTCATCAATAAATGTGCCAACAAAAGATGCCTGTGCATTCAGAATCTATCCACCTTTGTTCTTTATATAATAGAAGAGGATTATTTTTTTTAATGCTACATCTTGATCTATTAGCAATGTCACTTATGAGAGAAATGCCCTGGGACTTCTAGCATGTGGCAAACAAGATCACTTCCTATAGAGGATGCATTTCAGGTTAGGATATAAACATCTTGTTGGAGCTAGAAAGACAGCTCAGCAATTGAGTGCACCTGCTACTCTTCCAGAGGACCCAGTTCAGCTACCAACATCCACATGGCATACCCCAGCGCCACAGGTATGCTCAGATATAATGCAGCAAGCATAGCAAGCACTGAAACAATTGTACCGTCGCCAAGACCCAGGAACAGACTTTATACGTTCTGTTCTTTAGAAGAATGAAATATAAGTGGGCTGTGGAGAAGGTTCAGTAGTTAAAAGTGCAAACACACTTGCACAGGACCAGACTGTGGTTCTCATCACCCACACTGGGCTCACAGGAGTCATTAACTCTGAGTTCCCGAAACCTTCTTGACAATACCAACCATACTCACGAGTGCTTAGAGCATCCCTGACACCACACATATGCACAAAGCTAAAAGGTTCTAAAAATAAACCTTTAAATAAACAAAATCAGGAAAGGGAACATGACTTTTCTTAACTCCGCGCATGTCACTTTGATAATATATGAGGCACTTACAGATGCAAATGTGCACAGAAATACAGATACAGCATGTGTTTGCTCATGATTTTCAGATAAAGGTCCAACTTTTCACAAGCTTAAGGTACACTTAATAGGTGTGTGCCAATGCCCAGGTCGCTTGTTTAGACCATCATACTTGTTTTAAATTTCTGTGGACACTAAATTGATAATTTGAATATTTTACTATTAGACACTTCAGTTTTCATTATGAATTGAGAATAGAAAGTTGTATAACCGAGTCTGCCAAACATTCTCTAGTTTTTTTCATGCTGCATATGAAAACCCAAGGCAATTATAACTATTGCCAGAAATCATTTATTTTACATGAGCTAGATCTTGTGAGAGTTAGGAGTGTTTATGACCTAAAAATGCCTGCTCCTTGGGTTGACAGAACTATATCCATTATATATCAGCTGGGAACTCTTATATGTCTGTGTTATTTTTAATTTAAGAATAATCCCTAATTCTAAAATGTTTGCAAATAATTTTCAGTAGAATTTGGAACATGGGAAGATTATATAAGACAGAAATAAAAGTATTTTTAAAAACCTAACTTAGGCTGGAGACAAGCTTTGTTAGTCAGAGGCAGCCTACGTACCCTTTTACAAACAAAGCTCTTACTCTAACTACTGTTGGTGAGTAGCAGGTAAGGAGGGAAGTTTTCTCAAAATATGTGCTATTTAAAAATGGATTTGAAATATTAAATTCCAAATTATTTGGAATTGTCCTCATCCAATATTAGCAAAAGTACTACAACTGTTTGGAACTCTTGCAGATGTTTGGACCCCCCTAGGCATCATGACTCAGTGTCTGTCTACACAAAGACGGTTTATACAGTGTCAGAGTGGGACACAGCCCAGTGCTCTGCTCGCACTCCACAAGCAAACAAGACTGGAGTCCTGGTAATCTGTTCATCACCTCTGGGGGCCGATTTCAGCACCATAACTTTGTTTTCAATTAGGAGAATTATTACAGACTCTCGAACTTCTCACATGCTAGTTCTCTTGTCTCATTACTTACAGACACCCGCTCAGTACCCTATTGATCACATTCATCCTATAATTGGTTGGGTGCACAGCAGAACCACCATCTAGGTTGAAGCCCCTCCCCTGGAGTTCTAGTTGTCCCTTGCTGTTCCTACCTCAGCAGCCCTATTCTGATATATGTTTATTTACTTCCTGTGATCATTATCAGACTTTACATTTTTGCATATATTTACTTTTTTGCTGATATAATCTGGGAGATGAAGTTACTGTTACCAAGATTTATGTTTAATCAATTTGTGGTTTTTGAGAAAATATCAGCCTTGCCTATTAAATTAATTTTCTTATTGCATCTTGTGATTCAACACAAAATCTAATTTATTATTTTTAACTAGTCTTGCTGTGCTTCATAACTGATGGTGAACTCATTACTTAGTACAAACTGGCCTTCAACTTTCAACAATTTCTCAACCTCAGCCTCACAGGCGATGGGATTATGTGTGTCATCATATATAAGTCTGAATTTTTATATGCTTTCCTTTTCTATATAAAAGTTTGTGGTACAAATATATAAACAATGAAATCCGGAAGTAAATAGAAAGCGTTACTTAAGTAGGACTAGGTGCATTTGCCCATGTAAAATGGAACAGTTGGTAATCATGGTACTCTTTGCAGATGCACGAATTTACACAATAGAACTTTGGATTATTGGTCTCTACTCTAGGTATTCCTGCACCCACAATTGCAGAGTTTGAAATAGAACACAGTTAGGAAATATGAGAAGCAGTACTTCTCCCTCCCACAAGAATGCTCAAAACTCTCACTAACGTTATACACTCAAAGCTTCCACCTTAAAAGAGAGATCTGTCTTTCCAAGAGCTACATTCCGATGATTGCCCATCTCCCTACAGCCATATTTTGAATGAGAACAGAAGGTCAGCCAATGTAGATGCAACATGGTCGCCTCCAGAACAGTGACTGAGGGTCTTAATTTGTAGAAAACTAACCTGGAACTTCAAATCACAGCCCAGCATCACTATGCCTTTCATTCCATTTGCTTTTCTTACAAGAGGAAACAGCTACACCAGTTTTTCCTGGCCAGAAACTCTAGTCTACTTTGTTGCTATGCTTTAGGTTAGCTAAAAGGAAACTATTCTAATCAAAGACTTTCTTCCAATTACAAGGTTAAACTTACTAATAGGGATTATAAATATGCAAACTGTGTTCCTCTATTCTTTAAATACAATCACACCCTTTGTGACATCACATCACTATTTTTTCATGTAGTTATGCACCTTCTAGAATTTTCTGCAGAGACATTAAAGTATCACACCTTAATACTTTTTAGTAATTGTATCCTATAGAAACTGAAGACTAGAGTTCGCAGAACCTTTCACATAAATGAAACCAAAAATGATTATCATATTAAGACAGCAGAAGAAAACATTTTTTTACAGTACAGAGTGAATTTTAATGGTGAGGTCACATGTATGCATAATTCATTCTCTCCTTCACACACTGCCCAATGATTTTTTTTTATTTTTTTAATTTTTTTTATTGAAAAAAAGAAAAAAAAACGTTTCCCCCTCCTCCCCGCCTCCCGTTTCCCTCCCCCTCCTCCCACCCTTCTCTCCCTCCCACCACTCCTCTCGCCCTCCCTCTCCAGTCCAAAGAGCAGAAAACATTTTTAAAGCAAAATCAAGAACGTAGAGGCTCACATACGTTCCCACATAAAAGGAATGTCTTTAAATGCAGTTTTAAAAACCAAATAACCATTTTCTCTAAATGTGATCTTGCATAGACACAGAGCAATTAGACACGAGTGTATTTTTTCACTGTTCTGCACCATGTCAGTTCCATTAAACAAGGATGTAACATATTTCTCTGTTATTGTTCCTCATTATTCAAGAGATGTCACTTTCTAGTAGTCTTAGTGCATATAACAGGAAATCTATACTGTTCTATGAGGTTTAAGCAGGGCATGGATAAGAAAATGAGAAGCGTTTGCAGCATTAGTTTGCTTGCTGAGGCAGCAATCTCCTCAGAGTTCATCTCAGCTGGCACTGTTCTTCCCCAGCTGAGGACACACGTTGGTGCCTCATGTCATTTCTTAATTACTTAGCTCTTGTATACAAAATCTCCTTGTTGACAAAAACAAGCATATCACATAGTATTTAGCTTTTGTTATTTTGGGGGGGATTTTTATGCATCTTATTATTCTGCTACTGTCCTACTGTTGAGCCCTTGCCTGCTGTTATTCTAGACATTTAAGGAGAAATCGACACCAAACTAGTGCTCTGACTTCAGTCATGTTTGATGTATGAGTATGCAGTTTAAAATTGCAAAATGATAGCTTACAAGTTCTATTGAAATATAGTGTAAGAGGTGTTGAGTGACTGGATGTAAGTGCCTCATAGAAATCATGAAACATGGCTTGGTATGTATTCAATATTTCAGGTCTTCATTTAGGTTCATTTAGTTTCCATAACATACAAAGTGTCAAGAACATTTAGGGGCATGGTCATTAGTATAGAGTGCACTTAGCAAGTTCAGGACATGCAACATAGTCTTTGCACAAGTCGTTTTAAAATCTGGATTACCAGAGAAGCAACCCCCTCATTCAGGTGTGTAATGATTTGATGCTCCCAGACATGATACTGTGAGATCATCTTCCACAACATACTTTACAAAAGCTATTTCCAGAACATTGAGGATATCATCAGTTTGACATTTTTTTAAAAAATCTAATGCATGTTTTTCATCAAAACCATATTCTGAGCAATATAATTTCTCATAATAGCAAACTAACTTTCTTTTAATTCTGAAAAAATCAAATATAAAAAATTATCATTTCCTATGCAAACTTGATATTTGTTTTCCTTCAGGTTAATGTATTTTGACTTCAAATAATGTGTGACAGAGACATCAACCTACTCAGAACACAGAAATAGCAACGGAAAATAAAACTGTTACTGCTTGTTGCTTATAAATCAGATGTCAAGTTTTCTTGTGATTCTGTACCACATTGTTTATCTTTTCCCTGGCCTATGATTTAGAGGTTGTTAATATCCCCACTTACCAAAGAAAGTCATGATGAAATAGCAAGGTGTAAATTGTGAGAAAACTTAGCTACAAAACAACATTTAAAGACATTAAGAAAAATACTGAGAGGGAGGGGGAGAGGAATGGGGGGAGGGGGAAAAGAGTGGGGGGAGGGGGGAGGAGTGGGAGGAGCGGGAGGGAAATGGGAGGCAGGGAGGAGGCGAAAAAAATTTTTTTCAATAAAAAAAAATAAAAAATAATATTGGCATACAAAAAAAAGAAAAATACTGAAGTCAACGTAACTACTGACATAAACTGAATGTCTATAAGAAATATGTACAACCAATATGCTTGTCAACTTCCTGGTAAATCAAAGTACCATCTCCTATCTTGGATGTGCCATCCAACTTGGCTCAGCTGCTTTCTTTCGATCAACTGAGTCCTTCATTCTGGCTACCATGGCTTATGATCGTTTTGTGGAAATCTGTAGCCCACTGCTTTATTCAACCAAAATATCCACACAAATCTGTCTCCAGTTGCTTATAGGATCATATATTGGTGGTTTTCTTTTTTTTTTTATAGTTTTGATTTTCTTTTTTTTTCTTTTTTTTTATTGAAAAAAAATCCCTGCTTCCTCCCAGCCTCCCATTTCCCTCCCCCTCCTCCCGCCCCTCTCCCCCTTCCCCCCACTTCTCTCTCCCTCCCTCTCCAGTCTATTGGGTGTGACAGAAGATGAGATGCCTATATCAACAGAAGCCAAGTGACTGAGGAAAAAGTACATGGGGTGATGGAGCTGGGAAAAGACTCTGATGAAAAGGATGGTGCTGAGGTTCCCAGACATGGTCACCAGATAGATGCACAGGATGATGATGAAGAGGACGACTCTAAGGACTGGGTCATCTGTCAAGCCCAATAGAATGAACTCTGTCACTGCAGTGTGGTTCCCTTCCTCCAAGAGAGCCATGGGAGAGTGTAGGTGCTGCCAAACAAGGCTGTGAGGAAGGCATTACAAGAAAGGATTTGTAAATATGTGGCTATATTTTCAATAACACATATATAGTACAAATAAATGCATCCTTTAAATCATATATTTAGAGTATTACATTGGGTTACCAGTGTTTATATGTTCATATGCATTGATTATTTAATAAATTTCAAAATGAAATGCTAGAAAATTCCTTCAAATAATGTGTCTTTAATTTATATTTTTGTATAATCAAATATATCTAACTATGTTTAATCCTAAAAAAAAAAGAAAAGAAATATGTACAACCTTTTTATTTCTGTGTATAGTGGAAATCCCCTGTGGAAGGATGACAAATGTGTGAGAGAATTAAATATTCTCACATACAACAATATCTTGAAGTTATGTTCGTGAGAGTAAATCCATCGTCAGCACGGAAGCTATGCATAGTCAGTTGTGGCCATATACTTTGAATTGAGGAGAACTGTGACTTTCTAGTGAAAGCATGGAGTGTTGTCAAGGCCCATGAAGTTTTAGGTCTTAAAGCATCTTTTCGTGAAATATGATTTTAGAACGAGGTGCTTACGGCTGATTCTCATACTTCAGAACACGGCATTATAAAGAATAAACACACTGGCTGAAGCTGTTACTCCCCACAAACTCCTGATGTACCTGTTAGACTCTATGATCTTTCTGCACAATGTGACACCAGAGCCCTCATTGGCTTCTTTAATTTGCAGCTGGTTCATGCAAAATAAGCCATTTTGTAGCCCATCTGTTGTAAGGAAGAAATCTGTGACAGAGCTGAGCTCTGACCTGTGTTACTTTATCACTTGGGTTGCAATTTCTAAATAGATTTCAAAAATAATGATGTTCAGTTTCTACTTTTAGATACCAGTGAGATAACACCTGCCTAGACAGATGGTCTTTGGACTGTGAAACTAAAGACAGCTGAGAAGCAGAAAAAATCAAGTTGGCGACTAGTGTGAACCCATTAGAATCTCTTGTGGAAACGTTTTAGTCCCACAAAAAACCACTTTCTATTAAAGACCTTTGGTGAAACTTGAACATGCTCTCAATTGCAGGTAGGGTCCAAAGAAGTGGCAACAAACCTCCATAAATAAAATATTAGAGTCACCCATCATGGCATTTATACTCTATGGTTTAAATAGTACTTTAAGTCATTAAGGTGAGCACAGTCTTCCCTAAGAGAACAGCAGCAGTTGGTTTAGGAAAACCTCTAACAAGAGACTGATTTTCTTCCTTCTGTCTTTTGTGGCCATGCTGATCCCATCAGGGAGGTCTTCCACCTGGTCTGCTAGTTTCTACTAAATTAGAAAGGCATTGTAGTAATCTCAAGGGAGTGAAGCTCCACAACCATCACCGTTTGTCCCACCATCATGCTGGCAGACTTTGTTAAATATTTCCATGTCCCGGGTGACAAATGTTGTTCTTCTTCATGTATAACATTACAGCCATGGTGGAAACTCAGCTCAAATAATCCACTACCATACTAACCATCCTTCAGTAACGATGTTCGTTTATGTGTTTTATGATCAAAAAATAAATGAACTCTCTTGATATTGTTGAAACCACATATGACAAATGTGTTAGACTTGATTTGGTAGATGCTGGTGAATTGTATACTTGACCAAGGAACCCATTATTTAGCTCTCTGGAACCAGTAGTGTAATGTAAATGGAGTACACAGAGTTCTTCATTTCCAAAGCCAATCCAGATATCAGATTTAATATGTATTAAAATCAAATATGTTTTTTTTTTCAGAAAACAATGGGAAATTTGTACAGTTGGCTTACATATATTTATACATGTATGCACACATACACAAACACACACACATATACAGTAAGAATTCATTAACGTAATTTTCTAGAGTTTTTCTCTTATATTTTTGTAATGATTTTTATATCTACCTTCCTTTCCCAAATTCTCCTCTGAATATGAAAACCTAACTTTTCCCTTAATCTTATAAAGTATTCAACTCTAAAAGAAAGACACCGAACAACATAAATTATAAAATTTATGTGGATAAAGAAACTATTCTTATTACTATTATTCTGTAAGCATTTCTCTGAAAATAACAAATATGTTTCCTTTCATCATTATTTCTAATGTTAAGCATATTGATAATGAGTTGTTAATAAAAATGCAAATAGAAGTAACTTAGAGATTTAAGCACTGATTCACTCATAATGCAAATCATCCCTTTAGGAAACATACTACCTCTGTGTAGATACATAGATAATTGTATAATTGTACTAAATATAGTACACGATTATAAATTTTATTGGAAATGTATTTAAATATTCTATTAAATCTCCATATCATTGGTCACAACTAAGACATACCAATAAGTGTAAAAAATTAAATTACAAAAAATACTGTCATGTATGAAATGTGTATCACTATTTTTGCTTAAATCTTTTCCATTTGGTTAGATATATATCCTCTCCATAACTCCTTTACTTGCTTCTCATCTCATTTGATAGCAGTGACTTTGACAAACCACTACACCATGGAATTTAAAAAAAAACTTCATATGCATTGCAAAAAGTTTTACATTAAATACAGAATGTGATGCCTGGATAAAAATATTAATGGGTTCCCCATTCAGCACAGAACATGAGACTTGAATGAAAATTATTTTGGATGATTTACTCTATCCATATTTTTCTAACAATTTGGGGGTTAATAGTTAAATTGAATTTAATAAAGAGGGTTTGAAATATAAATGCACACACACATATATGCATGCATAAATATTTCCTACAATCTACTTGCCAATATGCATAGCCTGCAGTATGTGATGACTTGTAGCACACTATGTACTCATACACAAAAGATTCTCTAGTGCTTGGCAACTCCCATCAAATAAGAAATTCTCTAATTAAGGTTCTAAATTAAGACATGCAATGCATTTGAAATAGTCCTCAAGTTATCACTTATAAAACATAAGCAAAAAAGCTATGGTTTATCATAAAATAAATGTAAGCCTAAATATATACTCGAGTCTTGAGGTAGTGAGAAAAATACAAGCCACCTGCATATTTAATTGAATAAAAATTGCAATTTCTTGGTGAAAAATGCACTGTGTTGATTGTGTGTGTTTTTGTGCATGTGTGCAACAACTACTACAAAACAACTATAGCCAGGGTATGAATGAGAATCACAGAGATTAGCCCTTATTCCATTCCCAAAGTCTTGAATTACTATGGGGGGAAGACACGAACTGATGTCTATGAGAAACTTCCAACCTGCACAACGTAAATGGAGACTGTTCATTTGTGTCCCAGTTACCCAGACCAGAATAATCACACAGAAACTATATTAATTACAACACTGTTTGGCAAATGACTTTGGTGTATTTCTAGCTAGCTCTTACAATGTAAATTAACCAATTTCTACTGTTTTATATTTTATCATGAGGCTCGTCATTTGTTACCTCTTGCTCCTTGGGCAGCTACATGGTGTCTGCCTCTTTTGGCAGCTACGTGGCATCTACTTGACTCTGCCTACTCTCTCTCTCTATTCTGATTTCCTGCCTGGCTTTACTCTGCTAAGTCAAGGGTCAAAACGGCTTTATTTATCAACTAACAAAAGCAACATACACAGAAGGATACCCCACATTATCTCTCCATTTCTGTCTAATTAAAAACAAAGGATTTTTAACTTTTACATAGCAAAATTGCATATACAAAACAGTTATCAAGTAAAAATTATAGTTATAATATTTAGTCCATATATAGTTATAATATTTAGTTCATATACTATTTGGCAAATTAAGAAAAATACTCTATCATCTATACTACCTTTCTAAGTCTAAGTTTTATATCTAATTTATTTCTTGTCATAACTAAGGAAAACTATAACTATAACTATCTGTCTTTAAATCTTCAAAGACCTGAGAAGGATACAATATTGCCTAGTAAATAGAAAGTGCATTGCAAGCAACTTCTGATGGTCTAGAACTGACAGAGAAATCTTGATGCCTGAACGGTCACTCAATTCTTTTGTAATATTGGGGCATCTGTCTTCAGTCTACAGCCCCATAGTGTCCAGCAGATTTTTCCATGAAGCAGGAAATTTGAAGATCTGTTCTGCCTTGTATTGGCATAGTTCATCAGTTCCTTTCATCTGCGTCCTATAGAATGTCTGACAATTTCTTCTGTGAAATAGGAACCTTGAAGAACCACTGAATCTTTTGGAAAGTTCAGCAGTCACTTTTCTGTGGGTCTTGCATGTCTAGTTTATACAGCATACCATCAAGCAGTCAAGGCAAGAGCAGTTTCTTGCCAAAATGGCTAGCCTTGTCATATCGAAGGCAAATTTCATAACGGGTTTCTTCAATGCTCATCAGCCTGTCTTAAGTAAGTGGTGCTGCCAGAAGCAAGCATGTCTCATTGTCGAGAAATGTCTAAGTTCTTAAAACATTATTTGAAAGAATTAAAGATTTTCTATCTAACTGAAATATTTCTTTTTATCTCTAGCAAACCTAATATGACTACAAGTTCAATTATTATAAATGACTATCTATTAATCTGTAATTTTTAATTATACATTACATTTTAAATGAGCTATATGAACATAATACCTTCAACAAGGGTAGGAATATACATATAGAAAATTTTATATTAAGTTTGCATCATCAAAAGTCCATACCAATATAAAATATTCATCTCTATATCATACTCCCTTGATTTTTTTTAGAAAGAGATTGACAGTGGTCATTTAACCATTTATAATCAACCCCTTTAAATAAAAATGAACATTTATAAACAGTCATTGTTACAGTTTGGGCATAGTTTTCTCTAAACTGCTTCTTACTATTTGTTGGGCAAAGTATTTTCAGGGTACATGGACACCTTTTGCGAAGTTTTCTTCCATCAAACCACATTAGCATGGGAAGAATCCGCATGTTCTCATCTTCTGTGGAAACAAAAGCAGAACCTCTTTTTTTAAAGTAACATACCCTTACACCCAAGTTTTAAAGTCAATATAACTTTATGTTGGTTTAACATAGCAGCACCCAGAATCAAATATCTCTCTGTTGTCAAAAAATTCAAAGAAAACACAATAGTATACTTATCCAGACTCTCTGTGTATTTTACATCTTTATATGGCTTTATAACTGTATTATTTTTTAATATTTATTATCTTTACTCCTGTAATCTATGTATATTTGTACACTTTTATATTCTGCTTTTTATAACTGTCTATACTCTTCTCCAAAGCCTACGTATATTTTTAAAGTGTACTTGTTTAAAGGTTTATTTTTGTCTAAATCTGTTTTTATTGTGTATCTGTAATCATTTTCTGACCAGGAGCATCTTTTATTTTAAATGCTAAGCAGGAATGAGTAGGACCAACTCTGTGGTCTTGCCTGTTGCTCTACCCAGTCCAACATTGTGAAAGTTTGCTCACTGACCCTGGGGGCCATACTCACCATTCCAGCTCCAGGAACATAGTGGGTCTAGGTCACCATTAAGCAATTTGTAACACACTGCTCACAGACTCCATTTAAGTGCTCTGTAGCTGATCCTCCTAAAAGAACCAGAGCCTTATGTGCCCATAATTCAAGAAGATGTCTCTTAAAAAACCCATGCCTCAGCTTGGGGCCAGCAAACAGACCTATCTGGAAAAAAAAATGTGACTACCAAGAAGCTGTGCTTGGCTCCCATTTTTGTGGGTCTAGAAACCCTTTTTATTTCTTAAGCTTTTATAGGTCTTATGTGGATCCATGCCCTAGACAGTGGGTGGCATTTTGTAAACAGAAACGTTCATTCATTTCCTGGATACCCATACCCAAATAATCACACAAAACTATATTAATTGCAACACTGTTCGGCCAGTAACTTTTGTGTATTTCTAGTTAGCTCTTATATCTTAAATTAACCCATTTCTAATACTTTATATTTTACCATGAGGCTCATGGCTTGTTACCTCTTGCTTTTTGGTCAGCTCTTTGACGTCTGCCTCCTTTGACAGCTACATGGTATCTATTTGACTCAGCCTACTCTCTCTCTCTCTCTCTCTGTTCTGATTTCCTGCCTGGCTTTACTCTGCTAAGCCATTGGCCAAAATAACTTTATTCATCAACTAATAAAAGCAACACATATACAGAAGAACTTCCCACATCAGTACAGTACCGGACAACCCATGGCATCATTATTTTATTTTATCCTTCGTTGAATATTTCTTATACATATACAATATATCTTGATCATATCCCCCTCACACACACCAACTCTGCCTCCACCCAAATATCATTCCCCCTGGATGATGAGAACTTTATAAAATAGTAGCCTTTGGATATGACGTGAATGCTGCACATATGAACTCACAGGAACGTGATTACCTGCCTATGCCATGAACAAGATGAAGCCAGTTAAAAATTATAGCAGAGTGTAGATTGGATTCAATATCCCACCAATTGCTGAGGAGCATTGCTTTATTCTGCATGGTTGGTTAAAAAAAATGTTCATCTGATCACCCTTCCCATGTTAAATAATTGCTTTAAATTTTATGTGTGTGAATTCCACAGGTTTCCTTTTATCAGGGTCAAAATTGTCACCTACCATCCAAGTCACACCACTGTTTTTGTACCCTGTACACCTGGCAGGACCAAAAGAAATTGCATAGGTATGGACCAATTTTCTACCACATTAGAGATCTTTTTACTAATTGAAATACCTTTTTTAAACCTACAACCAATTATTTTTCAAAACCAATAAACTTTAATTTATGCTGAGATATTTTTGTCACATTTTCACAGTTGGGTACACTTATTTAACCCATAGATATTTTTTAAAAGGAACAAAAGGATTTTCAGTGAAGTTACTGTAAGATGTAATTCAACTAAAATATCAGTGTTTAACCGTTCATGTAAATTATAGGCAGTTCAAATATTTATTTTATTTAAATACAATTGAATGAATAGCATTGCATTATGTTCTAACATAATTCAACTGAATAGATGAAAAATGAGGTCTAGTTATATGTTGAAAGTATTATGAATGCTTAATATTTTTGAAAAATTATATATTACAATAAAATTATTTTATGTATGTCTTTGTTTCAAAACTGCATGCAGTTCTTAACTGCTTACATTATAAAGACTCTTAAGCCTTCCAGTTAATGCTTCCCTGAGTCACTTTTGTGTGTTGTTTCACCCTCTTCTACCCAGTCCACACTATCTCAGCTCCAATCAGTACTCATAGACACATCATCTCCTAGGTTCTTGCACTCCACTTAACTAGCGTGATGATAAGTGCTTTTATGTCTTATGTCCTACATACATCTGAATTGCAATGCTCTGCTCTTACCCTGTCCTGGTTGATCTTAGAGTCATGGTTGATAGGGCAAAGCAAATGCTAATGTAAATACGGTTCCAGTTCATTTGGAAACTTCCATCTGTGAATGAGGTATGATGATTTCTAAGCTCCTTGGTTTTATTTCTCTTTCTGGCCATTTTGCATTATGGTGGGATGTATAACCTTGATGTGGGTTACCCCTCTGTATGCTGTGAATGTGCTTTATTATCATTGGTTAAGAAATACAGCTGTTACAGCCAATAGCTTAGCAGAGTAAAGCCAGGTGGGAAATTCAAACAGAGATAAAGAAAGAAAGTAGGTGGAGTCAAGGAGACATCATGTAGCTGCCGAAGGAGAAGGACCCAGAACCTTTCTGGTAAGCCACAGCCCTATGGCAATATACAGATTAATAGAAATAGGTTAATTTAAGATTTAATAGTTAGCCAGAAATATGCCTAAGATATTGGCCAAGCAGTGTTGTAATTAATACAGTTTCTATGTAATTATTTGCATCTGAGTGGTTGGAAACGAAAGAGCAGTCTCCTCCTACCTAACCTCACCTGTAGAGAGATAAAAATAAAAGATAGAGGTATGTTGTTTGGAAAAACAAGTAACAGTAAAGAACCCTCAATAACCAATCTGTGTAAAGAAACATATTCTATGACATATGTGATTTATATAAGCAAGGCTTTGATTTATTTTACACTACATTTGAATTCTTCTTTTAAAAGAATATTTCAATCATGTGTGTGGGATTTTGTTTGTATCCATATAGGAATCTATATACATGAGCGCAGGTACCCACAGTCACAAGGAAAGCGTCAGATGTCCTAAAGTTGGAGAGGTAGGTACTGCGAGCCTCCTGACATGGATCTGGGGCCTGAACTTGGGTCCTCTGGAAGATGGCATGTTCTGTTATCAGCTGATCATCTGTCCAGACACCACACTTGATCTTTCTTAAGAGGAGTGTCTTAAACTACCAGAATAGGCTTAGATTAACAACATTGACAGTTAAAGGATTATGTAAACTGTAAGGGAGAAATGTACCCACAATTTTTACGTTTACTATCACAGATCTTTATTATGTTTGTTATGTTGAAGCTGTTCTGGTGCTTGATGTCATGTGAACTCCTGAAATTAGTAGCATGAGAACTTTAGTGGGTTGTGGAAGAACACTGGATAAAAACCAGACATTTTCAGAGATCCCTAGCTTTCTGCTTTGCTAACAAAAATGTGCCTTTAGCACAGCATTGCTCTTCCTTTGCCATTAGAGACATGCTCACTCTTTTTCCCAGACAGCTTCATATATCATGGCTGTCTTGGGAGGTCTACAACATGTGTAAACTGTCTAATATTTTCCAATTATCAGTTACACATGCTCATCTCTACATGTTTTGACCATGAAGACATTATTTATATTTAAAATAATAAGTTTACTAAAAACTGACCTTCTTATACTAAGAAGTTATGTTGAAATTTTTATTTACTTATTTATTCATGTAGGTCTTCAGTTATTTTTGAGCTATTTCATAATTTCAAATTGCTCATAATTATACTCTACATTCATTTAGACCAGATCAATGGTAGAGATCCACATTAATTTAAATTATACATGGATGGTTCTAGCAATAATAATAACATATTAATGAGACTAATCAATAATACACAGTATTGACAAAACATGATTATTTTGCTTTCTAAATGCTAATTACAAATATAATTCTCAAAATTACTGAGAATGTAGTATGTTCAACAGATAGTCAAAAAAACAAACCCACAAAATCAGTCTTGATGGAGGGTTAGCATTTGACACTACATTGGGAATGAAAAATATGTACACTAAAAGGATCTAATTGAGTATAAAGCATTAATATCAGAAATCTGCCACCTAAATTTTGTTTCCTGCATCATAGTTTGTACCACTGCATTCTTTTTAAATGAGTCACAGTGTGTTGCGCTCCCATATGACGTGATGAAGCACAGCCCTACAGCACAAAAACCAGGAGGCAGTGGACTCTTCAAGATTCAGACAAGCCTTTATACCCTGCCAATAGCAAGCTTTAGTGGATAATTGTGTTTGCCAGTGCTTGTGTTTTCTTTTAACTCCCCTTTATTGGCAATGTGAAATGGAAACAGAATGATGTGTTATTCGGGAAAAGAATGTGAGATGCTGCAAAAATCAGTGTTTATTACAAAATGTCCCCAATTTTGTTACTGTCAATTATTACAAAGCTCTTATTTAACATCACTGTTGCTCTCCTCCTGTAAGTCAATTTCATCAGTTCATTTGATTATTTTGTAATATTCTGACTACATATAGAGCTTACATTCTTTCTACCAAATACAGGTTGCACTTGATGTTGAACTATAACTACTGACTTAAATATAACTCTTCCTTAAATAGCCACTATAAATGAACAACCAAAGTTTTAAAAAATAAAACAAAATCAAATAATAAGTAAAAACAACACATTTCTTTCTGGCTTGCCCTCAGCATTTGGCAATGAACACCCCATTTGGATTCTGGTCCTAGGTCTGATTCACAGAATTCCCTGCCCAGGGTCTTTCCAGTACAACGTCTGTAGAGTACTACGCTTCTTGCTTAAAGTGCTTTATTTTAGTGTGCTGTATTAAAGTTTAAAACTAATCATGTTGTAGAATTAAATCTGATTTTGATTTAAGTGTATTAAGCTTTAATTTGAAAAAATTACCTATAATCTAGGATGAGTAAGTAGAATCTCCAGAGCCCTGAGTATTTATGTTTTCAATCAGTAACTGGGTCTAAGATATCACTTAAACAGAAATCCAATATCAACAATTTAACTTCAGATTATACAAATGAGAGCAGAAAAAAAGAAAACTAAAAGACCCATTTGCAAAACAAAGTCTGAAATTTTCTTTTTTTAAAAAAGTTAATTGCGAAAAACTTACTTGCTAAATACTAGAAAGGATGGAAATACTAAATTACCTAGTAAAGAAACCCATAATCACAACAACTAAAGACAATTATTATCATTATTTTTAAAATATTTTCTGTTCATAAATGCAAATACACAACAAAAACACCACCATGATATAGTGTGCTTTTATTATTAGATTATATATCACATATAGATTTTAGTAGAAGAAAATGTAAATAATTTTACAATTAATCACTTTTGAGTAATCAATATTGAAATAAAGCATGTTATTTAAAATCATCGAATAGCTAGACAGTAAAATTGATGGCAATTTGTCAAAAACCCTGATGCAGTGAACTTATCTGTAGGCATAGGGCTTTCATTTTGCTTGCTTTTATGATTTTCATTGTGTAACACTGGTTAAAATTATTTTAAAACTTAAATTGTAATGAGAAAAAATTGATTGTGTCCCTTCATAAATATTAGAAATTTTATTTACTTTCTATACAAAATGATAGATCTGTAATCATCATACATAAGACAGACACTTAAGAAATATAAATAGTTCTCTATAAGCAATCTGTTCTGAGGTTTATTATATTTCATAGTACTTAAATCATAACTCTGAATGTTTTTTATTCTCCTCTCCCAACTCTGTGCATGTGTGAGTGTTTATTCCAGTTCTCACTTCGCAGCCCATGCTGAATCCAGGAACAGTGGGGATGAATCACTATGGGTGATACACAGCAGACATGATGCAAGCAGACATGCTTAAAGAAGTGATGATGAGACTATTGACATCATACTTAAAATATTGCAGTTCTTACTCAGGATTGTGAGTAAAATATTCTTAGTATTCTTAGTATAAGATGATTATTTTTTATGCATTTGCTCAAGTTTCTGTGGATGAAATTAGAGCTTGATTATTAGTATTTCACTTACTGTATTCTAGAAACCTTTCATTTATATATTCTTTTCTCCAAGCTTCATAAATCCTTTATCATTTAGAGGGTATCAATTAAGTCTTAAAGAAAGGTGTGAAACTCAGATACATGCATTTGCTAATGAACCTCATCCAGCCCTGTTCTCTGGTGGTTTTCCTCTGACCTCCCCAATTTAGCTATAACCACATAGGGATGATCCACCTAGCGTAGGTTCTGTTGTTAACCTCTAGCCTCCACCCAGTGGAGTTACTGCGACTACAGTAGCACCTTCTGCTGAGATCCACAGGGGTTCCCTCTTATTCTGAGCAGTGTCTTCAGGATGTATTATGCCTCTTCCATGAGTTCTACCCTTCCTAGATATCATCCCTTTCAAAATTGTTTTCTGATCATTTATTGAAACTAAGTATCGAAATACTAAAATAGTCCTCTGTAAAAAGCAAAGTAACGTGCCAAGCTATTTTGGCGCAATATTTGCAGCTGGTTTGTATATAGTTTTATTGTCTATCTGAATTTTATTTAATAAATATACTTCAATACTTTGAAGAAGCCAGTTTGTTGTTAATGAGTATGTATGTATTAAGTGTTGTTAACTGGTGGCACTTTACATGTGTAACACTAAATGATCTTCAGTGGAGAATGTGGGTGAGCACACGTCACAGTCATCCTTCACTGAATGCTGGTGTGCATGTTGTAAGCTGCGAAATGCCTGTGAAAACATGAGATCACTCTGCTTCCCACTCATCTGAGCAGTTACTGGCCTCATCCTCCAGGACAAAGGACTGAATGTGGAGGAATTTGTGATGCCAAGTGCTTACGCTGACATAGGCTTACCTAGGCAAAGTGATTCCCATGTTGGAGCAACTACTGTATATTAATGAGGCTTTTTCAGCTATCAGTGCAAGCTGGTAGACTGTCAATGATAGTACACAGTTCTTAACACACTTGTACAGCAGAAGCAGAAATTACAATTAAGATAGTGTTTTCATTAAAACTATAAATTTTTAACAAAAGGCCCCTATATTAATAATACAACTTCTTCTGGTGAATTTATTAATACTGCATGAGCTTGTAAAGGGTTTTCAGTAAGTAAAACTGATGTGCAAACAGCTACTATCCAGTGAAGGTGTATGTAGTAAGTGTGTAAAAATGGTTATTATTACTAATATCATTGATAATAATGTTAACAGCGATATCAATCAACTATGTTTAATATTATTCTTCCAAGTTTTCAGTGAAATATTTCATATTGATTTATTTTCACTATAAACATGTACAAAACATGTGACTAACTTTAAATCATTTTGTGTATTAATAAGAAGGTCCCAACTCGGAAAGGGAAAGAAAAAACAACAGGAACGCAAAAGATGAGATGCTGGGACCAAGAAGGGGGCCAATAGGATGGAATAGTGGGATGGGATGGGGGCAAGGGAGGATCCACAAATGCAAAGTATGTTACAAAATGAAACGCATGACTTTTATGCTAATTTCATAATAACAAACCATAAAATAAATAATATTATAGCCAGGCCTTGTTGTATATAACTGACATATAGTCACGGGGGAGTAGAGGCAATATAATCTAGAATTAAAGGTCATTTTTAGATTCATTTGAGTAACTTGTATCACTGATGAAATCAACCTAGCCAACTACCCAGGGCTAGTGAAGTCACGGATCTTAGAGAAGACCCTACAGCCACCACTTTACTACAGCAATACAATTCCTAACTTCATTCTCAATGGTTGTCCTTGTAAGCATAGCCTTCATTCTTCTTTGACGAAACTTCTCTGTAAAGACAGAGACCATGTAGAAAATCACAGCAGATCTTTACTGTGGAGCCCTGTCCCAATGGATAGATCTACAAAGCAGCTTTTGCCCCTAAGGCTCAGAGAATATCACAGAAGAGAGATAGTAAAAGAGCCAGAGGATCAGGAAATTTGTTCTAAGGTCATGTCTCCTAGAAATGTCAGAAGCTCCACCTGTAACATCTCACCAACATGTCTTTCCAAACATGAGCTGAACCAGCACAACAAGAATAGACTTGCAAAGCAGTGAGGGGCATGGAGGCAAAATGAAAGGAGAGGAGGAAAGACTAGATCTTGAAGGGTCTGTCAAGGAACAAAACTCCAGGACAAACAGCACAAAATTATTAAGAAGCTCAAGGCAGTAATGGCTTAGTATAAATCACACCAGACTTCCTTCTGGGCACCTGGTCTACATGTCCTTGAAGTGAGACTGGGATAGCACCAGGGAATCTTAAAAAAAAAAAAAAAAAAAAAAACAGACTTCTGTATTTCAGTTGAACACTCCTTGTTGTTCAGATACCTTGGGCAATAAATACAGCTGGCATGCTTTTTTTCTTTTTTTTCTTTTTTTTTATTAAAGATTTCTGTCTCTTCCCCACCTCCGCCTCCCCTTTCCCTCCCCCTCCCTCAATCAAGTCCCCCTCCCTCGTAAGCCCAAAGAGCAGTCAGGGTTCCCTGCCCTGTGGGAAGTCCAAGGACCACCCACCTCCATCCAGGTCTAGTAAGGTGATCATCCAAACTGCCTAGGCTCCCACAAAGCCAATAGGTGCAGTAGGATCAAAAACCCATTGCAGCTGGCATGCATTTTAAAACTTATAACTTTCCCTGAAAAGTCTTCATCTTTGTTAATGTTAGTAGGAAGTGACATCAACAAGGAGCCATATTTCTTAGGGGAAGAGACAAAGCCACAGCCCAGCCCTGGAGACAGTGTGAGCAGCACTAGGGATAGGAAGTGTCCAATCAGCCCTGCCAGAGAACTGCAGCAGAACTCCGGACTGTAGGTTCTTCCCACTTTACTTACATCAGCTATCTCTGTGTTTGTCTATCTCCCGAGTCCTTCAATCCAGTTTATTACAATGTCCTAGAACCTCAAATTGTATGCAATTTACAAGAAACTTCTAGTATTTTTTAGTTTATGAGTAAATAAATGCTCCAGAGAAGAAGAATAAGAAATTGTAAATCCTTTTACTTGTGTAATAAAGCAAGAACATTGTGGAGAGAGTTGGAATTCATCACACAGATCTAAGGCATGTGCCCACACTTCATAGTGTCTGCGCTGATTGTCTGAAGACTGCTATAGCATTTAGAACTGATGCTTTCTAAGTTCATGGCATTGTGACAGTGCGGAATCTCAGGATCCGGGTAAACTGGTCATAAAACTTGTTTCCCACTTCCTGTGAGTCCTTGGACATCCCTTTACCATATGCAATATGCGGACAAAATTAATGACCTAGGAGAACTCTCTGGTGGAGTTACTATGGGATTATGTTTGTTCATCTATGGAAGATAGAAGAAACTTCCTGTCATACTGCTAGCATGCTACAGTTCCCACAGTTATTGTTAGCACTACTCCACTATTTAATTAGATGGGTCTCAAACCTCAGATTCACATTATGATTTCATTTTTTTTCTCCATCAACAGAAATCTGATTTTTCTCTAATAAATATGCATTCCTGGAGTATGGAACTATTACATTTCCTATAAAACATTTAAAGAAGTATCAGATGAAAGTTCAATCCCACATAACTCATACTCTGATTGGATAATGCTTAAATATTTACTTCAAATTTACATTTAATGTGTATATTTTCACCAATTCATTTACTTGATTTCTCTAAATCTGGGTAAACATCTTACATATTTTAACACATAAGGACAGTGTGAATTAACTTGTTGCATGAAATATATAACATTAATATCTGTTTCTAGTTAAGCTGACTAAAGCATTGAAAACAATACAAAAATCTGTACCTAAGACAAATTATTACTAGAATACCAAACTACTTAAAAGTAACTGGGACAAGAAAATGAAGGGAAAAGACAGGAACAACATTGTTCATATTGGTTTTTGACATTGAGAGATTATTTTAAACTCTTAACCCAAATTTCTTCATTAGACTGTGAAAATAGAATTTATACCTAACTTCCAGAGAGAATGTAAAATGAGAGCCCAAATAAGCAAATAAATATGAACAAGTTTCAACATATTATGAACACATTTGAATTATAAATAAAAATGTATGTTTAAAAAGTAAAACCTCGTAATAAATATAACATTTGATATACACAAATCTTTATAGTGAATGTATTCAAATATTTAAAAATAAGTATTAACATAAGCTTATATAATTTTTCTCACTATCCAAATATTGTTACAAAATAACAAAATTGTGTTAATTTCACTTAACACATTTTCCCAGTTGAATAAGCCAATACTTTTATGTCTTACAGAAAGCTCTGAGACCTGGAAGAAAAAAGTGAGCCAGCTCGGGTATATGAGAGTTCCAAACTTCACAATGGCTGATAAATACCTAAGCCGAACTAAAATCATGAGTCATATTTGTGATTCAACAGCAGTGATGGGCAGAGTGTGACTTCCCTGTTCCTCACTGAACTTCCTCAGCAGCTACTCTTTCTACCTGGCATGAAAATATTTGAACTCTGTGTAATCATGGTCCTATCTGATTTATTTCTGATTGACTAATTTTGCATGAACTTGATAAACAATATCTTGAAGACATCATCAAATTTATTGCAGTAAGGATAATTTGAATATTGCATTATTTGAAAGAAATTTTAACTATTTAAAGGACTGGTGCAGAAGAAGTGACTGTATTCTGTCAATCACATTTTAAATAAATGCTGGTTGGCCAATAGCCAGGCAGGAAGTATAGGCAGGAAAACCAGACAGGAAGTAGAGGCAGGGCATTGAGACAAGGAGAATTCTGGGAAGCAGGAAGCTCCCTCGGCAGTCCTGCACAGATCACGGAAGAAGCAGGATATGACCTACCCTGAAAAAAATACTGAGCCATGTGGCTAACATAGATAAGAATAATGGGTTAATATATGTTATAAGAGCTAATACAAAGCCTGAGCTAATGGGCCAATCAGTTTATAACCTAATGTAGACTCTCTCTGTAATTTCTTTGGAGCTTACTGGCTGTGGGAACTGGGCAGGACACAAACCACAATGAGCAGGCCCACATGTTACAGAATGGTGCCCTTCATGTTACAAAGGACAACAAAATAAGATTTAGAAAGAGCTAAGGCATTTTAATACATGATTACTAAAATTTATTGGTAATATCTTGTTCTCTAAAACTAATACTGACTTTCAATACAATTTTATCAATTCACTGTAAACTCAGAATTTCTCAGACAAGTTAAAACAAGTCAGGTTATGAATAGAAGTTAAAAAGTAAATACAAATCATTTTAAACACTCTAAAAGAAGGAAATTCAATAGGGAAAACTCAGTCTTCTAAAAAAATTACATTATGTAAGGAAAATTCATTTAAACTAAAACCATTTAGTGGGGAAACTAAACTAAATGGGAAAGCACAAACACCATTTGTCTGCTCTTTTGAGTTCATCAGTGGATGTTGATGGTGCCCCCACCATGTTCTTGGCAGCATATGCTTTGGAGATTATTGACAACAGTCCTGCAGAGGTTTGGCCTTTGATTGCTAAGAGACAGACAGAAACATCTACAAAAAGCTTAAGTAAGCAGAGTATAAAGGGGACAAGAACAGGTCTAAAGCCCACAGTTCCTACACTAAAATGTTAGAAGATTCCACATTAAGTATTAGTGGGAAGGTGTTTTAGATTGTGGAACACTGACCTACAGATAGGAGGGAGCAGCATCCTGATAGATACTGAAACTTGTGTTCATGAAGGACAACAATCTTTTCAGGTTCAAGGGTAGCTCATGTAATTGGTGGGGAAACAAACAAAGCCTAGACTTTTAGGCATTGAGGAGACCTCTTGGCTAGCTAAAGATTTCACGGTATTTATTGATGAAGATGTTGTATCATACAGGCATTTATTTTTGGAGAAGAGGATAGCATCCTTAAAGGAGTGTAGTAAATTGTTAAAATAGTAACTATTTAGTAGTCTTTTGATCGGCTCTGTACTTCTTTCCAATTGCCTGCACATAGCCAGGAAGAACCTGAAGCCAGGAGGATTAATAGTTTACTTCACTTTAGTTAGTGAACCATTCTTATTTTTCATATAATTATGGTGCACAGTCCTGTATGTTATATATTTTGCAATTACCACTTTTTTTCTTGATGTAAAATTTCCACTCTTCAGTCCTTTGCTGGAAGTTCTGGATCAATATTAAAAGACAGGGTTGTGTGGTCCTTGGACTTACCACAGGGCAGGGAACCCTGATTGCTCTTTGGGCTGACGAGGGAGGAGGACTTGATTGGGGGAGAGGGAGAGAAATAGGAGGTGGTGGCAGGGAAGAGACAGAAATCTTTAATAAATAAATAAATAAAAGAATTAAAAAAAAGACACGGTTGAGAAAGAAGAGTCAAACTTTCTCAAAACAAGAAAGCAGGGAAGCCAAAAATCATTAATGTTTCAATCCTGGGGACTAGAATGCAGGAAATCTCCGGTTTCTGGGTCAACAGCCTTTCTGGTCTTTCTGATCAAAGCTATCTTAAGAAGCAACCAAAGGGATGAAGGATCTCTCTGGCACCTAGTTGGAGCAGACACAGGCCACCTGATAGGCCTGGTGGAGGAAGCTCCTAGCAGAGGGGAGTGAGACTACTTCACACCTCAGTGGATCAGAGAGCAGACAGATCAGGCTGAAACCAAGATTGAGCTATAAGCCATAAGTAAAACTGAACACTGTCTACTAGGCCCGAAATCTAAGAAGATCCACAGATTCCCAGAACATCTGTTCAGTGTGTGAACCTATTGGTGGACAGTTCCTATTTAAGTGTGAGAGTTAGTGAACAGGAACGATTTAACATTATGTGAAAGTACCACTGGACGCCACAGGAATGAAGCCAATTAGGATGTAGAACATAAGCATGAGGCTACTGCTGGTTTTAAACTTGAGATAAAGATGCAAATGTGCAAGTGCCAATGAGAGAGTTTAAACAGGGAAATAAGAAAGGTACCGGGAAAGGAACACTGGGAATACCGAAACTTAATGGGTGAGAGGGTGAAACTCATGCAGTAATTTAAGGAGAAGGAAGGGCAGTAATTGGTGGAAGCTACCAGAATGATTGATAGACACCTATTCATGCCAACTTTCTGTCTTTTTATAGTGTTTTCTTTTGTAATAATGGTCATTGTTGTAGTATCTTTCAATTTTTCTGCTCTAAGATTTTTACACTTTGTTGTGAGATTTTTTAAAATCTTAATGCAAAGGTTGAATTATAATGATCCACAATGCTTAAATCCTCAATTAATCACTAGGAAGATTTGGATATATGTCCCTTCATGTTACATAAATAAACATGCACAGAACCTTATCAAATATACAATGTTATAGTTGTCATTGATTTTTGTTATCTATATGTACCTTAGCTTAAATTTTTCTTGAACATAATTTTAATATATATACAATATTCATCATGTATTTCTTTAAAATATTCATATTTCCTGAACAGGACATTTTAGATGTTGTCTTGTCTCTCCTTTGGGAAAAATGCTTAGTGTGTCTTGTATAGTTAAAAAAGAAAATCAGTGAACCTAAAGTCCCAGTTACTGTAGATATTTGAAATTGCATTAGTTTTTGTTCCTCTGCTATAGTTTACACATTATATTGGTGTTTAGAAATTATACATGGGAACTGGTTGTACCATGTATAAATTTCAAATCCTTTCAAAGGCTTGGTGTTCTAATTCTCACACTAATACCGGTACATTGAAAGATTTTCTGTTTTTCTTGTTTTGAGGGTGGGGGATGGAATGATGGTTCTTAAAGCAGACTATAAATATACAAGGATGAGGAACCCAGACCATTAAAGTGTGATTTGCAAGAGCAAGAACATGGATATAGGCTAAGAACATGTGTCTTGTTTTACAGTGGTTTGTGTGAAATACTGCAGGTGGAAGGATCAATGTGGAGGTATGATGTCATCCTGATATCATCCTCGTTATGATGATTGACACTTCTGAAGAACACAGTGATGATATGATGCTCTTTAGTTACACATTACTTGAAGTTGGGAAAGCAAATTGAATCAAGTTTCCTGGGAAAATAAAAAGCGTCATTAAAGTTCCCATGAGAGGGTAATAAAAACTGAGAAATATTTCTTATGCATCTATCAATGCTTTATGCTTATTGAAGTGAGGCTATTTCTTTGTTAAATTAATGAGGTTGCAGCTTCCCAGCTAATTCTAGAGTTCCACTCAATAAAAGCCCTGAACATATTGAAGAGATTGCAGGAAGGGGATTTATATCCTAGCAAAGCCAGCCTTTCCATTTCGCTGAGAAATGATGAAGAACATATGTTAAAGTAATTGAAAAAGCAGGGGGTAGAAAATGTTTTGTTTGCAAATATTTTTAAATTATTACATGGATTATTGTTTATATTTCAAACAAGTATATAGATTGAGAGATGAAAATTTCTACTTCACTATGTAATACTGAGTTGGAAGTGTCACCCCAGTCCCTGGCCTGGGAATTGCCAAGCATTTGGACTCCAATTCCCAGCCTGCTAATCACTTGGACACCAACTCCCAGCCTGCCAAGTGCTGACCCCTCCCTGGGGACCACTCCCACTGGGTATTTAGGCTTGGACCAGAAAAAGGAACATAGGGTTTCAGGTTTTGTTATGGACTCTCCCCTGTCTTCCTCCTGCCATGCTTCTGGCCACCTGAGAGCATGGCATTCATTAAACATGGGCATCTTTGATTCGGTCTAATCTGGTTTGATTGGAGTTCTTTGTGTCAGCAGAGAGGCTCAGTTAGGAAATATTCCTAACACTCTATATACTTTAGAATTTAACAACAGCCCCGATATGCATATCTGCAACTATTTGCTTGTTCATTTGAAACAGACAATTGACTTGCCAATAATACATGGTAAAAGTGTCTACTTAGTCCTAAACAGAACTATGAAGTTGTCTCAAAAGGGAATTTTTCTCAGTACAAGATATTCACACTATCAGGAGTCTTCAACATCTACTTACTTACTATTGCCTCTAGTCTAACCATCCCTATACTCTTCTCAAGCAGACATACATATTCCTCTGACTTTAAAGCATGCCTTGGAAATGACTAGTTTCCTAGTCAACTCCTTCTCCCCACCTTTTTTTTACTCATAGATCTCATCCCCACCCCCAAACTTTTTTTGGTACAATGCAAAATAAATTAACAATGCTGATCAATTACTGAACAATACTGATAAATTAACAATATGTTAATGAATGCATTCCTGATTTTAGCTCTGTCCAGTAAAAGAGATTTTTTTTTCTGTTTTTTTTTTTTTGTTGTTGTTGTGTTTAATTGGGTCAGGGGAGGGGTTACTATGTAGCCCTAATTGTCCTGGAGCTCACTGCAAAGATCTTGGGATCTTGAAGCACAAAAACCTGTCTATCTCTGCCTCCAGAATGCTAAGATTAAAAACCTTCACCACCATCTCAGGTTGCTGAAGGCTTTTATGAGAAACACTGCAAAGTATCCCCTCACAATGAAAACAATACAAAGTTAAAACAAAAACACATCAGAAATCCTCTCATTTTTATCTGTAGATCATATCTGAAGCAATTAACCTTGACCACAGCCTTAAATCTCCTAAAGTTTATGGCCAGGTCGACAATGAAACAAACCTTGGAATTTACTACAAAACCACACCCTGGTTCCAGTTCACCCTCCAGGGCATCTCACAGTTAATTGCTGTTGTGGCAACAGAAGAGTTGTAAGATATAAAGGTGTTTCCACTGCCCAGGTCAAGGCTACCTTTACTTTACATAATATAGACTTTGCTTTAAACCTACTGATAGGAAGTAACTTCTCAATTTTACAATAAATGTAGTCATACTCAATTTCACTCTTCTCTGAATTTTCACAGCCCTTATTTTCACTATTACACAGGTTGGACGTAGCATAAAATAAACTACTTTGGAGTTTTGTGTTTTCTTGTGAACTTTGTGATTGTAACCAACTATATGCTTTAGGCTGTGGGCTATAGAGGTAAACCACGAGAGTCCTCTGCTCCCATCTTCAAATACTTCAAGGCAGGAAGAAAACGTGGCCATAAAGAGAATTTTTTTTTTAATTTTTTATTTTTTCAATCTTCAATGTTGGCATATCTTAGCAGCAATGGTGTCAGAAAAACAAGAGGCCACAAGTTCTGGGTAAGGACCAGACTAGAATGAACTATGTCTGACAGGAAGAGTTGAAGTCCACGAGGTTGACAAGGGTGATTAAGGGCTTTATAGTTGGAGAGGCAAAGAAGTGTGAAACAGAATAACACCTTCAAGGACCTTAAGTTAATTTGTTTGGGCTCAAGGATAAAACCTCCAGGAGGAAGGAGCTCATAAATAAAGCAGGAAATGTAGGCAATGAATACATCACTAGGTATTTATGCAATTAAAACATAAGGTCTCCTAGTACACAGATCATATTGATTTTGAACATTCTGCATTTTAGCCCATATCCTTGAACTATTCTTAAAAGGTACAATTATTCTTGTTGTAGACAATGTGATCATTTAATATTCCTTCACTTTTTCAACTGTACAGCCTAATACTATACAGTGTATTTTATATTTCCCCAGTTTGCAAGGATCTGTTGAGTCAGCTGCCTGAACAGGAAGAATTAATACAGCTTACTGGGTTATCTTTACATAATATTTTACATAGTGTCAGATATTTTAGTTTTCAGCTGTCAAAGTGAATTTTAGGACTATGTTTTTCATAATTTTCTTTAAGATTTGGTTTCAATTTTGCTATGTATCTAAGTATTGCTCACTCAAGTCAAAATTTACCAAAAGGAAATGGTAAATCTTAACTAAATTCAAGCATACAGATTAATCAAGGATAAAAAAGGTAAAAAAAAAAACTATTCAACACTTCTTGTTTGGAGCAATATACCCTATTTCAGATCAGACTTAGATGTGCAAGGTCAATTAACCTTCCACAATCCCCTTGACCTCTCCTGACCAAAAATACCCAAGTGTGATCCTCACCAAGCAGTCACAAAGACAGTGAAACAGAAATTAACCATACCAGCCTGTTTTCAATGCACTGTTGGACTAGACGTCCAAAAATCAGGGAGGAGTTGCTCCAGACACCACTCACATAACCACAATTGATGCAAAAGCAAGAGGATTTTTATTCTATCATGACAGGGCCCTTCAGGTTCAGGATATAAAGGACCACTGATAGCTGTTACAGTCCATTTTTTAAAGCAAAAAGCCACAGACACAAGGGGGGGGGTGACCTGTAGGTTGTTTTCCAACTTATTGGATTGGCTTATTCAAAGGGTTACTAGCAGTGATTGGTCTATTCCAGGGCAGGAGAATAGCTGCGTGATAAGGGAAACATCTGTGGGTTGTCTTTGCCTCAATTCCCAGAATGGAGTTATGTTTGAAGATTATTCACAAGGACACAAGAGGTTAAGCAGTCCAGCATGTGGGCGAGGGGGGGGGGACAACTGTCCCTTTTGTGAACTGCTGACATTCTAAGTTTGGCACATGTGCCAATCACAGATATCCGGCTCTCCTAAGCAAACACGGATATTCTCATGAGAGCAGGCCAGCTGCAGGTCCTGAAGGGTTCCTGAGGGTCTTTCAAACAGGATGTTCTCACAGGAGCAGCAAGCTGCAGGTTCTGGGGGGCGGGGAGTCCTGAGGGTCTTTCAGCACTTTGTTGAAGTGATGAACACTTTAAATCATCTTCATAAGCTGACAAGGGAAGTAAACCTCAATGGAGTGTTGGGAAGGGCGGTAAACTTAGAGCAAAGCCTTCCTCAGTAAGAGCTGCTGAAGAACAGAGGAAAGGGGTACTGCCCTGCATTGTTGACTTTCACTCATCTGCTGAGAACAGGCTTCAGGAAAACCACAGGAAAGGAATGATCCTCTGAATTTTTGTCACCAACAGAAACCACAAAGATATTTAAAATGTATACCCTTAAGGACTATTGGGGGGGGTCTTAAAACATGGACTTAGAACCCATGAATTTTATTTTTAATAAGTCAAGATTATTTCCATCCATAATTATTTGTCTTCAGTGGCGTTATTAAATATAAACCACTGTTTTATCAAAAAATAAATACATAAACTTGTCATCTCCATTACTATATTTGTGCCAATGGCTTTGGGGCATAATTTTTGTCTCTTGAGCAATGTACAACATCACTTTTGTTTTAAATCTCAACCATTTGTTAAACCTTCTACTCTAACAGTGTTAACACAGCAACATATCCCAAATCCCTTCTCCAAAATATTCGAATATGAGGCTAGGCAAACCACAAAAGACAGGAAAACTCAATGCCATCGCCAAGTTTCATGGAATGCAATATGCTAGCACAGCTTTTCCTATCTCTTGAGGACAGAATGGAAACAAATTGCTCGTGGGGCACCAGAGCCATTGTGTGCCACTCAATT
This sequence comes from Neodon shergylaensis, assembly GCA_025134845.1. Taxonomy (NCBI): domain Eukaryota; kingdom Metazoa; phylum Chordata; class Mammalia; order Rodentia; family Cricetidae; genus Neodon; species Neodon shergylaensis. The sequence goes on from JABTXL010005930.1 coordinate 1,493,273, forward strand.
CTAATTGGTAATCTGTGTAAAAAATGTATGATGGCTTCAGTTGTAAGCAGAAATATAATAAAATAAGCAATCCTTAGAGAGGAGGGGGAAATTACAGACAATTTGAAGGAGAAAAATACACAATAGGCTACAATTTTCGTTCACTGTGAAATACTGAATCATTTTCTTTGATGATTCTTTAGACTCTCACCAGCCTTTTCCCTACCATCTGCTCTGCAGAGCCAGTCCATGGACAGAAGCCTGGGCTGCCATGTACAAAGGAAAGGAGATGCTGCCCCTTCCACAGGAAATGTCATAACACCTTGTCCTTGTTACCAGTCACTTACTCTGTTAGAGAGACTTATAATTCTAGTATTACACATGTGAATGCCTATGCAATGAGGAACATGGAAGTCACATTTTGATATGAAAAGTCTAGAAATTTGAAGATGCAAATTATTTTCAGATTTTACATTTCAATTTATTAATCATGTTTGGTACTTTTTAGAATGAAAAGAGAATGATTTTTTGAAGTTATTGTTTGTTCTTAATTTTGCTTTAGTTTTTGATTTTGTGGTATTGGCTGACCTTGACTCATTGTGTAGTCCAGTCTAATCTGAAAGTTCCAGATATTGCCCAACTTTAGCTTTCTATTACACTTGGCTCTGCTTTGCAAGTTTTTGACTTATGTCTTTGGGAATGTTAAGTGAAAACTTTGTGTTTGTCGTTGGTGTGTGGCATACGCTTGTGTGTGCAAGTACATGTGACTCTTTTAGTATGTCTGGAGACCAGATGTGGATGCCAGGTGTGTTCCTCTATCATTCTCTAACTTATTGACTGAAAGAGAGGATGAGTGAACCTTGAGCTGCTTGTTTCTTCTAAATAGCAGGTACAGTGATGTCTTTTCTTCCAAAGTTAGGGTTCCATGACACCCAGTTTTACATGGATACTTGGGTCTGAACTCAGGTGTTAAAACAGGCATGGCAGGCATTCTACCCCCTGAACCATTTCCCCTTAAACAGAAAGGACTTTTCCCACCAATAGTAACTGTGTCCCCAAAGTATAGTGGGTCTTACTTGGAATAAGAAAGGTGATTTAAGTCATAAATGTGAAGCCAAGTGCATGATTCTCATATATCACAAATGGCGTGTAATTTAACTTCAGGAATGAAATGGAATTCTTAATACTATATCCATTTTTCTGTGGGTTTTTAAAAACTTCTCTTAAAGATAGATATTTAATGCATGCAATTCAATGCATGACTCTTAGTCTCTAAACAAGTTAAGGACTTACTGACATTTTCATATTTTAAATCCTACATTAGAGAGTCTTACTTTCTTATCATTTTATGTTTTATGACAATTCCCCTAATAACAACCACTATACATTAAATGAAACTAAGGCGATAAACCTGCTGAATAAATAATATTTATAGACAATATTAAACAGAAAATGTTCTTTAGGTCATAGAAGGACAATGATTATTAAAAATTTTTTTAGGGCTCTATGGCTTTGAAGTAGTCTCACACTGAAATGTTGTTTCCAAACTATATTTCTTTCATTTGTTTTCACCAATATTTAATTCTAAACTTAGATTATGACCAACTAAACATAAATCTACTTTTACTTCAAATATATATAAAATACAAAAGTAACATTTGCATTATTTGTCTTTTAATCACTTGATTAAGTTGAATTTTGGGCTATTTTCTCTGCCTACTATTTCTATGTATTCTTAAATACCATGGTGATTTGTATAAATATGCTGCTATTTTTGTTAGACCTATGCATGAGAAAGCTATACTAGTCATATTCACATATGTATGTGTATATAGATATGTACTAATTAAGAATCATTTCATCCTCTTTTGGTTACAGGGAAAGATGATCTTCAAGGATGTTATGAAAGAACTTGAAACAGAGCTTCACAGTTTATTGACAGGCTGCTCTGGAGGCTGCGAGAACAATGAATAATGCATGAGATCAGATTCTGCAGCATCCCCTGCTGTACGTATCAGTCTTACTTGCACACGTGTAGAGAAGCTTGAGGTCTTCACTGGTATGCATAGAGCATGTTGCATGAAAGTTGCTCCATCTTCACTGACTTTTGCTTTTGTGTAGCATGGGCTTTGTGTCATCTCATTTACTTTAGTCCAGAAACACAGGCTGTTTTGTGGCGAGCATTGTGCCCCTGGCATGTGCCTAGTTTTATCTTCACAGTCTATAATTTTTCCTTGGTTCAAGGTAGAAATTGAAGAAGTTATTGTTGCTGACCATTGCACTAAAGGGTACGCTGTGACGGTCCTTTCAAATGTTGTCATCCTTCAAAAACCTCAAGCTAGGTGCTGACTTTTAACTTGAGTAACAGAGAGACTCAGTGTAAAAATTACCCAAAATGTATGTGATAGAACTGTGAGGACTCTTTCTTCCCAGAAGAGAGATCAACAGGTAAGGAAGAGCTCAATTTCTTACACCCATGAAAGCTGGAGAAGCAAGAGAGATAGAAAGATCTCAACTACAGAAGAGCAGAGTGTTGACCTAAAAGCAGAGCCTTTCTATATGGGCATCCATTGCCTGCTTTGAAGGAGGAAGCTCAAAAAGAAGTCACTTCTGCCAATCACATTGTCCTCATCATAACATTTTTACTTTCTGATATTTTGCTACAGATTTACTGACATAGAGTGCCAATAAATTGAGTTAAGGATCAGGGTCTTTTTGAGTACTGCTATTTTACTTTCCTTCTAAAGAAAATCCAGTTTAGAAAATGTACAAATTCTTAAGTCCTGTACAAGGAAGCTCTCCTTTTACAATCTCCCTGCTACACAAATACACACATGTGTACACGCACACACAGAGACATACAAAAAGTCTCCTTACCAAATTGAAGCTCCACGGTACTGCCTATCAAATGACTCCATGACTTTACTACTAAGTGCTGCCAGGATTAGTGTCATTAACAATAAGTTTTCTCATCTTCCACTTTGTTTGGATCATGCTATACACATATGCTTTTTTCTGATTTACCAAGTGCATTCTGAGTTTAAAATTTTTATTATGTAGACTTTTAACATAAAATAGCAGCCACCAATTACATTATCTCAGTCTAACTTTTTATTTACTGAAAAGTTTTAACTAATAAATTTAGTTTCTTTGGTAAATATAAAATTATTAAAGTGTCTCCTTCCCTTGTGGGGAATTGTGTTTTCAAAATTTTTCATTTATCTATGTTGGAAAAAAATTACAGTCTAACCATCAGAATTGAGTCTGTTTACTAAAGACTTTGGTGAAGCATGAATTGAGATGCAGATGGGGCCTTGAGGAGCTCAGGAAAGCACAGAGGGCACGGAACTACTGGTGTCACTGCTTATAGGGAGCAGAGCTCCTTACCGCAGGCCTCACTCACAGGGCCTGTTAGAGCTTGCTGGTGAGGCTGTGTGCCTAGAGAATGCAGGTGGTCTCTATGATCCTCCTAGTCTCTGGGTCTGTTCTAAATATTATTAGAACATAACTAATACTTTCAGTTTCTGTTCTTAGTTCTCACTCATATTGTTCCCGCTTTCTGAGAAACTCATCTTCTGCCTTCTTCATGCTAATTTGCATGGAATTTCAGCATGGAAAGTAAATGCAAAGTCTAGTGAAGTAGACAAGAGCAAGCTTGTAAAGATTATTTTGAAGCCATCGGTACATTGTGATTAGTGTATCTAAAATGTACCTATTAAACCTATTGGCTTTGTGGGAGCCTAGGCAGTTTGGATGATCACCTTACTAGACCTGGAAGGAGGTGGGTGGTCCTTAGACTTCCCACAGGGCAGGGAACCCTGACTGCTCTTTGGGCTTACAAGGGAGGGGGACTTGATTGGGGGAGGGGGAGGGAAAGGGGAGGCGGAGGTGGGGAAGAGACAGAAATCTTTAATAAAAAAAATAAATAAAATTAAAAAAAAACCTCAGACAAAAAATTGTAATGAATAAGTGTGTTTATATGTCATTTCAAATGTTTATCTGTGGGATACATTTATTAATATCATTTAAGACAAATTTTAGAATTGAAATTATTGAGACAATTTTTAAAGGGTTTATGTTTTTAAAAAAATAAATAAATAAAAATTGACCACTCTAGCCTAATAAAAAAGGAGAATAAAATACTACAGTTCTTTTATCAATGTTACCCCCATAAAACCTCCATTTATTGAAGTATTATCCGTGTCCCCCTCTGTCCTCACTATTAATTTTTATCTACTCACACAAAAGCACCTAGTGGTTGCTGGGATGGTCCTGTCTAGAGGTCGTGTACTGGTTGCTGGGATGGTCCTGTCTAGAGGTACGGCCTGGCCAGTTTCTTTCACTTTAGTCTTCCCTTTACTTTTCTGTTTTGCTTGCAGTTTTCTAGATGCAAAGAAACCTTTTTTAGGAAAACATAGTTAACACATTTATACAATTTAAAGTGACATCAAAGCTCCATTGTGTGCAAATCTCCTTTATTGTGCACTGCACAGAGAGCAGCCCTAAAAAAGATCCAATTTTATGCCTGTGATGAGTAAATTCCCCTCCAGAGGCCATCTCCCAGCCCTTCAGCAGAGAGGCATCCTGGAGGGAGGAAGGTGGAGTGGCAGGCAGACCTCATCAGCAGAAGGGGAAGCTCAGTCCTTATGCCTCAGGATGCTAAACATTCATTAAGTGCTTCCCTGCTGAACCCAGGAAGGAGCCTGTGTGCCCCATCTTAACCTGCTGCACTTTAGATTCCTGGAATCTAAAGCCAAGGAATATTAAAGATCAGAAACTGGGATTTATAAGGAATACTGCGCCCAAGTTGTTTAAATTATTTTTCATCTAAACCAACCAGGCTGTTGACTGTAAAACAAACATTTACTAAGAACCTGATATGTGGAAGGTGATGATGTGGGCTGTTGGGAGGTGAACTTGTAAAAATAACAAATTTTTGTTCTTTAGAAACTTCACTTCCAGGGGAGAAATTGGTATGTGAACAAAAAAACCTGTACAAAAGAACAACTAGTAGAAATTCATAGCTATAAGGCAGCGTGCAAAGAGTGTAACTGAGACACAATATCAAGCAGTCAAGCAGTCAGAGTTCCCCTCTAGCAAGTGTGATTTACAAATTAGAAAGGGTGGATTTCAGGCATGATTCAGTGGGAGAGGGAGCTTGCTGTGAACTTTGATCTGGTCCCCAGTTCAGAAGGAGAAACTGAGTCTGCAAGCTGGCCTCTGCTGTCCACAGGTGCCAAGCCTTCAAACACAAAACAAAGAAACCAGCGAGTAAACACAAACTAATAAATGTCACAGAAAATGGAGTATATTAAGTAGGACATCCTGAATTCTGTTTTCAGTTGCCCTTCATCTGCTATTCTTGTTTCTGATTCCTGCTTGTTTTTCTCATGACCTCTTGTTCCACCAGATTGTAATCAGAGTTGATGCTGTCATTACAAAAAAACATAGTTCTTTCCTCAAAGAAAAGAAGTCACCCACCAAATATGGATAAACACAGATTTTGGTTACCTTGGATATCATGCTCTAATTTGAAAACTGTTTGATGAAGTCTTGGTAATAACAGAACAGAGATTATCATAAACCAAGACACTTCAAAAACAGTAATGGAAACATTAGGTAATTCGAGTCTAGAAAACCAGGAAAATCTCTGTTCCGGACCCCAGAGGCTATCTGATGACATTCTTAAACTTTGGGTTAGTTGAAGCTAGAAGATCATACATCCCCAAACATTGTTTTATTAGTCACAGGATATCCAGAGAGGTGGACAAGAAACAGCAGCTATTAAGTGATTAAAGATAGCCCTAGATCACTTGGGCTTCCAAACTGTAACATTCCTAAGCCTGACTCAATCAGCCCTGTAGAATGTTCAACAAAGCCACATCTCTGTTTCATGTCACAACTTCAAAATGATATAAATTGTTACAGTAAATAATTTCAAAATTATATATTGCCAGGCACTACTTGGGCAGACTTAAGAACTTAATACTGGAGCATGCACCGATTATGTAGAGCATCACCTTTGAGAACATCTGTCTTCTATCACATAGAAGATTTTTATTCAAGACTAACAGCAACTCTAGCCTGTGTCTGCTTCCTACTTCTGTGTTCAAAATTGGATCAAAGCGAGCCTTTGTTAGCAACCTTAAGGGATGCCAGCTAAAGAGGAAGTATAGGGTGAGGGGTTATTAAAGATGCCCACAATGTACCATCTCTTATATATAAATTCCTCCATGGAGTCCTTGGCTTTGTTTTCCCATAGTACTGACTGAATACATTCAAAGTGATCTTTCTAAAACCCAGAAGTAGCAGTGGAATGTTTACTGAAATTCTCTTGTAACTTCTTATGGTTTTGAGTGTCCAAAGAGTTTGAGGACTGGTTTTTCAACTGCCACACTCACCCTGTCCCCAAACCTAATTCCTATGTTCTAGGCATTCTGGACCCCAAGGCCAAAGATCCTTAATTCAGTTGCTTGTTGTGCAGTCCTGCTCTTCAGCATCCAGGCTGGGAAAGAAAGTCTACATGCATTACTCCATCTGAATGCCTCCTGGCCTTTTCTCTTGTGTGTGAATTACTGTGAAAGCTCCCATTCCTATCCCATAGTGTTCGCAGCATGCCAGCGACTAATCACATTATGTTGATTTCCTGTCATACCTCCTTGAAGGAAATTTGTGTCTTAGTGTCCACAAGGAAGTAGGCTTGAAAGTGTCGTTATGTAAATGCTCAATGGCTTAACTAATGACTCAGGATATTAGAATTAGGTTTCCACTAAGACATCATAAATTATCCAATATACTCTTTTGACAGAGTAGAAAGTCCTTTTAAGATTTAGTTTTGCATGTATGTGTGTGTGTTTGTTCTTCACCACCCAGCTGTCTTCCCTGCCCCAGAAATCAAAGTCATAGAATTAACATAATTTTCCAAAAGTCACCTAGTAATGTTTGCAGAAAATTGCAATGGTTTTTAGTTTTTATGCTATTCTATTGTAAATTTCCTCAAATACCTCCTTTTAAGGCTATATATATATATTTTTTTATTTTATGACATTATCTTGTATTTCTCTTTAGGCCAATTGTATTTTTGTATGTGTGTCATTAATGGCAAAAACTGCCCTGAACAACATTTCTGTTCTCTGATCTCTGAAGACTATTTTAGGTTCTGTTTGGTAAATGTAGATTTTTACCCCCCCTCCAAATGTCTCCACCATCAGGGCTGCCATTGTTTATCTGCGAACAAAGGGGTTTTCTTGTGCTGAATCAGGAGTGTGCATCTTAGTACTATGACACATTTCTGACCATACATGTCAGTAATATGTATGCTAAATGATGCTTTTTAGTATGAATAAAAATCTATAGAATCATGATGTTTCCTTGGCACAGAATTCCAAAGCCACTGTGATGCTTGTGTGTTTCTGGGATTGTCAGAGAGTAAATGAAAAGACAGAATGATAGATTTGCCAGGACATGCTTATGGAGGGAGACGGAAAGTGGGAGGAGCTAAGGGAGTAGTTGATTCACAAAGGACTGCTCTTTCTGAAGATGAAAAAGAAGAAAATCACATGGGAGGGAAGACCTGAGCCTTCCAGAGGATCAGGGAGGTCCGCATACTACATTGCTGGGTGGGAGTCAGGAGCAATCTTCACTGTGCCGTGCCAGTGTAATGGCTCATCACTGTGGTTCTTAGTGATTTCTGGGGAATAACAGGAATGAATGGTAGCATCTGGATGAAGGGCTGGTTTGCAGAGGATAGGAGTTTCAGCAATTAGAGGCTTACGGTGGGTCACGGAGACAAACATACATGGAATACCACATGTTACAGGTCTGAGAACACTGAAAAATTTCATTTTTGTAATATTAATTCACTTCTTTTAACTATACTTAACTTTTTGGCTTGTTTTTATCATTGTTTTGTTTTCTTTTTTGGTTTTAGTTTTGTTTTATTTTTATTTATTTATTTATTTAGTTAGTTAGTTATTTAGTTTTGAGACAGGGTTTCTCTGTGTAGCTTTGGAGCCTGTCCTGGAACTAGCCCTTGTAAACCAGGCTGGCCGTGATCACACAGAGATTCAACTGCCTCTGTCTCCCTAGTGCAGGGATTAAGGGCATGTGTCACCACTGCCCAGCAAACACTAATTTCTTTTTTTATCTATTGAAGTCATACTTTTAAAAACAGTAAAAAAGGAAAGAAAAATTCTCCCAAAATTGTAAATAAATAATTTAATGAAGGAAATCCTACAGACCTTATTCCTGCCTTTTCAATTAAACCCTAACTAACACTATAGTTACTTACTATAAGTAAAAAAAAAATAGAATACATATTCTCTAAAATCTATTCTTATTATTATGCATTCATATTTAATGAACATCTATCTTTTGGTATCATTTTAGGTTTGCTAATGTGATTGAAAGACTAACAAATGGATAAGTCTGTGAAACTAATCCAAAACTTGATTAAAATTTATTTTTATAATTCAAACGATTTAACAAGCACTTTTATTGAACGAAAATGAAGAGTTTAAAAGTGTACAACAAACCATGCAATTAAAAATGTGGCCCATGTCAGTCAAGCTTTTTGCTCTGCACATCCTATTAGTCACATAATGAGAGACAACCCAATCACACTAATTCTGTGAAAATATGTCCAGATGTGGAGGCTACCTGGGTTTCAAAACTGTATGTGACTTTGAAAAGTTTCTGATAAAAATATTTGAACTTTATGCTTTATTCAATTTCTAAATTGAAAGTTACTTACGTGATGAAAGTTACTTACTTATTGCTCTGACAAAATGGCTCATGAAAGCGATTTAGTAAAGGAAAGAATGGTGGGCATTAGATCATAGTTTGACAGGGTGCTGTCCATCAAAATAGAGAAGGCAAGATGGCCAGAGTGTCACAAACATGAGGCAGCTGGTCACATTGCATCCAGAAGCAGAGGGAGATGAGTGCAGGTCCTTGGCTTTCTCTGTTTTACACAGTCAAGGAGGCCATCTTATGCAAGCCTCTGCCTAAACTGGGGTAGGATTTTCTTTCATGGCTAACCATTTCTGGAAGCATCCCATGGACATACATACTTAGATGTCTGTCACCTAGGTAATTACAGATCCGGTAACTTGACAATGAAGATGAAGGATTATGCATGGATGTTGGAACTAATGCAGCATTGCATGAAGAGAACGCAGGACCATGACATCTATCAGTTAGTGCATGTGATTCCTGTCAGTTAGGTGGTAGACGTATGCGGTATGTTTCACAAGGATGGAGAAGTGTAGAGTTGTGGATGCTTGTTAATCCTTTGCCCCTACTCTCAAGACTTCCGCCCGTACCACCCAGCTTACTCACTCTTTTTTAGATACCCATTCTGCAGATGACTACTGACATATGCTTTTAAAGTAACAATTCTACGTTGTGAGGGATAAGTACATGCCACCAACACTGACAGATTTTCACACGATTGTTGTGAATTTGTAGATTTCCTGCCTTGTATGTTTCTCATTCTTCTATAAATGTACATATTTTGTACTGATATTTTGATGTGTAGAGGGAAATAGTCTATTAATAATAAATCAATAAAAACTTGAAATTTTAGTATTGTTGCTTTATTATGTTCTTTTGAACACGATAACCTACATCTAATATTTCCATTATATAAAACAAAACAAAAAAGAAAATCCTTTTTTACTAGAAAATTATTATTAAGTTCTATGATTCACATAAAGAATTTCATTAACAGATAATCTCTAAAATTAATACATTTTATCTTATATAAAATTCATACTGATTTCAATATTATTAATTAATATTTGCAATTTATTTTATTTAAATAATAACTTTAGAAATGATAAGGAGATCATTCCTCCTAAATTATGATAATATTAAATGAATGCACTACAATCTGGTTTAAAGCATTTTTTATTTTAAATAAGAGAAAATATGTTTTATTTTGATACCAGACACTTTATGGTCAACATGACTTTTTTCTTTTTGTTCTGAAGTATATTGAACCCAGGGTCAGTCGGTGACTATTGTGAGGAACAATTTGCTCTTTAAAGAGAGAGAGAAACTAAGCAGAAGAAGATCCCTAAGACAAGGTTGACATAGGATTTTCCAGGCTTTAATTTGGTTTAGGAAGGTTACAGAGCATTAGAGACATGAAGATTAACCTGATAAATGGTGGCGCCCATAACTAAGAAGTCTGCCTTATGAGCTTTAGCCTGAAGGGAACTGGACATACAACAATGGTCAGCATTAGTGTCCTGAAACTCTACATAACCCAGACGTGGTTAACTAAACCTGTGACCAGGAGAACTGCAGCAGCTAAGAAGTGGCAGGGCCAAGTTCAGAATGGAGTCCTTGACTAAAGAATGACGATACCTTGCAGTTTTTAATTGTTATCTCAGCAGTTAGTTGGCTTTCATTGCTGATTTGTCCCCTTTATTGAAACTCTATAGGAATCTTGAGATTAAGAGGTATATTATACAATTATTAGGAGCATGCGAACTGGAATCAAACTTCCCTGACAAAAATCCCTTTCCTCTTGTTCTTAAGTAGACACGTGGGGAAGGTCAATGTTTTAAGGCTTTGATTTTTCTACCTTCCTTAGAATATGATGCTAACAACACAATAACTCCCCTGACTATCATCACAAGTCATATCTGAACACATTCATTGTGACTTTAGGCTGCAATGTGTTATATTTCTCATACTTCTGGTTAAAAAAATTAAAATTACATACAGTTGTGTTCTAGCTCTTATTTATCTTCAGTCCTGTACCAAACACTCCTGCCAATTTACTTATTTATTTGTTTCTTTCTTTATTTTTGTTAGAACATGCTGTGAGGCCAGGCCTTGATGGTTGACTAGATTGGATCGGAAATCCACTAACGACATACCCATAGCAGACTCGTGAAGGAGCCATTCTTGAGTGTGCACTCTCCTCCAGATGCATGATATCTTCCTGCAATGGTCTATATCTGAATACAAAGTGGTCACATGGGAAAATAATGCTATATATTGCCTGAATTCACATTTTGCTGATGTCTGGTAATCCCTGTTGCTGATACTCCCCTGTGCTGTCCTTCTCGGATCTCATATTGGAAGGTTCTTTTGCTTCCACTATGGAAAGACTGCGGACACTCGGTAGTATTCCAGGTCTTCAGCACCTGATAGGAACCGTAGAGGCACACCATTTCTTAGAGGAGGAGTTAGTGGAGCCTCAGCCTCTGCAGGGTATTTTCAGCCATTATTGGGTTGCTCACCCTCTACTGGCTGTAAGCCATTCTAGAAAGTCCATGTATATGTATGGTTCTGTGTCTTTAGAGAATCTGTCCTAACACATACAGAATATGAATAGAGGTAGGCTGGGCAATATTTTTCTAAACTGAAAGTCTATCTGCATAATTATAACTGAATACTTGCGTATTTCCTACAAACATTTGTCATCTCTGCTACTGCATAGACTGATATGCAGAAATGGCTGGAGAATATGTTATATCTAATATGCCAGCCTCTGTCCTGTCAGAGTTTCACAATGAGAGCGTCTTCTCTGGTTCTGATACTGTCATTCTCACTATAATATAAGATTCACGAGACTTAGTAAGATCCACTGCAGTCACAGTGAAAATAAAACTAGATTCCTATTTTCTTAAAAAATAATTTTCTTTCAAAATTGTAGCAATTATTTGCCTCATCTTTCATAGTTCTTGATATAGTTTCTACCCAAGTCCCTTGTAATCATGAGCTGTGGACTTTATTTTTAAATATGACTGTAAGTTAAAAAAACAACAATGGTATATTCATGGGCCTCTCTTGAGGAAGAGTAGACATTTGTAGGCAAGCTTTGTCGAAGCACACTTTGCTTTTCCCCAGAAGCTTTCCTTGAGGACTTAGCACCTCAAATTGCTTCTGAGTTCAGTTTTGTCTTCTTGGGAATACAATAACATTGTGGGGACAGAGAAGTCCAATTTCAATTTACTTTTAAAGAACCAAGTCTTAAAATCCATCTAACCTCCCACAATACATTATCTGAATTTAGCTTTTCCATGCTGTATGACCCAGAGTAAATTGCTTGTACTGCTTCTACATAGTGGAAAAAAATCCATATATCAAGTTCATTTTCCCTTCCTGTCTGTGACTAATCGAATCTTCTATTACCACATCATCTTAATACTAATGAGAGGGCTGGTTATAAGCCAATTAATTATTAATCAGAACAGGATTATGTTTCAACTATGATGGCTTTGGTCACTTGGGCTTTAGTTCTGTGGTATGTGGACTTTCTGTGCATCTTGTGTGCATCTAGGTCTTTAGAATAACCTTATAAGTACCATTATTTCATATGTACATGTGTATATACACACACATTGAGTTACAGATTTTCTTTAAAGAAATTTTACTAGCTATATTATATTTTCTGCAACTTCACTGTTATGAATTTTTATAGGTATAATATAGATTTAGATTTGTTTATATTAGAATTAACAAAATAAAATTATTTCCTTCCCAATGGTTTATATATGTGTCCATAAATGCTCATCTTCATCTACATATAACTTAAACCAATCTTTTTCTTTTACATATTGCTGATTGTAACTAAAAAAATCTAGTAACCAAATTTTAATGTTAAAATTTAATATAGTAATGTAATTTCAAGTCATCGGATAAATTATACCTAGAAAAACAACTTGATTTCAAGTCACAATTGAGTGATATATAAAACGTTGATAGGAAATGTTTAATACTTATATAATAGAGGTCTTCATTAACTTCTATTTTTCATGTCTTTCTATATATATTACCTGTGCTAAACATACCTGTTCTTTAAATGCCTATTTATAAAATATTTTATGTAAAATATATCATGTGGAATTATGTTATATAAAATAAATTATGTTAAATTATAGATTTATAACATATAGTATGAACAATAATTTCCATAGTGCAGTGAATTTTTGAGCAACTGTTATTATCAAAATTCCCATATTTTAAACCATCAATAATCTAACTGAAATTATCTTCAAACCTGACCTTGCATAGTCAGGTACGATAGAAAATCTGGGTGGATTTGGGTTTCTTAATGATCAAGAAAATAAGCACACTGGAACTGGTACTCCTGACATTATTATTAATGGCAGGCCATGAGAGTATAGGGATATTAATAGACGTATTAATAGAGACTGGAAGCTCAGTGCACATATTGTAAATAGTGTGTTACAGGAAAGTCAATAAAGCTTGGCAGACTTGAGTCTTCCAAAGCTTTTAGTGGAACGTAAGGTGTGTGAGTGCGCCGAGATAATCTCAGAGGTCTAAGGTTAGAAGTGTTATTCAAACCGTGAGACTTACTTTCTTTCACATACTATATATGACTAAAAGGGGATTATTTATTATACGGTATATATAGTGTGCTCTGAAAGTTGCTTAGAATATACTGTAATAGCGCAAACCTGTTTTCATGCTATTAGTCAAACTGAATTAGAAACTTCCATGAGGAGGGTCATGGTACATGGTGGATCTGAAATGAAGCCAATTTTTTACTGTCCTAACCAATGCTTTGGGCATTTTGAAAAAAAAAATTCTGGTAATTAGGGCAAAATGATCTAAGAAAGAACTTTACTAATATGTTCCACCATCACTTGATAAATAAATAATACAGTCATACATGCATTCAAATTATTAAATAGTTAACTTATCCAGATACTTAGCCTCAAATAACACTGTCTGGTGTTTTATCTCTGAAAGAAAGAGACAAATGAAAAGGAGGAGGCAGCAGATAAGGAAGAAGGAAGGGAAGGAAGAGAGGGAAAGAAGATATGTGGGAGGAAGGGAAGAAGCAATGGAGGGAAAAGAAGAGACAAGGCACCAGAGAGGCCAAGGAAGGGAGAGAAAAATGGAGGCAGGAGGGAAGAGCCATTCCTCTGTGAGTACACTAAGGGAACATGTGTCTATTCCAAGCTTTATTCAAATGATTCCACACTTGAGTAAATGTATTCATCCTGATATTTCTGTCGTGTGTTCATTTATATGTGTTTGTTCATATCATGTATGTGATGACATATGCACCAACAATATTTGTATGTATTTAGAATTAGTTTTTAACAAGTAAACATCATGTTATATGATATCGGGAGAATTTGTGCATCATCCATCTAATAAAGGAAAGGACATAAGTCTAAATCCACTGTCTTTTGATGAGAGAATCTAGGAATAGACTGGGACAATAATTTATCAGCAACTTGCCTGGTTAGGAGCTCGCGAAGAGCCGGAATGACTGGATTTAATTTAATGTGTTGTTTGCTCGTCTAAGTTTTCACTTCCTCATCTGAATTTCATGAGTCGCATGCCAAGCAATTTAATGAATTATTTTGAAAAGACTAATCACTAGGATAAGACAACTAATTGGTAGGATAATGGAAACTAAGGGGTCATATTTTATTTTGTCATCTAAAAGTCACATAATGTTAGGTGCATATATTTATATTTATTTTATGCCTCCTCTTGAATAATAAAAGGGTGAATTGCTGAGAGTTTGCTAATGTAACTTAGTTGAAAAGAAAGAAAGCCAAATAATTCTCTCCATTCTTAAAATGAAATGTATGCTCATATGTAGATTTATGAGCGGGCTGACCTCGGTGGTCTCTTTTCCGCAGTCTCCACTCCATCCTCTTTGCTTAGCAATTTCTAAACGGTCTTGAACTCATCATCTCTCCAGGCTCTGTGGCACCTTGCCCATTCATATTTCATCCTTTCCTACATGCTTAGATGACTGGAAGTGCTCCAATATTTGACTAATGACAATGGAGAGAGACTCTGGGGCAGATAAGGAAAATAAGTCAAATGGGGAGAGCAAGTAGAGAGGGGCAAGGGCCAGAGTGGCGAGAGATGCTAAAAATGCAAGGCCCTGCAATGGATGGGCTGTGTGTTCTGAAACAGTGATTAAATCCTAGGGCACAGCACATTGTGTCTGTATAGGCAAGACCACAGACTTGGAAAAACCTGTAACTCTGACTATGAGAAAAAACAAAAAGGAAAAAATGGTATTTTGTGTAGTGTTCAAGGAAAATATGAAACTAATTATAACTTCATTATTCATGTATGTAGCACACCCACATCACACATACACACACACACACACATCACAACCACACCACTATCACCACCAACACCCTCGTCATCAAACCAGACCACGTCTCTAATTTTGAACTAAACATCTAAATACTAACTTGGCATATTCCTTTAACTGTAAATTTCTAATTCAAATCTCATTTATTAAAAACTGAGCTTCCTATTTCCAAGCCTACTTCCATTTCTTTTGATGTCAACTCTATGAAGAGACAATTACTTCTCCATTTGCTGAGAGGAAATTTAGGTTCATCCATGACCATTACCTCAAATACAACATTAACTCAGTAACAAAACCTTGCAAATCTTGCTTCCAAATACAATTAGAATCTCATGCCAACAGCTATCAAGAAGTTGAGGTTCCCAGTGCTTGCTTGGGCCTCCCAGGTCCCTTGCCAATGTTCTGCAGGCTACTATCCTTTCCTTTTGTCCCAAGCTTCATAATGAACCATAGTGGAGATATTAATGTGAATTAGAATGTAATCTTTGGGCTAAGCAGAAAGAGGCATCTGCTGTAAACCCCACAAATCTGAGCTCAAATTTTGAAAGCTACATGGTGGAAGAAGAGAACCTACATCAAAAAGCTGTCCTCAAGCCTCTGAATTCAAGACATAATAAGTGTGTGTGTGTGTGTGTGTGTGTGTGTGTGCATGTTTGCATAAGTGTATACATAAGTTCACATACACAAAATGAATAAAATAAAACTAATTCTTTAAAGAACACAGTCTCCACATCCAAACCCTTATCCCAGATTATATCTAAATGATTTTGCCATAATCCCCAAGGTTTTTCTGTGAGTTCCCCTCTTCAGGCACTCCTACCATAAATGCTGACAAGTATTCAAGGAAATTTGCCTTCTTGATATTCTTAGGAGAGATGCCTGCCCCACCCCTCTGATGGCCAGTTTACTCTATACAGAATGTCTCATCACATCTATACAGTTCTCTTTCTCAGTGTCTATATTTGCTTTGTTACTTCTGGAGGAGGCTATAGAAAATCTCAGCCTTTCTTTTCTCCTTTCTCTAATACACCAATATCCCTCTCTATTTTAGTATCTCTTTAAATATATAGCTGAGATCTCTACCAGAAATCAGCTCTCTTTGCTTGTATATGATTTTCCTTTGTTTTATTTCATTTAGTTTTGACAGAATCTTTGAAATACCCCTGGATGCTCTTGAACACATGATATTGCTGCAGTCGCTGCTGTGCTAGGATTACATGTACGTGCCACTACAGCTGGCTTGCCTCTTTTCTGACATGCATGCTCTAAGCATTATGAACTACATCTGGCAGGAAAGGACATGTTTAAATATTAAGCGAGAGAGAAGATGGTTCTTAATTAAAAGTTTTACTTCAGAAATATTTTCAGTGAAACATACAGTAAGCTGCTCCTCTTCTGCATGAGTATCTGTGGCCTATTTATATAGAACCACATGAATTTCTCTTCCATCTACAACCATGTTTCATTCATTTACAAAGCTTAAGTAAAAAGGTTCAAATGAAATGGTATGTTTCTCATTTTGAAATAATTAAATGATTAAATGATAGCATCTGTTTTAAAACAAATAAAGATCATGCTTGTGGACAATAAAACCAAGTTTATATTATTTTATATTGATATTGGTGTATACTAAACTTTCAGAAATAACTCAAAATAAACCTGGAAACAAATGATGTGTGGTGTAGGAGGCTCTTCTGTTCATGTTTTGCTTTCATTGACTAATGAATAAAGAGACTGCCTTGGGCCTGATAGGTCAGAACTTAGGTAGGTGGAGAAGAATGAACTGAATGCTGGAAAGAAGGACAGAGTCCTCTGCCTGAGATGGATGCCAGTTAGGATCTCTAGTAAGCCACAGCCATTTGGTGATACACAGATTAATGGAGATGGCTTAAACTAATATGTAAGAGTTAGCCAATAAGAAGTTAGAGCTAATGGCCAAACAGTGTTTGAATTAATACAGTTTCTGTGTGGTTATTTCAGGTGTAAACTAGCCAGGTGCTGGGACAAACAAGCGGCCCGGTCCCTCCAACAGATGTGTGTGTGTGTGTTCCCTATGAACAGATAGAACTCACTTAAGACACTTAAAAACATACATTTTCTGTGGAATTTTTCAAGTTTTTCAAAGGCAGGGTGGCCATTTTCCCCATGAGATGACATAATCTAAGGGATCTCTGGCCAGATTAAACAGTGCTTCTCAAAACTGTTCATAATTTTCAGTTGACTGACAAGTTGGAATTTGTCCTTAAGGTAAGTTTGAAATCTATTCCAGGAAAGTTGACAAACAAGAGAAAAATGTGGGATAGATACAAGTCAAAATTTCTTTCCTACTAAAGAAAAATTAATTAAAAAATAAATGTCCTTTTGATGTGGGACTTACCTTGTATGCTGTGAATATGTTTCATTACCATTGGCTAATAAAGGAGATGTTTCAGTCTATGGCAGACAGGGCAGAATAAAGCCAGGAAGGAAATCGAAATAGAAATACATACATTAGGCCAAGTCAGGGAGATGCCATGTAGCTGCCAAAGGAGAAGGACACTGGAACCTTCCAGTAGGCCACAGCCTTCTGGCAATAGACAGATTAATAGAAATGGGTTAATTTAAGATGTAAGAGCTAGCTAGGAATATGTCTAAGCTATTAGACAAACAGTATTGTAATTAATGTAGTTTCTATGTGTTTAGTCAGGTTTGGGCAGTGGGGAAAGAATTAGCAATCTCTATCTCTACCTTCTTACACCAGTGTTTACTTGTTAGGTGTTTTTATGTGCAATGACCTTGTAGTTGTTTGCCATGATTCTAATGTTTCCTTGAAAACAAAATGTGAATCATTGCCACTTATTAGAGACTGTAATCATGGACACCACACTAGAAAATATGACTGTAAGTTTGCATATATACCCTGTCCTGATAGATAGTCCTTGTAACATGCATGTAGTTTTTATTCTGTTTTACATTCTAGCACTATAGATGTTGTCAGTCACATCTAGAGTGGGTACTCCCTGACCAGTCAACTATTATTGAGAATTCCCAGACACACCCAAGGGCATTTCATTCCTTCTTGGTATTCCTCAATCTCATGAAGAAGGCATCAAAAGTTAGCTATCACAGGTGCTGAATATATGTAATGTTTGAAATAAAATATAAAAATGAATGATTCTAAGAGGGCTAATTGAAATTTTTAACAGGGCACATGGGATCAATAAAAAAGCAGGGCAAATCCATGCCACCAGGAAAACATTGCAATGAGAATGTGTTTTAAGCTATTGAACATTCAAAGCTTAAAACAGAAAGAGAAAAGAGAAAACCAGAGGGTGAAAAGCAGGCAAGCCTTGAAATTGAAAGCAAACCAAATGACCCAAAGGCAAGATTCCCTAAGGCCTGAATGATCAGGCTGAAAGACTAGATAGAGCCCAGGAGCAAAACCCATTCAGGCCCAGCAGTGAGTTGAAAGAAGGCCTTCAGGGCAGAACTCACTCTGTTTTTAACTTGAGAATGGCTGCCTTATGTTTGTGTGCACTAAGGCCTGAAAAAAAAAGTTTGTTTTGGTAGGATGCATGCTTCTGGTTGGTAAAAGCTAGAGGATGACAGGCATTTAAATGAGCACCATGAAACAGATGAGAAAATTAGACTCTGAGAAAGAGAGCAAATGAGACAGTCAAGGGGCAGAAGATACTGATAAAAAATGCATTGACTTGATCGTGGAAGCTGGGACCAATGCTACATCTTCTCGGTGTATACATATTAGCACCTGCTGACTGATCTGTTTTCACAATGCCCAAAGAATCAAG
This sequence comes from Neodon shergylaensis, assembly GCA_025134845.1. Classification (NCBI taxonomy): domain Eukaryota; kingdom Metazoa; phylum Chordata; class Mammalia; order Rodentia; family Cricetidae; genus Neodon; species Neodon shergylaensis. Next base: position 1,512,155 of record JABTXL010005930.1, read on the forward strand.
AAAATCAGAATAAACTTTACTCTGTTAAATTGATGCTGGGTTAGTAACTAACATTAGAGAAATCTCATTTCCGTTTGGCTTAACACGAAATTGTCATAGTTTAAAATTAGTTGTGGAGATGTTCAGCATGGGATAAAACCAGACTCTCTGAACATGGCGAACAATGGGGGCTGATGAGAAGCCAAGGACAATGGCCCGGGGTTTTGATCCTACTTCAAGTTCGGTCTGTGTGGGAGCCTAGCCACCTTGGATGTTCACCTTCCTAGACATGGACAGAGGGGGGAGGGCCTTGGACTTTCCACAGGACAGGGAACCCTGACTGCTCTTTGGACTGGAGAGGGAGGGGGAGAGGAGCGGAGGGGGGGGGAAGGGGGAGAAGGGTGGGACGAGGGGGAGGGAAATGGGAGGCCGGGAGGAGGCGGAAACTTTTTGTTTCTTTTCTTTTTCTCAATAAAAAAAAGAGAAAAAAAAAAAAGAAATTAAAGACTTTGTCGAAAGTCATGGGACCTCAAGATAGACAAAAAAAAAAAAAAAAAAAAAAAAAAAGAAAAGGATAACCAGTCTATAGGCCGTAACACCAGAGAATATAGACAACAAAGAGGACCCTAAAGGAGACATACATGGATCCACTAAGGAAGGAGAAAAAGACAAAGTCTCCTGAGTAAATTGAGAATGTGTGGGGCAGGGAAAATGGAAGGGGAGTGGATAAAAATGTATAGCTCAATAAAAAATAGAAATGTGGAAAAAAAAATTAGTTGTGGAGAACAGAAACGATCCTATTTATTCTTATCTCTTAAGGAATAGGCATCTCATATGTTTCAAACAGACAATTATGAGGAGTTTTTAGAGGACTGTGTCATCCTTCATAGTCACATTTAGTTTGTAAGAAGATTTCATCAGCCAGAACCTACTGGAAACAATGAGTAAACCCATGTAGGTCAATGGTCTTCTGGGTATTAAACAAATCAAAACAGAAAGCAGTCCTAAAGGCAGAACTGTAGGGCTCTGCTCAGATGGTTTTAATTCTGTGGATAAATTTTTAAATAAATCTTCCAAGTGGTTATGGCTGGAAGTAAAGTTTTAGAAATACTGCCTTGCTATTTTGAATAGAGTACTTTTCCACAAGAATTTAGCCGCAGAAGATGAATTTGCAAATAACTTGATTAAATATTACTGTTTTAGAGTCTTTCATCATCCAAACATTACAAGATATTGACATTATTGTTGGTTATTATCTATCCCTTGATGGTAAGACCATATTGATGAAGAAACCACATACTTGAATCATATAAAATGAAGAGACCAAGCCACTACTGACCTGCAGGCTTCATCCCTTTTTGTGAACATTTGCAGTATCAGAAGGTCCTACAAACACTATGTGGCAGAAAAGTAATCAACAGTCCTAACCAGTTGTGAAAACTGTGAGCCACATAATGACTAGCCTAGCGAGTATGCCCTCTGGTGCAATAGTGGCATGAAAAATATGGAATCAACCAACCACTTTCTGATTGGATGTACAGACCACTCCACAAGAGGGAACTCATGCCTGGTCATATGACCTAGGGAAGAAACAATCATTATTTGGATTTAGTATTAAGCAAACTCCTAATTATGTATCATTTTACATAGATTAGTGTATCCATCAATTTTGATCAGAAACACTGGTCTTTGAAGTAGACAGTGATTACTACAGAGCCTAGAACTGGTCAGTGTGCAAAGAATAAGAGACTGGTGTGTTTTGTTCTAAAATAAGACATCTATACAATACTCCATCCTCATTAGCTCAGGAATCTTCTTAAAAGACGGGATGAAAATTGTAAAAACCAAAAGCAGTGAGCATCCACACTGAATCATTGTTTACCAGACACAGCAGACCACTGCACTCAGAAGCTCACAGTGGATGTGAGTGCCTACCAAAGACTTACCCAAGATCAAGCTAGCCAAACTCCCAACATACACTGAGACTGAAGACTAGATGAGGAGCTGTTGTTAACTGACAGCTTTGGAGAGAGAGGAGTTCTTCTGGTATTTATCCCCTGAGAGGCTACCCATGCTCCATTACGTATAACCATGTATATGCAGGCAGCACTAAGTGAATAGAAATTTAGAAAAAGAGCACATTATGTTGGAAGTGAAAGTAATGGTGAAGAGACAGGAGAGTAATTGCAGGAGAGGAAAGAGGGTTGATCTGATCAAAACATAATATATTCATGTATGAAATTACCTAACAATAAAGAAATAATATATTAACACTTGCTAAATGATGAAGTATGTAGTTATACTGCCAAGGTTACTAAAAAAAATATTCAACTATATTATGAAAGTATTCCTTACTCTAAAATTTTCTTTCAAAATACCTAAACTGTGATGTCCATTTGGACCTCCATTTGGGGCCTGTGACTGTCAAGATGAAATGAATCTTATCTTAAGGTCTTTCTCTACCTTTGCAGAATTTCTCAAATGCTTGTTTGCACTTTTTTTTCTACTTTGATGATCCTGTGTTTCGTTTTTTTCTCACTGAAGATCAATCTGAGTCCCTGTGCATGCTTAGGCAAGTTTTCAAGCACTGAGGCTCAATGCATGGTTGACCACCTTTAAAGTCTTTGTCTTAGTAGGGAGGCACTTTATTATTAACAAAAGTATGGGTAATTATAGATTTTCTTTATTCCTTAGGAGTGGAAATAAAGATAAAGCAGCCACAGGACCTTGCAAGTTAATTACTAAAGCTGACTTTACCAGGTGGAATTTACCACATTCCTTGCGTTAAGTCCGTTTTTCAGATGTTGCTGTTCCTCTAAAAATCTAACTCTTGTAGATTTTCAGGATCATAGAAGAGATCCAACAATGCTGTTAAGATTTCAGACAGCTGTAGCTTCACTCACTTCATTCAGTGCCTGTTCTTCATGTTTTTGCTTCAGAATACACACACACACACACACACACACACTCACACACTCTCTCTTTCTCTCTCTCTCTCTCTCTCACACACACACACACACACAAATGCTCTCTCTCTCTCTCTCTCACACACACACAACACACTCTCTCTCACACACACACACACACAAATGTTCTCTCTCTCTCTCTCTCTCTCTCTCTCTCTCACACACACACACACACACACACTCTCTCTCTCTCTCTCTCACACACACACACATGCTTTCTCTCTCTCTCCCACACACACACACACACATGCTCTCTCTCTCTCTCTCTCTCACACACACACACTCTCTCTCTCTTTATGTTTTTATTTAATCTTTTATCACTTTTTTTAAAAAAATATGTGTATTCTTGTCTACATGTGGGTATATGCACATGACTGTGGGACATCAAGGAGGTCAAAAGGGGACATCATATCTTCTGAAGCTGGAGACAGAGGAAGTTGTGACCTGACATGTGTAGTAGGATCTGAACTCAGGTCCTCTGAAAGAGCTGTGCAAACCTGTTACCAAAGACCTATCTCTCTAGCCTAATTTGACTGTTATTTTATTTTTGCTTTTTCCTGGTGCTGGAAATCAAACCACACACCTTGTGCACACTAGGCAAGAACTCCATGACTGAGCTGTACACTTAGTGCTTTTAACATATTTTACCTTAGCCCAAATATACTTTTACAAGGACAAAAAAGAGTGACAGTGGGAATTTTAAGAGACTTTACATGTAGAAATATTATTTATCTGAAGGTACAATAAAATAAATTTAGCAATCAGACAGTAATTTCTACACTTCAGTTGGATAAGAAGTCCCCGGTCCATAAATTTTCTTTAAAATATTCCTTGACTAAGGCAAATAAAAATGTGGAAAGTTAAAGGTTTTGCTTAGAGACTCCAAAATTATACCTTAAGCCTAATGTCTTTATCTTTTCATAAATTATTTTAAATATTTTATTACTTTTATTTGTATGACGTGTGAATAATTCCAAGTATATATAGAATTATCAACTTTCTGGAAGCTTCAGTTGCCCAGCTAATACAGGAGAAAAGTGTAGAGAGACCTCTTAGGAGATGATAGTAGACCTCCCTTGTCCTTTAAGAACTGACGTGGACTTAGGGAAAGAAATGTACATTTGACAGAATCTTTTTTGGTGTTTTTATAATTTCTGTCCTCTGAAAATAGGTCGAACTTAATTTTAATCTACAGATATGTGGGTTCAATGAAATAGGTCTTTTAGTTTTTCAGGCAATAATTTCTGGAAAATTCTAAGCAGAAATGATTGCAGCTTTCTCTTTATGGAATTGTAATGCAAAGAATAGGGAATGTAATATCACAGATAATTTCTATTACACTTGGTTTTGCAAATTAAAAGTAATTTCCCGTGGCTTCATGGGCTGTAACGAACATTGTAAGCAGGATATGGGGAAAGAGGGTCATCAGAAAGCAGATCAGAGCATCTGGTACGTTCTGCACCCGGATTGGGCTTTTACTGTGCACACAACATGGATTTAGAAGAGATTTAATTTGTAATTTTCTTTTAGAATTTATTGGCATGTGTGTGTGTGTGTGTGTGTGTGTGTTGAAGAGTAGAAGACAAATTTTGGGGATTTTTATCTTTCTATTATGGGCTCCAGAAGTTGAACTCAGATGTCAGAGTATGTGGCAAGAACTTTTATCTAGTAATTCAATTCTATTGCTCTAATTTAGAGTTTCTGAAACTAAGGTATGTCATTTGTAATTAGACTGAAGAGTTAGAAACGATGAGTTATTTTATAGCTCTATGGGTAGATTGGAAGAGTTAAAGAATGAAGTACAAAGTTGTTTCATCTTACTGAGTAAGGAACTATTCCCTGAATTCACAACCTGTCACTGTCACTCTCATTTCTTAGATGTTCCTCTCTCCACCCACATTCTCTCTTGACGTCGATAAAGCAGAGGCATGTTCCAAGGGTGGCTTTCATATTCTGTTCAAAATGCTCTGATCCGTTAAACACCCTTACTCGAACATTTTGTTTAAGACTTTCACCCAATTTTATCTACTCATATTAAATATTTCTTATTCCTCTCCTAGCATGCAATAATATAGTTATATCTATATACTCAAATCATAATCACATATACCCCACGGTTGATGGCCTCTCAGTATCACAAGTGCTAATCTCAATATCACAAGTTTGACATCACTCTGTCCAAACTCAGAACCTTTGTTTATTATCTTTCCTCTCCTGAATGAGTCTTTCTTTGATACCAGAGTTAGCAGCTAACTGTCCCTGTTCTGCCCACCCATCACTCTTCCCAGTGAAGCATTCCTTTCCTAGTGTTCTGAATATCATTCCCTGCAGCCTGCTTGTGGACCGTATGCATTTAAATCATAAGCACCTTGGCATAATTCTGAAAGCTCAGATGGTTCAATAAACAAAAGGTTAGCACATAGTAAACCTAAGTGAATAAAGATAACAAAAAAGACTAATGAGTGGGTTTAACCAATGCCTAATCATTGCTGTAAAGTTTTCCATTTCCTCTCATTAAATGATACATACTCAATTCTCAGAGGAAATCTTTTATTTCCTGTGCAATGATTTCCGCACAATAACCAGTACAAGGCTCTCAACACAGTGGGCAATCAATACCTGCTGTTGAGTGTGGAAGTAAAATAAATTTGCAAAAGTAAGCCAAGCTTGTTTCTTGTAATGGAACTCCCCTTAGTGATTTTTGGCATCCTAAATGAAATCACCACAGGAAAGTTTATGAATCATGTGCTGACTGTTGTAATGAGTGCCGTATTTGCAGACGGAACTCTAGTGGCTGCACTGGTTATACATAGTGAAAACCTTGCAAATATCAAAAGGGAGAAATATCCATGTGCCATTAATGATTGAGTTGTTTGTTTCTTTGCTCTAGAAACCAGTGCTACTGATGCCATCGAGGTATTGAACACAGCTGCACTGTTAGGAATGCCTTCCTGAAACACCATTGTTTTCAGGACATCCTGAGTGTAATTAGTAGAAACAAAGAGATGCAAAAAATACATAACTTCTAAAACGTCTTCTCATAAAAGCTGAAGCACTGCACCACGAACCCGTTATATTCTAGACACTCGCTCTAATTTCATTCTTTTATAATTACATTGGCTATGTTAACCCATCATATTCTTTGGTGTAAGCTTTACAAAACATTATTACATATCTACATGTGTGTGACATCAGTGTCCATGTGAGATACATGTGAATATTTGAAGGAATTATACCATTGCATATGAACACATGTATAAACATGTACAAGATATTAATATGCACATGCATGATTGTTGTAGGCCGTAAGCAATGAATATTTAGAGGAGTAAACATGTTCTAGATACACTGGATATCATGTAAATAAGAGAATATATCCATTGCTACTCTTACCTTATCAGGGAAGTGAAATGAAAATTCTCAAATACTGAGAAGCCAGAAACCTTTTTATTTCTAAACAGGAAATGTACTTACAGTATTAACTACATGACCAATGATTCAAAATAAATTAGGTTATCATTAAAGAGTTAATTTTCCACTGAATATTTGGACATATACACCATGAAGACTTCTTTCAATGAGGAATCAGCATCCTAGGCCAGTGAGATGGCTTAGGTGGTACAAACATTTGCTGACAGACTCAAATAGCTGAGTTTGAGTCCCAGAACTCATACATAGAAAGGTTTGTTTATTCATGCTGTCCCTAACCTTCACGCATGTGCTTTCTCAAAAACAGATACGTACACACAGATAAAACACACATATACACATGCTCACACAAGCACAAAATGTGAAGTGTAAATTATATTAAATATGAATTTTTGTTTAATGTGGAATTATTTGATTTTTGCTTGAAATATTAACTGATATTGAAGATTTACTTCCTGTGAATAACAGTAGTTTGTGTTATATGAATAAAAGTATAAAGCCTTCTTCCACATTGCATTTGAAAAGCTCACACGTCAAATAATAAACCCATTAGAAATATATCTTTTGTTTTTTCCTTTTTATTTCTTTAAATATAAAAGTTCACACATTCCTGTGGTCTTTCATATGATGTTATTTAAAAGGTTGTCGCTCACGTTCTCATTTCCTGCTTTTTCCTTCTGACAAAGTGTCAACCAGCACGCACGTTTCATAGGGAGATGTTTGGGAGTAATTGTCAGAGCTGCAGAATTAGAGAGGCAGTCCCACTCTCTGAAGATACATCTACTGGCTGCATGGCTATGCAGCAAGGTTTCCCATTTACAAGATTTAAATTAAAGGCTATTTTGTAGAAACAAAAAAGTAGTTACATAAAAACAAATTCATTGTAACTCACTGGACATTTGGAAATCAAATTAAAAATAGTACAACCAAGACTTAATTCTTTCTAAAATGCAAAGCAAAGAAAATGAAAGTGATCTGAGTCATAAGAAACTTTGGCAAAATCTGTAGAGACTTCAACGTCCAGTCTTTCTCCATCGGCCTTACTCATACAGTTGGCAGCAGAGGCCAGGGCATTCACACTGACTCGAACACAGTCATCCTGTTATTAGGAATATACATCTTTTTTCCCTCTGCCAGTCTCTATCTAGTAGATGAATGTAAATACTTATTTCATAAAGTTTCATTCCGCAGTGGTACCTCGGTTCTGCTTGTTCCTATAATGGCTTCCAGATGGAGTAGGCAGGCTGTCCATGCATGCCAGTTAGCAAAGGAGAACAGATTCAATTCAGTCACATTTCGATGGGTAATATAAGATTTCTGTTAAAATCTGATATTTGGAAATTGGCTCTCCTCTTTTCTTTCTTTCTTTAGGCCAGGCAGATTTGTGAATGCAGCTAAGTCAGCTGCCACCATTGAGTCATACGCTCCTGCTTAAGTTAACTTTACAAATAAACTTCACTTTAAGGGAAACTCACATTATGAGAGATGTGAAGTGGGGATAATATAAGTTGTTCGTATGGAATCTCCAGGATGTGAACAGTGATTTGCCTTCAATCCTAGTGTTCTCAACAGCAAGCTCTACTGGTCCCCACTAACAATGCACTGCCTATTATGCATTTGCAATCATCTGTAGGTGAGAGACCTTGTATGGATTGACAGCAGAAGCTGCAACAAACATTTAAAATTGCTAGCCATCTTGACAAAATTAGCAGAATTTTTCATAAGGGTATTGTTTAATATGGACTATTTGACCCAAACCTGTTTAATGAACACATTTTATGCAGTGTGTGAGCCACGCCTAGTTTTCCTAGCAGAGAACGTGTGAGACATGAGCTTAAGACGAAACTAAATGCTCATTTATTGTTTGCTTGTGTTGGGCCAAAATTATCTCAGGGCCTGTAGACCAGAGAAAAGCCTGGCTCAAGTTTGAAAGATAGTCTCAAAGCTACCGAGGGGGCATGAGACAGCAAAATCTAGGCAGGTGCCCTTCCAGCCAGAGGGAGGACTTGACTGTTTCTCATGGCCTGGAGGTACCCCACATCACACGATGTCAACATATGTAAGCTGATGCTCACAGTAATAAACTCAGTTCCCGCTTTGACTTGACTCCCTGTCCCCTCTGATTGTCCTGCATTGTGGGGCTGCAGAAAGAGTGGATAACACACTCACCTTTCCCTGAGGAATAAGGCTAAGGAGGCCTGGCAGCTTGAATGTGTTATCTCACAGATGCTGAGTATTACAGGGGCCTGCTCTTAGATACTGCCTCGCCAAACAGAAGATGCCAGGGTGGGTCTTACCAGAGAATTGAAAACTGGGGCTTCACACAGGCATTATAGCTTACTGAGAATACAGTAACACACACATAGTACACACCCTAAGGAGTCAATTTGCAACCATTTCTTATTTAGTAATCCAGTTGTTGATGTTTGTGTGAAATGTTTTTCACTAAAAATTTTCAGGAAGACTTTTGAATGTTCTCTTTAAATGTTTATTTTCTTTATGCAGGTATTTCTGTGTGTAGATATGTATGCTTTAATGCATGTGCCTACAAAGTTCAGAAACAGACTTCATAACTGGAGTTGGACTGATGGGCATTCTTGTGTGGCAGTGGCATGCATTCTTACCTTCAGAGCCACCTTGTTTAGTCCCTTAGGTAAGAACTTATTATAACATATGGAGTATTAAAAGTAGAAATTAAATAGGAAAACCTGAGTGAGTTTTTGCAGCAATCACTGTTTTTCTTTAGAGTTGGTAAACATGCCTATTATTTTGTTTTAAATGTTTAGTACCATGCCATATGATGTCAGCACAATTCATCCCCTTCCTTTGGTACCCTTCCTCTACCTTATGTTATCTAGAGGGACAGAGCCTATTTAGGAAAACTTTCAGAGCCATTCCAGGAATTCAGTGTTTGGAATGACCTTCAAAATTGTCTGTAACCTGATATCATGGCTTGATTTATTACCGTATTAATACAAGTTTGTGCACTGACCATGAAGCCTTCGAGACAAAATGCTAATAAAAGGGAAGAAATTCCAAACTGATGTTAAGTAACCCATCAGAAATTATATTAATTTTGGAGTTATATATGTTCACGACCTAGCTCATTTTGCTTTATTTTCAATTTATATGAACTGTTCTATTTCTCATAAAATTACTTTCACTGCACAGCTTGAAATATGTTAAATACATAAAACAAAGCTTGACACAATGTGAAAATATACCTCGTTTTCCACTTCCAGTGGGCCAAACAATTTTATACAACTTGTTAAAATGTGAATATTTGTAAGAAAATATTTGTGACAGTTGCAATGTTTCAGATGTAAAAAAAGAGTACCTGTGTATACAATTTAGTGCTTTTAACAAGTCTCCATGTGTCCAGAGCTGTTTTAAACCTAAGGCTTGATTGTTAGAGTAAAGTCTCAGCTCCTTGAAGACTAACAATTTTAATGACTCAGACCTTGGATGAATTGAGTAGCATTTCCTGTATAAATTGTTGTAAATTGGTGTGGCTTTGTATTTCTGGTCTTTGGAGCTATGTAAAGACTGTAAATTATTTATCTCTTTTATGCCCAAATGCTATGTACATTTTTCATTGTAATCGAATGTCCTATTTTACAAGAATCACTGGGCAAGTATATTTGTGGTGTTCACTTTTTCTCTCAGATCAAATTATAGGATCAAGACCATGATTTACATTTCTTAATTTTGATAAGTGCATGACAAACTTATTTTACTAATGTAATATGCATGAACAGAAGGCAGTGTTATAAAAGTCTATGAAATAGCTACTTCCAATAATTAAATATTAGCTGTTAGTTTTGACAGCATACTTTTTGGTTTCATGTATATTAAAATACCTCAGTACGTATTTACATTCTTATTTTGGTTAATCACTTAAAAATTGATAATGAGTACCATGTTTAAACTACAAAATTTCTCTCTGTGTTCATATGTCTCACTTTCAGTAGAGAAATAAAAATATTAGATGGGTGAATACTGATGAGATGGTGAAATTTCACTTTGAACCTGACTGACTTGATATATATTTATAAAATAAATTCTATATAGCTTTTTTTGGATGAACCTTGCTACAATAGTTTTTCCTTGTGGCTAACACTGTAAGTCTTCATGAGTTGTTGTGGTATTTGGATGCAGGTGTGAATGTAGAAGGAACCTGCTTTACTTCTGTCGCTGAGGTAGTTATACTGTCAGAATTTGTTTCCTCCTGCAACACCTTTGCCATTTTCTCCAACACCTTCTTCCTTGTAAGTGGCAACTTGATAAAATAGTGTCAAGCTTCCAGATTCTCATTCTGTCTCTGTTCTATTGAGAAAATACTTAAGTGATAGTTCTTATCTGATCATCTCAGCCTCGCCTGATTCTCATCCTCTGTTCTATTGAGCAAATATTTATGTGAGAGTTCTTATCTGGTCATCACAGCCGTGTGAGACTAAAACTGAGCAGAACATAACTGTCTGCCACCCAACAAGACACCCCTCAATTACCCACCACCCAAAATGGTGGAGCAAGTTAAATGAATCCATAAAATTCATTTCAATTTTTAAAAGTCTGTTTCTTTGATATTTGGTGAAGCCAAACATTCTTATCATGGCACTTGTATTCATATATGTGTGTGTGTGCACCCAAAAGGATTGTAAGAATATACAATGTAGGCACATGGAGTTCAGAGATCAAAATTTGTGTCTTCCTCAATAGCAGTATACCTTATTATTATTATTATTTTTTTTTTGGAGAAACACTGTCTTACTGTGAGGGGAGCTTCCTAATTTGTCTAATTTGATTGGCCAGTGAGCTTCAGTGACCTGCCCCTTTTCTTCTCCCCAGCATTTTGATTGTACCTAGGATGCTCTGGCTTATGTGGGTCCTGGGCGCTGAACCCGGCTTCTGAAGCTCTTGCAGCAAGCAGCTTATAGCTGAGATCTTTTCCTGCTCCCCACACACTTCCCTGAAACTGCCTCTTAGACATTTTGGGACATGGAAAAGCATTCCTTTCACTTGGGCACTACAGACTACATTAGAATATCTGCTTCTCAACACAAAGACCAAAGACACAGAAACAACGGTTTCTTTAGGGCTTCTGCATCCCTCGCTGGAAAATGACAGTGAGAAGGCAGTTTTACTGTGGTGACGCCGGAAGTATGCAACCCTTGGCTGATGATTTTGTGTCTGACTGACATCTTAAAACTTTCTGTTCTCCCTTGATCCTTAAAGAAAGTCATGGTCTTTGATTTCACTTTTGCTGTTAGTGTTTTTACTGAGGCAAAAAGAATGCGATGAATAACAGAATTTAGAGTTTTAGCTGTTAGTGTTTTTATTGAGGCAGAAACAACGTGACGCATGCCTGGCCTTCTAAGCATCTACAGTGATAGAAAAATAAGAATGTAGAGCGCCAACTCTCTCCAGTGCAGCAGTCCTCCCTGTTGATAACGCCGAGCTTTTTATCCAGAGGGACTGCCTGAGAGATTTGCTCCGTTAAGGCAGAGAAGAAAAATGCAGAACACTAAGAAAAGGTTTAAGAGCAGGCTCCCAGGCATGAAGACGATCGATCACTGAACTCAAACGGGACTTTGGTATTCCTCCGAGGTTACTATAACCAGTTTCTCTGGCAGATCTCTCTCTTTTTCTCTCTTTCTGTCTCTCCCTTTTCTTCTTCTTTATTGTTTATGACTATTATCTATTCATGAACTTGAGACATTGAATTGCTGGATCATATTTTGTCAGAATAGAGGCAAGAAAACGTGTTCAAAACATTGCAGTCATACTTGATTTAAAAATCTTTTAAACCAAACTCTGAAAGAATAGTTGTCTAAAATTAATTTGTAAATAAGTAGGTCACATCTACTCAGTTTTCTCCTATGTCTCTAGTAATTTTGCTATCTGATAGATTAAATGTGATGTTTAGTAGCATTTAAAAAAAAGAACATCAATTTTTACTAAAATTTAGATAGTCCCAAGTATTTTTCAAAGAGGTGTTAGCCTAGTTTTCAGAAATACATTTTACTGTAGTTTCACAAGTAGGAAAAGATAAATCACAGAATTACTCATTTTATTGATATTTTTAAGTCAAAGACAAGCCTCAACATACAAAACATACAAGAATGCTTACTGAGAATTATTCTGGGTCATGCTATAACAAGAATAGTTTTCTCACATTAGAGGTTATTAATGTTGATGTATTTGGGGGATTACAATATGCAGCATGTGTTGTGTGAAGACTTCAGTATAAATACTATGCAAAACAATTTGTAAAACTAACCAACATTATTGGTGCAAAAGAAATTTTTTAATTTACATTTTTATTTGCTTTCTGAGACATTGGGAGAATCAGGTCAGGGAGAACAAATATTGTCAACAAATGTGAAAATTTGGAAAATATAAAGAAAGGTTTGGTGCTCATGTAGTTCAATCTAAAAGACAAAATGCTCATGGTTCCTGGCAGTCTGAGACAGTGTGCTGGAGAGTTGCATATCAATTTGATACAAGTCGGAATTATCTGAGAAGAGCTCCATAAGACAGGCATGTAGACAAGCCTGTAGGTCATTTTCAGAATTAGTGATTGATGGGGGAGGGCCTAGCCCATTGTGGGAGGCACTATCCCTGCCCTGATTGTTCTGGGTTTTATAAGAAAGAAGACTGAGCAAGCCAAGATGAGCAAAAAGTAGCACCCCTCCATGGCTCCTGCCTGCTGTCCCTGCCCTTTTTGAATTCCTGTCCTGACTTCCCTCAGTTACCTGAAAGTGTAATTGAAATAAACCCTTTCTTTACAGAGTTGCTTTTGGTCATGGTGTTTCATTGCAGCCATGGTAAGCATAAATAAGCCAGGGGTTCCTAAATTATTCCTGTGTGGCTCTTAAACAGGTCCACACAGATGGGGAATGCTGTCCTAAGCAGAAGGAATCATTAAAGTTTGTCAAGCAGAAAAACACAAGCAGACTAAGATGATGAGAGCAGAGCAAAAGGCAGACTGGAAAAGGAGTTTCCAGTGAAGGATCCCTGCACCTGCTGAGATGACAGGCCATTGGAAGCTTGGCTAAACACAGGGAAAGGGTTAGCCTTCTTCCTAACCAGGCTGAGTGCTCTCCTTTTGGCTGTTCCTGCACTGACTCTTTCATCCACACTGATGAGAGAAAGGAAGGGGTTGCTCTTTATGCATATGTATTGGGCTCATCACAGGCATGCATTTTGTTTCTTAGTAAATTTGGTGGGGGCTCAAACCTTTTCAATTGACTTCTTGCTTCATTCCTCTTCTTGTTTCTATTATCAAGTAAAATGAATAGGAAAAGATATAACTCTCACAATGTTTAACTTGAGAATGGACACAAACATTAAGCTCAGACATAGAAAAGATGTTCATGATATTAACATAAATTAGAATAATACAAAATACTTTTTCTGTGTTCTCTTGGAACACAGAGAAAGCTGGATAACACTCTGGGAATGCACCTGCACCAACATACTGACAAAGGAAATCTTACTGGTTTTATCTTTGTAGGGAAATTTGGCAGTGAAATCAAACTTTCAAATAAAAATTCTCATTGTCCTAGGTGCCACTCTCAGCTCTAACTAAATGTAACTAAAAATTCACATATGCGTTTTCACTTCACATATATTTGTTTGCATATATGGGATTGAATTTATCGATGATTTCATGGAGAGGTTTATAAGGCATTATAGACTTACCATGGAATAGTCTATGTGTACACAGATATAGTTCAACTGTTATGCAGATACCCAAACACAATAAGAGTGTAACATATGGAAGAATGAATGTATAAAAGTGTGAAGGAAATGGCCAATGTCAGAAAGGTGAGACTGGGCAATAAGTTAATGGTAAGATTTGGCTTTCATTGTAGACTTTGTTCTTGATAATGATGGCAAAAAGGTTTTATTCATTTTATTATATATACAGAGAGATAAAGAAAGAGATGGTAAAACATTTCATGTATATGTAAGCAAATAAACTTGACCATTAACTGGTGTCTTTTTCTCTATCTACTTACACGATAGATTTCCAGACCATAAAATTATGCTCCCTCTATGGTACTCATGCAATCCTCATAAATCTTTACTCTCATGACAATAACTGCTCCATCCTCTGATTTCCACTTTTTCATGTTCTCTTTTTTAAAAATAATTTGTCTGTTATTAATTTTTGTGTGTTATGTCTGTGAGCTCAAGTGAAAATCAGAGAGTAACTGTAGCTTCAGCATTTCCTTCCACCTTTATGTGGGCTCCAGGACAGACGATAGGTACTCAGGTCTGTACAGCAACTGCCTCGCCAGCTGATTGCCAGCTGAGCAGATCCCACCCAATGTTTATTCCGCCAGTTAACCAGCACTTGCTCATCCTACTTTGTTCCTATGATTTTGAGTTTTTAAAAAAGCATCTCACATATCATATAGGTGACAAAATATTTTCCTTTCTGCATCTGATTTAGTTTATTATCTTAACAAACTTTGTCTTCATCCATAGTGTTAAAAACTCCATCTCTCTCTTCAAGTTGAATAAGATTTAGAACTTATACAACTCAATAGCACAATTACAAATTACACAGAATACAAAGCAATCAAAAGTTCTGCCCTTCCCCCCCAAAAAATGATATAAGGGACAGCAGACATATAAGAACATAATTAGCAGCAGTTATGATCTGGAAAAATGAATTGAAATCATGATGTTTTGGTACTAGACGTGTGCTAGAATGTCACAGATGTACTGCATAAGCAATGCAAGGCTTTGGCAAAGGGAAGAAAAAAATAAGTCCAAATACACTAACTTAGGAAACGTCAGTTCATGTCCCCAGGACTGAAAATTCAACAGAAGACAATCAAGATATTGAAACAAGAGTATCACATGACTCAAGCTGTCCCTTTCTAAATAAGTATCTCCCCAAAGGAAACCACTCTCAGGAGAAGTTGACTGCTTTTTCATGCTCCTGCCAGTCATGGCGACAGTTAATAATATACAGGACTATGAAGTATCTGTTGACAGATACTTGAATAAATAAATACACACAACACAGTATATTTCATTAGCTTTTAAGACAATCCTTGTTAATTTTATAAAATTAAGGTAAAAGGAGATAGAAAAATACTGTTCATTCATTCAAGCATCTTCTTTGAGAGACACTGTGCCATATGATATTCAAATCTGCAACACCTGCAATGTGGCAGATCACTCACGACTAACAGGAAATAGCCTGGATCCTACTCAAGCAATTCTTCTCCTTCACTGAAACCATCAGAAGTGAAACATTAGAAGAAAAGTTTGTTATGATTCATTTTTGTTTCTGAAAAGCAAATCTATGAAATATTACCTTTCCGTGAACCATTCGTGAAATGATATCTGTATCATTTTTCATTTGAGAAAAGAAACTCAGAAGAGGCATGGATTTATAGAGATTTTTCATTTCTCCATGTACAAAACTGATTTCTCCTGGAGTGTTTGAGATAAAATGATAGAACTGTACCTAATAATGTCATTCCTTCAGATGAATGAGAAATTTGCCCTATTCAATCACTAGTCATCAGCAAGAAATTAACATTTCAAGATGATAATTCATTTTAGAAATGCACCAGACTTTTTCTTAATTAAAAAATAATCTGTTGTGTCTTGTGATGTGGAAGCAGTCCGTCATATAGAGTTTCTGCAGTCAAAAAAGATTGAAAGAAAATAACATGGCACACCCTTCCTCTGCCTATGTACCGTCTCAGAAATGCTATGCCTGTGTTGAACATGTGGTTCTGAATGCTTGACCCAGAAAAGAATAAATGACATATTTGTATCTATAATTTTTTTCTCATAAGACAAATCCATTTAGAAATGCAGCTCTGTTTCTGATGAACTATCACTAAGAGGATATTTTTAATAGCTCACAGTAGAAAAACATACTTAATCTGCACTGGAAACAATGCAATTGCCATTCTTAAGTCTCTCTCTTATTTGAATTTCTTGATTTTACTTCTATTTTTGTTTCTTTAAACATTTACATACCCTGTAACATTTTATCACAGTTGTTAGGGGACTGTTATTATTTGTTTCTACTACTACTTTCTGTTTTAAATTCTATAATAGATTAGTTAGTAAATATTTGATGAAGAGACTGATTGGTTTTGTAGATATGATATGCCACTTAAAGCAGCATGGGACTTACCAAACAAATAATAAAATATATTTGCTTTAAAACTCTTATTGCCAAAGTCATCAAGACAAAGCCAAGCCCAAACAAACTCAGCATAGCAATATATTTGATTATCACTTTAGAAAAAAAAACTTTGTAAAATGTATTTGTACTCAAATTAAAGTTCTATATTTGCTTTAAAATTAAGGAACTATTTCACCATGTAAATTTGTGTTAGCCAATCTGCCTTGTATTCCATTGTATATACATACTTATATAGATATGCAAAAACAGCTAATGAAAGAAAAGGCTATAAATTTGAAGGAAAGTTGGAAGTGATGTGTGGGACGGTCGGCAGGGAAAAAGAGAAAGGGAGAAATGTTTTAACTGTACTATAACCCTAAAAATAAAAAATAATTAAAAGACACTTTATAAGATTACTTTTAAAGTAGTAAAGCTCATAACAAAATGGAAGAAGGCAATGGTTGGACGCATGAGTGTAGTCTGCATCATTTTGCTATCACACAGTATTCAAAACCATCAGCCTTGACTTCAAAATTATACTCTGTGATGTAACAATACTGTGAAAGAGCACTAAAACTTCATTTCTTCACAGTGAAACAGCAAAACAAAAAACATCCAAAAAGAGACGGTGACACTCAGTCGGTGCAAATAAAGTCATCGTGAGAAACAAGGACATGAAGTTATTACTGGCCATTGCAGGTGATACAACAGGGACCTAGTAAAAGAATTTATCTTCAGAAAACTAAAATGCTAATATTAATGTATATTTAGGTAGAATTAAAATCATGGTTTTACTTTTTAAAATTCTAAGCTAAAACCTTGAACTTGCATATATGTTTGCTTCCAGATAAAAAAGAAATCATCTCCAAATCTTTACACAGCCCTCCAAATGTATTTTTCTAAGTTTGATGGTAAGTTGGATCCTTTTTTTTTTGGTTTTTCGAGACAGGGTTTCTCTGTGGCTTTGGAGCTGGATCCTTTTTGAAGAGTTTTCTTTTGTTTCATTTCCTTCTTACTGTGGATAGTAGGTTATGATAATCCTTCCGGAAAATGGAGGAAGTTTTTGTGTCACTAAGAGAAACACAGTGGGAAGCAGTTCTAACAGCTTCAAACAGGAACCTAACAAAACCAGACGCTCTCTGTGAGCACACCAACTGCACTGCCGTGCGTTTCTCTTGTATAGGTCAGGGTGAGTTCACGCTACTGTTACACGCAGTTGTGTCTTTCAGTTCACTCCCTTCTCAGGACCTTCAGACCAAGATGACACTGGAGCAAAACCTGAGTTCTTCAGATTCACTTATTTTCACTTTCTAAGGAACTCATAAACAGAGGGAAAGAAAGGAAGTGTACCGCCCAATTTATACATGGGACAATAACTTTTTATAAAATGCCAAATCTTCTTGAGAAAGATGCTGTCCACTTAACTCAGAACAAAGTCCCGTTCCTCTGGTTGCCACTTTAAAGCTCCCTATTTTTTCACTTAAAAGAAGCACCATGCGTTTATAAGATTTCCCCACTGTGACCCCTTTGGATTTTTTCTTAATCGAAAGCAAATCTTTGGCTAAAATTACAAGATGTTCAAGTCTTCATAATTCTATTTGGAAAGACCGTTCAAACCACCTCACAAGGGATATTTCTGTTTCTACAAGATCTACAGTAGAAAATAGTTTCAGAGCTACGTCGGCTAGTGTAGTTTCTTTTCCTTTCCTCCCCTCCCTCATCCTCTACCCCAATTGCATCCTTCCTTCTTCTCCTTTCTCTTCCCTTCTCTATTTCTTTTTTATTTCTGAATATGCCACAAAACATTTTATATAACTAAGAATGTATCTGAATTCTGCATAATACTGCCTTCACACCTCAAGTTATGGGCTCACAGGAGTGTACCTCCATTCCATGCATATTTGGTGCTGAGAACAGAACACATAGTTTCATGTGTGCTAGGCAAATAAATTGAGCTATATTTCAATCCTACTAGCATACATTCTTAATTTTGTTATTACACTGTTTTATTTTGGATGTTTTTCCTTCTCTGTTTCAGACCATAATCAAATCCCACCTTCTTCAGTCTCCAAAGGCAAATAGCGTCACCCATAGTACTAAGTTTGAAAGAAACTCATGTAAATTATTTGAATAAATGATCATAGAATCAACAATTAATTGATACTAATGCTTTAAAGATTTTTGACCTTCCCTTCCACAGTGATCATACTATTAAAACCTACAAAAAACAGAAAATATTTCATAGTTTAAGAACTTAAGACTTTGTGATAGAATGATAATGAAACTAGTCATAAAATTTTGCTATAGTAACAGGGTGGTGGTGGCGCATGCCTTTAGTCCCAGCACTCGGGAGGCAGAAGCAGGTGGATCTCTGAGTTTGAGGCCAACCTGGTCTAGAAGAGCTAGTTCCAGGATAGGCTTCAAAGCTACAGATAAACTCTCTCTTGAAAAACAAAAACGATAGCAAAAAATTGCTATAGATATACTACAGTGATATGCTATGGATATGATTACTGTTAGTAATCCTAAAATTCTTATTTTATTATTTAAAATTAAGTTTTGTTGTATATTATCAGAACCAAATGGCCACTGTTATTATTATGTGACAATAAAGACAATAATGTTTCAGGGATTTAAATTATACAGCTATATACACTATAATCGAGACAAAACTCTAAAATTTAAATTTTGAATCTTCTATGCCATCCCACTCATTTATGTTGGTTAAGTAGATCTTAGAACAACTTAGTAGTAAAATATCTTAGACTCTGGGAAATAAATAGAGCAAGCACAGAGCCAGGGCACACATCAAGTAGGCCAACCTGGGAGGATTCCGTGGAGAAAAACCACAGCAAACCTCCAAAGAGCACAGCAGAAAGTTCTCGTGGTGGTATATTTTGGTGTGTGGATTCACACCCACTTTGTCCTTTATCCACTTTTTATCCTTTAATTTTTACTTTGAGCAGCAACCTAACACAACAGCCCATGAAAGCAATTACTTCAGAATCTACTTTCGAGCTTTCCAGGACTCTCACCCAGTGCATTGCATAGGGACAACAGTCCCTAAAATGAGAAGAGCAGATGAATACAACTAGACGTTTTAGCATAAGATTATTATTGCAAACTTTCATATTGTCAAACTTCAAAGACTGGTCGTAAATCTCAAGTAGGCACCCTTTTACTAAGATGACTGAAAGAATTGAAACATGTTTTAGGAAAATAAGGCTCCAAATAAATTAATAATTCAATGAATGTCAAGGATTGCTCAGTCATTGAATCTGGAGGTTGTTTTGTAATTTCTCCAGGAAATACTGGCATAGAGCTAAAAATCCCAGGCTTAGGCCAGATAAATCATTGCAACCACACCCCTTTACCTCTTCTATAATACACTTAGGTTGTGAACCTCTAATATTGTATACTTAAAGGAAAGAAATCCTTAAAATTTGAATGAATTCTTATTGACACATATATACAAGTTTGTCACAATTTAAGTATGAAAGATTCAGTACAAGTCATCATTAAAATAATAATATATGAGAAAATCTAGTAATAGAACTGACATCTTTGTACTGAAATGTTTTAGCATATATATTCAATCTAAAATAATTTCTATTATTCAGATGACCACAGGAGAACTTTGCTTCAGATAATGACTAAATATATCACAGATTCTTTTTTTTACCATTTTAACATTATAATAGTAAAACCCACAATTTATATGCAACTTGACAGTTGAATTTTAAAACTCATATGCAAAGAATATTTTCAAAGATATGTTTTCTGATTTGCTATCAAATGCTCCCTCCAATAATGGTATAATTTCAAAAATTTAACTAAAAATTGAAAATACACTGAAATTTTCTCACTCCCATTTCCCACCAATTTTTGGGTCATTAAGTTACATGTCAAGCATTTATTATTCTAAATCCTTCTCAATTTCCTTAGACAGAATTTCAAGGAATCCTTTTTCATGAGACGACTGCGGAATGTCTCTCATGTTTACTGATGAAAGCTGGGAAGATCCTCCTTTCATCATTGGTCCAGCATTTCCCTCTCTGTTAATTTCAAATATATTACATGCGAACCCTTCAAATCTCAAAGGCCAACATTTGTCAGGTAATCAATGAAAACAATGGAAGTACAATCACTACATGCTAATCTAATTTAATGCTATAACATGCTTTGGAATCTGAAAAAGACATAGAACATTACTAATTTTCCTAACTACATCTTTCTTATCCCTGTAAGTTAACACTTCACTTTTTTGTGTCACTATTAATTAATCTTTATGACGGACATGGGGAAAAAGGAGTTATGTGTGCAACCTTACAAGACTTAATGGTATTTTTCTGTCACGTTTTTCTGTTCTCTCAGAGACTCAAAATATGTGTCCGTCTTTAAGAAAAAAGCCAGTTTAGCATCAACTAATATAATCACCATCCAAACTTTGTCTTTAGAACTGGACCATTGATATAAGCCTAAGGACAGTTTAAAACACACTGTCTTAGGATGTGAAGACACCGGCTCTGGATCCCTTCTAGAGCTGTCAACTGAAGTATTTCTAGCTGAAAACATTAAACAATAAAATAAAATAATCACTAACAAGTGTCTCCATATTTTGTAGGACCATAGGAAATGTAGCAAAGCTAATTTGGTAAAGAATTTGAAGAACTGTATTTCAAAATAATTAAATAATTCAAAAGGCAAACCTGTGGGATTGAAACATGGGATGTTTTATAAGTTTTCAGAGGTAGCTTGGACACTTAAATCAGTTCCGTGGCCCAATGAACCATATAACATTAAATGAAGATGAAATGCTAACTAAACAAAAATGATTTTCTACCAATATAAGAATTAGTCTTAAAATTACTATCATCACCTACTATGTCTTCTCATCAATATTAATTTAACCAGCAGGAAGTTTGTGCAAAGTCTGAGGTACAATAGTGTCTCAGCCAGTACGGTATTATTGAAAGAGAATTCTTGTATTAAACTGCGTGGGAGATCTTAGTTAAGTTCAAACAGATCACCTGCATTCTCTTACTGTTATGTTTACATTTGGTTTAATTTAAAGAAGGATGTCTTTTTAGTTCAAATGTACTTGTAAATGGGAAGCTCAATGTCTGCAAAGCTATAGATGAAATATGATAAATTGGAAAGTAAATTTCTCATGAAATTGCCCATTTATCACTTAGTCCCTGTCAACACCTGTGATAACACGTACTAAATGTGCAGTGATTAGGGACATTATGGGAAATGAGGAGGCACTTCTAGATCTTGTCAAGAAATCACATCTGCTGTTTAAACTCCTACTGAGTATTTTTACTAATATTATGAATATCACAGTAGTAATACTTTGATCCACCTTGACCAGCGATGTTATTAGCAAGATTTCTCTTCCAAAACCTTTTATGCTGCAGTTACTAAGGATGGGAGTGAAAGATAACACCTCCTTCTAGGTACTTAGCACATACAAAGATAATAAGACCAGAGGATTTCTATTCTCCTATCATTTCTTGTATATGTAATAAGATTTTATATCTAATAGTTAGGAAACAACTTTTTGTGGCAGATAATTGAATCACTTTTATTTGCATTCTGGTCCCAAGTCCAGCTGTCAATAACTCAGATAAACTTCACAAATTCCCATCATAACAGAGACAGGGGCAGGCTCTCAACTTGAAAAGGGATTACCAGTCTGTGTTAGTATAAACATACACACACACACACACACACTCTCACACAAACTGGCTGCTGCACTTCTAAACAGACCTAAACTCTTTGGTCTGTCCATCCTGAGCTATGGATTATTTGGAACCACACCTGACATCTTTGGAATACAGGGTGTTGTCAATTTCTTAATAGAATCTATTGAAAAATTTTAAAAACTGGCAACCTAGGCTGCTGGGTTCTTTGGGTCATTATGGATTTTGAAGGAATTACTGTGCTGATTTTAACATAAGCTTCATAACTATGTACTCAGTGTTGCCCAGTGAACCTTTATTTGTACCTGGTTAAAATAAGGCAGTGATCAAAGCAGTCTGAGATTAAGAAACACACAATTTATGAAGATGGAAATGGATGGCACATTGACACCACTGTTTACCAGGTTGTGAAGAGTGTCACTGCCTGTGGTGGGGAGAGAGGAACTCCTGCTCTCTGGCCAGATGCTTGCCTTTCTGAACAGGGCAGAAGGGCTTCACCGGCAGACTTAGGTTGCATCATGCTTCAGAGCATATGCTCACACACTTTGCTTTTTAAGTCATGGAATCAATAGTGGTAAAAATCACCTACATTTAAGATATGCAATAAGAAACTAGAGAGTAAAATAATGTAAGTTTTATAAATAGTTTTAGAAAAACAAGTTCAATGACTTTAACTCAGGAAAAATAATTTTGATCAGATAATTTAATTATAAGCCATGACTTTTTAAATAGTGAATCTATATAAACTAAAGCCATTTAAAATTATCCTAATAGCTAGTGCATTGAAACAGTATATTTTATTGACTTCTAATGCAAGTCATTTATCAAAAAATTTAGTTTCAAACTAATTGAAAAAAATAGTATAGCCTATTTATCATAACCTACTAATTACATACATAGAAATATTCAATACTCTTAAAGAACAGGAAGATTAGAAAAGTTTATAATCCACATTTAAGTGTTAAGGAGTTTTAGAAACTTCATTACTTTTTAAAGTGAACCAGCCTCTAATGTAGTTATCGATCACAAGGACTCAGGAAACAGACCTGCAGGAATGTGACAGCTCTGAGCATCCAACCAGTTTCTCTCCTGCTCTAAAGAGCCTAAAAGTTCATGGAGATCTTAACTGAGCCTTAACACTGCCTAGGAAACATCATCATCTCAGCAAGAAAACTGGCTTACTGCAGACAGCCATATACATGAGCTCTTTATGTCAGAATTAGAGAATCTAAACACATAAATGCATATATGTCTTTTAAGAGAAACCTAATCTCAATCTTCCAAAGCATTAAAATAAATTTCATAGGTAATAAAAATAATAGGTAGTCAGGTAGGTGTGATGATGTGGATGAAGTAAATTGTAATTGCTTAAATAGCTCATCTTTGTTAAAATGTTAGAATAGAATTTTTGAAGACAAGGCTTTACATCTGTCATGTGTTTAGCATTCCTGACATTTATATATCAAAGTCAACCTCACAGTAACATAAGTAGACAACTTGTGATTTTATTTTAATCTTTACAAAAATGAACCTTTTATTTTATCAGCAAGTAAAGAACAGTCCATGGTGCCTTTGCTAACACAGCACTCGCTTGGTGTCTGATTCTGACAAGCACTCTGCCCTTCAATGACACCCTCTGGTCCTGACTGTTAAGTCAGCTTGCCCAGCAAACCATACCCTTACCTGCTACCTTGAAGGTAGCACAGGCTTCACAAATAGTCAAGTAAAAGGTCACTTAAAGAAATGGATATCAGCAAATGAGTCCATCCTTTATGCTTTTATTGAATTAAAGTGTGAGTTTAATTACATTTCGATGCACAACTAGTTTATGACATTGAATGAATAAACAGGTTATAGTTGTAAAAGTTAAGCTTTTTTCTCTTACTGCCCAGTACCTACTAGGTTTCAGGCCCTCTAATGGTCAAAGCAGTTTTACAAATCTTGAGAAATATTCAGGTGTATCAGGCATCCATTTAAAAATTCCACAACTCTTTCCACATACTTTTCCAAAAGCTTTCTAATGACACCGAAGCTCAAAACTAAAAGTCTAGCATTTAGTTTAATCATCAAAATAATTTTCATTTTTAAACTTGTAAGTATTTTAACTTTCTATTTAGTTGCATGTGGAACAAAGATAAGTGTAAAAACTGTATTTTGCTCTGTTAGATTTCATAAGTTTTAGGTAACATTAAAAGGTACCCCAACATTTGTCTCCAAACCTTAACCTTTAAATTAAATATTCCATTGGTGATACAACCTCTTCCACTGTCGTCTGGCATTCCAGCTGAGATAATTCAGTTTTTTTTCCATATCACATATATTGTTTTAAATTTTGACTCTGAAATGTGCTCTTTCTACAACTAGATTCGATTGACTTTTTAATACTACACATTTACTATTTTAGTCGCTTTTTAAAATCTATTCCTTTGTAGACATTTAGTGTGTTTATCATCTAGTCAGTGTAAACATGCCTGCCAAGCTTAAGACTTGGGGTTTGTGCCTGTGAAGATCTTCAAATACTTTCCCCATTAAGTGAGAAATTATGGGAAGAACCATAGATGAACTGTTCATCACTGGCTGCTGACACTTGGCAAGCATTTCTTCATGTCTTAGCCTCAGTTTAGTCTTAGTATTAGTCAGGATGCAGTCCGTGTAGCTCACTGTGACATGCAAAGGTAATTCAGTAGCTGGGCTGCAACCCAATAGCAACCAATTATATTTACAACATTTTGTTAGCGTAACTCTCATGATTTCATTTTTATGACACTGCTATTTTAAGGTTTGCCACTGTGTTCATTCTTCTTTTTCATGGCTAAGATTCAGAATCAGAGCAGAGAGATGAGTTACCTAAGTGACTTCTCTTCAGAAAAAGCATATGAACTGAATGTGGGGGAAGCCGTACACAGAGAATACTTCCAAAACTGCCCTAAGATTACCATACCAAATTTCCTGCCTCGTGCTAAGTTTACATAAAATTATCCTGAAATATTAGTGGATTTTTATTCTTTTGGAACAAAACAATTTAATCGACCTAAAATTTTTAGTTGTCAGAGCAGTCCTCAGCTCACTGGCTATCACAGTCATAGACATTTAAACTAATATTCTCTCCCTGTTTTCCAATAAAAGTCAGAATTTGGAATATGTATTCAGTAAACACATCTATGTATAACGCATTGGGAAAAATAACTCAGCGTAATTCAAGGCACTGTTTTGTTTTCCCAGTTCCCAAACTTTGCAGAACTCTGCTCGAATCTTTACTGAATTTTAACAAGTTAACAGCACCGCTAGATTCCGTCTCTATTCTTAGATTGCTCAGTCTGTGAGATAGATGCTCAGCTATGACCCGAAAACCCCATCCTATTATTTCTTTTTTCCTTAAATATTGTATTGCTTTTGTAAAAGTCACTCTTATCCATCCTAGCATTTGCTATCCCTAAATTTAGTTGCTTCTATTTTTTCCCTCTTGTTCCGGGTGGCGTTATGAGACACACAAATACTTGCTTCAACTTTTCAATATAAAATCCCAGCAGAGAAAAATACTGTCTTTCCGTCTTTAAACAAGCATCATTAGACATTTTTTACCTCTGGCAACAGCAAGAAAGGATGGCTTTGCAGAAGCTTCTGTGTCAAAAACCCTAAGTGGCTGGGAACCGAAGTGCACCATCACAGGGAGTAGTCACCAGCAAAGGAATGCCAGCTACTTACCAATGAGATCCCAGCTGCCTCTGTCCATTTCGGGAACTCTCAATCCCGGTCTCCCATCCTCCTGCACTGGGTGCAGCGCAGATGGAGTAGTTCCTTTTCTGCTCCTCTCAGTCTGTGGCAGAACAGAAATCGCAGAGTTCTGAGTCCTTCACTGGGAATTCTCCTCCGGCTTGCCCTGCCTCTCCCAGCATAGGGGACCCAGGTGAGGCATCCTCCTGGCCACAGCCTTTAATGACACTTGGCTGCCTGTTGTTGCACGGGGCGGAGGAGTTGGGAAATGCAGGCAGGTGCAGGTGGGCGCCTCCTCCCGCTGCTGCTCGGGGCTCGCGCGGATGCTCCAATGCGTCCACGCGCCCCGCACCGCGCGCCCTGACTGGCTGGGTCCCTCCAGGAGCGGCCCGCGCCCCTCCCGCTCAGCGCTGTCACCGTCGCCAGGCGCCTCGCTGCCTCGCACTGCAAAGGCTCATTTAGCATGTCCCTGCCTGTAAAAGACTGTGTGCCTCAAGCAGGGCTTTGGATTTCTTTCTTTTACACGTGGTACTCCACTCGCATCACTGGCCAACCGGTACCATCCCCCCACACCTTCTCTCCAAAGTGAGAAAGGCTGTTTACCCCTACCTGTCCACTTCTGGGTGCTTCACGTTCACCAGTGACAGCGAACGTGCTGGTTGAAGGATGCACTGTAGCTGGCAGACTCTAGGTCCCTTCCTCCCTTGGTCTGCTGCTGTCCCTGCTGATAACCAGGCTGTGTTGATAGCTCAGACACAGGAGGCTCAGACCCGGGCGCGCACCTATGTAGGATCCAGAAGGGAACTGGCACTTGGGAGAGTGTGGTTTGGTTCTAACTGGGAGGCAATTCTCTTTTGTGAATACATGCGAATTCCCTCTAAGGGCGCTGGGCTTGGGATTTATCCCTTGTCATTAATGGTGGGGTGGTGGGGTGGTGGCAGTGGTGGCTTACACTGAGTTCTGGAACAGTCAAGGAAATAACATATTTGGCTCTTGTTTGTTTGTTTTATTTTGTTTTGTTTTTGTTTTGTTTTCTGACATTTTCTTTCACAATGCCCATAGCTGGAAAAATAGCCCAGGTAGTAAATCTGGTGTGGCAGTTTTAGTGTCATTGATCTGCCGATTTCTGGACTTTCCTTGCCTTTGAGTGCTCCAGTTTCATGTGTCTGGTGGTAATCAAGTATTTATGAAATAAATTCTGTTACATGCATTTTGCCTCCAACTCCATGTGGCTTGCACCTGTACGTGACAAGATTGGAAATCACACACACTCTCTTCTCTGCCAGCCTGACTACACTCGGAACTCCGCAGGGGCCATGGGCTGCATCTGTACCAAGGGGTGCACGCTGTTCACAAGTGTGTGAGTCCAGTCCAGCCCTGCATTCAGGGGGATGGTTCCTCTGTGTGCGGCTTTGGCCCCCAGTGGGCTACGGAAGGCTATAATTGGCAAGGCACGCAGAGACTGTAGCTGGAAGCCAGATACTACTGGAGCTCTCTCCTCCCGTTGCTACAGCTTTCCTGGTAATTAAAATTAGTCGTTTTTCTGGTCCTTGGCTCTTCTCACGCTGTGCAAACACCAAGGCTGCTTTGCATGGCTCCCCTCAGGATCTAGGCTGGCTTCTTTCTCACAGCAAAGACAATTCTATGTGTTCGTATTTAATGCTTCTCTACCCTTCCATACTTTTTATTTTCTTGTTCCTGCTTTCCAGTAATTGGGTTATTTTCCTTATGTGTTGGCTGAGCGGTTGTTGGAAAGAGTCAAGTTTTCTGGGCGGTTTCTCTGCTTTGCTGGCCTCATGCCTACAGCAGGCTGTTGGTTAGGGGAGAAAAATTACCAGAGTTTTATAAGATCTTTAAATATATTGCAAGATAGACTCAGAGCCCAAGAGCTTTAAAGCTTTTTTAAAAATTGTGTGACGAGGTTTGGGCTTTTAAATGTTTATAGTAATTGAACACCCACAGCTTTCAGGTGCCGGAGACTGACCCTGCTGGTCTCTCCCTCGCTGCATTTCCTGGAACACAACTATGGGTGATTTCTTATCTTTTTTTTTTTGAGTCATTAAATTCTTTGTTTGATATATTTTCTTTCAACTAGCCTTAATCCAGAAAGGATGACAGTTGACACCTAGAAATTCATTCACTATAGTAAATAATGGATGTAGCCTAATAAATCAAGGCATGAGGTCAAGAATTATGAGAAAAGATGAGATGGGATGAAGCCAGAAAGGAGGGTGATGAGGTTTAATCTCTCCTCTCTTATAAAACATGCCTAGTTTATCATTCACATTAGCAGACACCAACAAGAAGGATGTATGACTGCCATATGGCTCAGGGTGTGCTTCCACAGGTAATCAATATGAGTGAGAAAATCTGCCTCTCCAAAAACAGAAGTGAGCCAGGCTTCGTGAATTCACACCTGTTTACCCAACACTCAAGGAGCCTGAAGCAGGAAGATCAAGAATTTGAGTACAGCCTGGACTACATAGCCAGGCAATTTTCAAATCAAACAATCAAATAAAAAGAATGATAAAGATGGAGTAAACCTTGCTCTCATTAAAGAAAATGAATGTGTAACTGAGACAAACTATCAAGTTTTTAAAAATGTAACAATGTAAAATGGGATAGTATTTTTCCCTCTTGAGATTGCTCCTTTGAAAAAGAAAGACATGTCTGATTAATTAGGCATAGTAAGATCTCTTCCTGTCCTTTCAGACTGAGGACGGCAGTGTCGAGTCATCACTTGGGACCGACAAAGTTACTCAGCTAATTTCTTCAGAACCCGGAGTGTACAGACTGATTTTTCTTCTTTTATTACTTATAGTGTTGACAAATATATATTACATATCAATATGCATATATTTATACATGTATATACATACATATAATCTGTCTGACTGCATCTTTCTGAAGTCAAGCTTAAAATGTATCACGGAGTTCACTGGAATTCGTGTACACTATGTCCATTCCTGTATTCTGTCATAGCCACAGCACTGCAGTATGAGCAAAGAATGCTTCACATAAGAAAATATCTCTTTGTGTGAAGGAATCAAGCTAGCTTATGCTTTCTGAGCACTTTTTAAGCATACTCACAAATACCATCACTGGGATTCTTTTTGTTACTGTCATGTGGAAGTCGCATTTTTAGAAAGTATGGACTTGACTTAAGATGCCTGTTTAAAAGATATGAAACCTGCAACACTCATATGAAACCCCAGGGCTTCAGATTTAGTGAAATATTATTAAAACATCAATCCTTGCTATTTGGCAGGGCCAATGACATTTTGGTTGGCTAGCCCATTCTCCACATTGGTAGAATATTGAGTCCTGAATGAATTAAAATTACTGTCTGAGAAGGCATGTGAGTGTTGCATTAGGCAAGCTTTTCCAAGCCACCCTACAGGTGCTCTATCTTTTGCCACATTGCTCTTCTGATCTTGTTGTCTAACTGCCTTCGTGCAAGTGTCTTATTCCTTTTGTCTCATGGTCCCCAGTGGGTGAGAAGCAGATGCTGTGCAGAAGCGGCCATGCTGTCATGTCTAAGCTCTTGTCTTGTTTGTGCTACGGATTATTTTCTTTAAACCACACTTTCTGTTCTTTCTCCTTGCATTGCACTTGCTTATGGGAGATTCTGTGTTCCAGTTAAATGATCACAATTATTATTATCTACTAGCAAATAGAGCTTCAAGTGGGCAGATTCACATTTGCTTAATTATGCAGGTTCACTGGCCCATCAACTTCATCTATGGGGGCTATGTTTTCTGTTTGCATTGTTGGTCAAAGTGGGACAAAAGATACAGTTAAGGAAATGAAAAAATTGCATTGCTAGTTTAGGGCAGCATTATCAGTAGGTTTGAATTAAATACAAAAATATCAAATCAACTTTGATTGGAAATGAGCACACTTTGAGGCTTTTCATTTTGGTTTATGTTTATAAATTCATGTCCTTCTCCTATCGGAACTGATTTCTGGAAACAGAATAGACGAATCCTCGTACGACTGTGTGAATATGTCAACTTAATTAGCAGCTGCTGCAGCAACAGCAGCAAAGAGCATTGCCTGCACTGTGAGTGTCCAGATAACCGTACACAACTGCACCAATAGGAACTGTGACATCACGGCTCTCAGACCAGTGCTCTGGCAGCAGAGTCCCAGGTTCCAATTCATAGTGTGGAAAAGTTCTTCCTCTGGGTGGAATTCATGCTCAGACTCTATGCTCTAAGAAAACCTGACCCTCCTCAAAGACAGGAGGAGAGGAAGAATGAGGAGAGGGAGAGAAATGAAGTTTACAAGAGTGATGGACTAAAGAATCTAAGACATTAGGAAGTAGGAGAAAATGTTG
Organism: Neodon shergylaensis; assembly: GCA_025134845.1. Classification (NCBI taxonomy): domain Eukaryota; kingdom Metazoa; phylum Chordata; class Mammalia; order Rodentia; family Cricetidae; genus Neodon; species Neodon shergylaensis. Next base: position 1,542,452 of record JABTXL010005930.1, read on the forward strand.
ACAGATTACTAACTTCCAATTTTTTTTTTGGTTTTAAGCAAGTAACTTCCTTTGTTATTTCTTTATTCTTGAGTTAGTTTTCAATCTCAAGGTGTCTATAAATCTTAATGTATTGATGCTTGCCTTTTGATGGAGGCAGGATTTTGTTCTCTATCCCTGGCAGCATTTGAAATTGCTGTGAAATCCAGACTGGCTTAGATCTTCGCAATCCTCCCACCCTAGTGTCCCAAATGCAGGTGTGGCCCCCGAATTTCCGTCTAAAAGAGGCTGTGTTTTACTTTGTATAGAATTCTCTCCGTAAAATTTACCTTATAAAATTGTATCAATCTAAGAAGAAAACCTTTAGGATCCATATACCCCTGAGAAAATGCTTCCACAGTGTGTTTACCAACCGGCTTTGCCACCCTGGAGGAAATGTCTCCAAACATTTCCTGTATTGGTCAACTGCTGCACCTGGTCCTGACGGGTTCTCAAAGGGGTGTGAGTAAATCCTGGAGGGTTGTGCCGGGGGGGGGGGGGGGGGGAAGGGGGGGGGGGGCGGGGGGGGGGGGGGTAAATCCTGGAGGGTTGTGCGGGGGTGTGAGTAAACCCTGGACTGTGCGGGGGTGTAAGTCAATCCTGGAGGACTGTGCGGGGGTGTAAGTCAATCCTGGACGGCTGTGCAGGGGTGTCAGTATATGGTCTTTCCTCTCACCCATGGAAGCCTGAGCAAGCCCACTGACCACTTCATCTTCTGACTTTTGGCTTAGATGAAAATAACCTTCTGTTCTAAGATGTTGTTCAGCGTCACAGCTGTTTTACTCAGGCAGGCATCAGGCATCTTATCCTTCCTAGTTCATGGCAGAAGTTCTCTCTATATGGTTGATGAATTTTTTTTATAGAATTAAAGAGTAATCCAAAAAAATTCACTATAAAAAGCTTTGTACTTTTTTGATTCCTGAAACACACACACACATACACACACATATATATATCTATATATCTATATATACATATAGATATATATTATCAATTAATTTATTTATTTACTTGATTACTTATATTGTTTCTGCCCTTTTTCTTTTTGAGACAGATTCTTACTGTGTAGCCCTGGCTGGCCTGGAACTTGCTGTGTATGTTCCATCCCCCAATTTCTCTTCCTGCCTTACTCCCTCCAGTAAGCCTGTAGCAGCAGTCGTGACCACTAGATGGCACTCGTGTTTTAATTAGTAATGCCATTTGCGTTTTTGCCCTGGGGATGTTCTGATTTGATTGTTTTTTTTTTCTTTAGGTACTGAATGGACCCCCAAATTAGGAAACGATGCTACAAGAACTATATACTTGATTTTACCTGCAGCAAAGCAGGTTGCTGACAGGCAAGACGCCAGACTGCTCTGGAGCTAGCTGGTTGCTCACTTCCTGAGGACTCCCTCAGGAGCTTTGTGAGAGCCACCACCCACCAGGCATTAACACAGACAAACACATCTGAGATGATCCTCAATGATCTAACAGGGACACAAAACCAAGCACATCCCTGCATTTGAATGTTTTGACATGGTCACCAAACAACCATTCTTCTTCTAGCTAATATAAAACAATGAGTTGACAGGGAAAGAAGCTGTGTCACAGGCAGGAAGCGGATCTCAGCTACACAGATGCCCACAAGGGTAAAGCTATCCTACAACAGCTTAAGACTGAGTGCCAGAAAAGCTGATGAGGTGGCAATCTCTGTCACTTTCTGTATTCAAGTCTGCTCAATTGGTATTGGTGAGGAAGCCAGGGTGCTTTGCTATTTCAAAAATTAACTGAGTTTTGGTGTCTAGTTTTATTTAATTATTTACGAGACAGGGTCTCTCTATTTTGCCCATGTTGGCCTTAAACTCACTACCTTTGCTATCCGAGTGATGAGATTATAAACGTATCATCACACTTAGAGACGAATACATTCAAAACCAAGAAACTAACACAGGAATTGTCTTCAAATACTTCAGAAAACAAATAGTCTCATCGACCATTCTAGCATCTAACCCATATAATAAATTACTTAATAAGTTGACAGTCATGCAAGAAGCCAGAGCCTAGGAGAGCTGGTGGCATTTAATAGTAATCCCTCTTCTCCTTAGAAGAGAATTTGTTGTAGCTCATTTACTTGAGGTCAGGGCTATTTATACCTCATTTCCTGTCATTATATGTTAAGAATATTTTCCCTATTACTGGATAAGTTCACTTTGGCACACAGAGATGGACATGGCCTCCCTGGTCTTCCTAATGATCACCTATCAGCCTTGTATCAGGAACCCATGACCACATAGGCATTAGACTTCATCCCGGTGACGGCTTTTTCAACAGTTCTGTTGGCTTTGCTTGCTGGCTAGGAACTTGCTTTGTGTCTATGAAATCTCCAGATATAGTTTATAAACAAGTGAGTTTAGACACAATACAAATATTTTGTGCTTAAATAGCACCTTCCTTGTAAGGATCTCGAGTTTACTTCATGTGGCAACAAAAATTAAGCAGTGTCTTGCAGCTCTCTGACACCTCTTTTATACACATCTCATTATTTTCCCTTACGCCAGCTTTCCAGGGAAGGAAGGAATCACAGCCAGTAAGGGCTTTCATGCAGCTAGTGACAGGAGTTACTGGTGCAGTGGAAATAAATTGCTTGTGGTGCCCAAGTACATGAGAGTGCAATTTTGTTATCAACTGTTAATTGATTATTAATTATTATATAGGTTCACACAGAGTTAGCAGTCTTTTTGTGGCAAAAAGGAGGAGGCTTTGTTGGATAGTCCCAAGGAAAGTCAAAGGCCAAGCAAGGAAGCTTCCTGTTGCTTGGGGTGTTGGCATTAAATGATGCTTGCTAATGAGGAAGCAGAGAATGAACCCAGCAGCAGGGAGATCAAACTAGAGCACACTGAAAAACAATCTCAGATGAGAGAAAACATAAAAAAACCACACAACCATGTTTGCTGCAAAAAAGTTGGTGCCAACAGTCTAAACTCCTAGTGAATTTAATGCTACCCACAGTGAGATGCCTCTAACTGTGGCCACAATAGATGCTTTACAGTGAGGATCAGGACAGTTAAGCAGACACTGTTAGAGCATTAGTGAGTACTGTATGCTTGGTCAAAAGCTTGGAAGCAAAGGCAGCAAGACAATAAACCACAGCTTTGCATTACTATAATAAGAGGAAAAATAATAAAAATCTAAATAGCCCAATTTCCAGTTAATGGAAGATTCAATAAAAGGGTGGCTGTATAGTCAATTTCTACTCCAGGAACTGCCATTTCTTTCTGGGTCTCATATGCCTTCTGTGAATTCTTTATGCCTGCTCCCCCATGGCAAAGTAGAATCTACACATTCCATGACAGACCCTCTGTGGTGAGCAGGCTACAGTTCTCTCTAATCTCTCCAGTCCAACACAGAATCAGAAATTTTTCTCCACTGCTTACTTTTCATTATCTTGACTCTAATGGAACTAAATTAAAATCCTACCCATTCAACTTCTCTTAGACTGATTGTGATACTAATTTTATCACCTATTGATTGTAATTGTATTAATCCCTCCAAAAGACAGAAGTGTGTGTGTGTGTGTGTATACATGTTTCAAACTTCACTAAGTCTTGACTATAGACAGTATACACAAAAATGAATAAAAGCCTGGAGACCATGTTTAATATGGAAATAAGTATGGTCTGATGAGAGAAGATTTGGATTCTGATCACTCTGTTGGCTGCGCACTATGAAGTCGGTTCTTGATTAATGAACATAGGGAACTTGCTGTTAGCTCAGGACACCCCAAGACTACGTTCTCACCACTAAGGAGATCTATTTGCCCCAGAGGAACAAAGGGCAGGGAATAAGAGACAAAGAAAAGAAATAGAGAATGAAAGAGAAAGGCAAGGAAACAAGAGAATGGGTGCAGATTGTTGGGGAGGGGGACAAAGAACTTCCTCTGGATAGAGAGGACACAGACATGTCCCACAGGCAAATGGCAGTTTATAAGGGTCAAAGTGGAAACTCCATGTTGGGTTGAGGTGTTTAATTTTGGTTGGGCATGTTAATTAGGACAACTAAAGGGAATTTTGATTATTGGACATTAACATTTTGATAGCTGGATGTTGGTAGTCAGCCTCAGAAAGAAGTTTTGGCTAAATAACAGAATAGATGTTCTCTAAAATTAGCAAACTAAAAAATTAGGTATAGAGCTCCTCATGAACTGCATTTTTCTGTGTAGTTTTGGAGCCTGTCTGGGGTCTAGCTCTTATAGACTGGGCTGGACTCAAAATCAGAGAGATTCACTTCCCTCTGCCTCCCGAGTGCTGGGAATTAAAGGCATGCACCACCATATCCCAACCATGTACTGCATTTTATGTGATGGAATGTCTGTCTCTTCAATGTCCTGTCTGGGGACTCAAGTACTTTATGATAATATTACTCACGTAGGTCTAAAATTCAATATTAACATTCTTCATACTAGGCATATTAATAGAATAATAATAATAATAACAACAACAACAACAATAATAGGGATTGGCATTGTTTAATCTCTGCTTTTCTAGAAACATCTAGAAATATTTTATGTGTTTGAATGTCTAGATAGATAGGTAGATATAGGTATAGATATGTGAACCATGTGTCTGCATGGTGGCCACAGAGATCAGAAGGTATTATCACCAGTATCATATCCTTTGGAACTAAAGTTAAAGATGATTGTGAGCCACCATGTGGGTGGTAGAAATGGAAGCTAGGCTCTTTTCAAGAGCAATAGCGCTATTAATAGCCAAGTCATCTCTCCAGCCCCTAGTTTCTACCTTTTTTAAAGAAACATTTTCTTATAAAATTTAAATTGCACCATCTTCATCTTCTTTTATCTCAAACATTTTATTGCTTCTTTGTGGATTTTAAAACTTGCATCCCAATCCCATTCATCTCCCCATCTGTTTGTATCTATCCCCTGTCCTTGCAGCCTTCCCCCAAAATAAAATATAACGACATTTGAAAGAAAAACAATAAAAAAAAACAGAAAAAGATTCTTGGCATGGAGGCTGTAGTGTTACACAGTGAGTCACAGAGCACACTAGTCCACACATCTTTGTTTGAAGTGCCCATTGCAATGAGTCATTGGTCTGGTACATGGCTTTTGCTAAACCCTCAGTACCGGGCCCTCAAGGAGCTCTTCTTAAATATCCTATTGTTGTCTTGTGTCATAGCGGTTTTATGGTTTTGAATCTGTAGATCCAGACCCTTGACATGCTCCAGAAGTTCATAGTAGAGATACATGTTGGGGTGCTAAGTTACAGACATTTCTGGGACTGGTTGGTAGCCTGGCAATTTTCCCTCATCCTAATTACCGGGGCAAGCGCTCCAGCACTGCTGTGGCTATCTCAAGTAACTTACAGCCCAGAATGTAGACCAAGGTCTGAAATGTGCTTACAGAGACATTTACAAGGTCCTCTGGGGACACACAAACAACTGTTCTTCCTCTAGAGAAAATGAAGTCTTTTCCACAGGCAGGAGAATGAATAGTAGTAATGTCTCAATGTAACTTAGCTCTCCATATCTGTATTTCCTTATGTATGCAGTCACACCATTATTCTTATGTTTTATACACATTTATCACATTGCATTTATATCAATGCCTGAATCTTTCCCACCTGATAGAAGCATAGTGCTTGTTTCAAATTCACTCATCCAGGAAAATTAGCATTACTGAATATGGTTAGGTGCTGAAGTCCTTGAAGAGTGTAGAGTAGGAGACTACACTGATAGAAGCAGAAGCTCTGTAAAATTCCTAACTACCCTCTCCAGGAAATCCAAACATTGGAGCAGTATTGAAGATATAGTAGTGGTTAAGGGAGGCTGAATAAGATGTATACCAGCTTAGATCATTGGGGTAAATGGGAAGTGTAAGCAGCAGAAGTTGCATCAGTGGGTTAATAGAGCTGAGAGAGAAAGACCACTTATGCTGCTAAACTTACAAGTGAGCAGCAACTGAAAAATGTACTGTTGCAATAGATGGTGGAGACCCTTAGAATGATGACTCAGGATACAGAGGACCCAGATATTTTGAGAAGGTAAGAAATAAACTTTGAGGCTCCACGTTTCTTTCCTCTCTTGACAACAGAAATTACAGCATAGCAAACAAAAGAAACAAGAAATGGACTCAATCTATCAAAACCTGATATTTCTTGGTGTATATAGCCAAGCAAAATGCTGTCCTTCCTCTATTGTGATGGCAGACCCTCTCTCCTTCCTTATTGTGATGGCAGACTCTCTGTCCTTCCTCTACTCTGATGGTAGACCTGCCGTCCTTTCTCTACTGTGATGACAGACCTGCTGTCCTTCCTCTATTGTGATGGCAGACCCTCTGTCCTTCCTCTACTGTGATGGTAGACCTGCCGTCCTTTCTCTACTGTGATGACAGACCTGCTGTCCTTCCTCTACTGTGATGACAGACCCTCTGTCCTTCCTCTACTGTGATGACAGACCCTCTGGCCTTCCTCTACTGTGATGGGCAGAACACTGGGAGAACGCTGTTTGTTCAACCCTGTGGGTTTAGTTTAGAGACTGTATTTTATACAGTGAAATCAGTAGTTAAGTTTCAAACACTGTGACATGGCTTAGGCCGTGCCTCCCTTGGGGAAACCACAATGACTAACCCTGTATATCTGTAATAAAAGTGCTGAGATGTTGGCTCCAGGATAATCAAATTGAGCTGGTGTAAGGAATACTTCAGTCCTTCTCTTCAGAAAGATGCCTTGACCACAGCTCAGGGTTGTAGATGAGAGCTTTTAAAAGAGTTCATTTATCAACACAGGGAAATGAGAACTGATAATACCAGAGAGAAATGGCAGTATCACCAAGGTACTAGAAATAGAGCCGCTTGAGAGGAAGCCAAAGAATCAGAGCAAGGGAGACTTTGCCAGAGGCAGGTAACTGTGAATATGTCATATAAAAGATGCTAAATGAGGGGAAGATGGGAAATGGTGTTTGGACAAGATTGAAAAGACAACTTTAAAAATGTCACCAGAGAAATGAATGCTACTTAAGAGAAATCAGCAAAAGCTTGATGTATTTGTTTTAATGAAAATCAAGTCTAAAAGAGATTGGCAGAAAAGTTCAACCAAATTTCATTTTCTTCTTTTGACCAATGTTAACCTGGGTTTCATAGGACTAATGTTTGGGGGACCATGGTGGTTTTGTTTGTTTTTTTTCAAACCCATCATCTCAGTCTCCCCTGTAGTAGGTGTCAGCCTTAGACTAGCTCTTAAAAATTACTTAGAAATTACAGCTAGCTCTTAAGCTGTATATAAAATAAATGTGTATAGCGTGAAAGTCTATATTTTCATACATAATATTTTACTTAAATATTTAAATAATGCTTTATTCTACTTTTGTTGTCTTTATTGACTTGGTTCTTAGACAGGTTCTCTCCATCTAGACCAGAATGGTCTCTAACTTTTAGTCCTCCTGTATCAGAGTTCAAAGTACTCCATCATCTTTGATTAAGAAGGTTTCATTCTTAAAACAAACCAACCTGTCTCCCAGAGCACTTTGTGTAGTGCTGTATGAAGTCATAGCAACACATTTCCTACTTCCTAGGGAAAAGAATCTAGACAGCTTGAACATTTCACACACAAATGAAAACTCTAGGAGGATGTATTTTCATTTTTTATTTGTTCTATTTGACTTAGTTTGTTGAAATGTTACCTGCTTAAGCTGAATCATGCCTTCATTTCATTAGCAAAATCATAAAAACTCTAGATAAAAAATTGTGACATATTTGTCTGTGAAGTAATATTAATTATATGTTCTTTATCCCTAATTATTAAGATTATAAATAATGAAATTTAAAAGTTTACCTAATTGATGATATAAACAGGACAATCTATATAACACTATGAAGGAAGTAAATGTAAGAATTATCCACTCATATTTATTTACAAATAGTTTCTGAAATTTTCAGATACTGCAATATAAGGAAAATTATACCAAAAATTTATTCTGGGGCTTGTAAAACCCAAGTTAACATGATTTTAAATATTTTCAGCATGAAAAAATTTAATATTTGAAGGGGGCAATATATACTGGCTCCAACCATGAATCCTGCTCTTTGTTAAGCTGTACTTTATATAGAAAGAAATTGATTGAAATAATTCTTAACTATTATTCTATAAACTTGATTTTGTAATTTGAAATATTTTGTGAGTTGGCCATTCATTCATTAGGAATATGATATAAAATAATATATATACATATTATTTTTATATGTTTCTTAGGTTTTTGAAAATGAAAAGTTGAACTGGTCTTTTATACTTTTTTTTGTGTATGTGGAATAGTAATCAGAATGCATAGTTTTGTTTTGGCCTGTGTTTGTAGACATGAATTTTAATTGCCTCAACAGCAGCTGATGATAAGATTATTAGCAAGTACAAAGTGTGTGGCTGATAGAAGCAGTCCTAGAGGCAATTAGTAGAATTAAGCATGCTTTCAACTGAGAAACAGTATCCTCAGTGTGAACTGTTTATTCCAGTTCAATCATGGCAGGCATTAATCATCACTCATAGGAAGATTAAACAGGAAGTTTAAGCAGACTTATCAGTTTGATTTCAAGTTGGCACAGTAGATATCAAGGCTTCTGATGACTTGTGCACACGCACTAAGACAATAGAATCAGACTGAATTGCTTCGGCATGAAGGAATGCACATGTAATTCACGTCAGTCTTGAATTTAGGATTCTCGTTCTTTTGCTAAGTAGCTGAGAATATGCCTATATTAGACTGGAATATGATTGCCATTTAAATGGAACATTTAATCTACTAACATTCAAGGTGACAATTAATCCTGGAAAGCTGTTAATACTAACATTAGGTAACATACTTTCTGGATTTTTATGTTTCTTTTCTTCCTATATATATTATATTTAAGTAATTTGTTCTAGCAGTATGTTTTTTTGGTTATTATCTTTTTATCTATTACAGGTTTTCATCTGTGATTGTCTCAAAGGTTGGAAATCACATTGGAATTATAGGAAACTATCAAAAATATAAACAACCTAACTACAAACATAAAAATCACGGGAAAAGACCAAGAACTCTACTAATAAAAATATAAACTTGTTTTTAATTTCCACTAATATTTTGAATCACAAAATCCATTTTACATATTTCTAATTTCTCTTATACTTAATTTATAAATTCAATTATTATTAGAATATAATTTTATACTTTCTTATGTTTCTTTTCTCATGATGAGTATCTGTATTAATCTACAGAATATTCCTTAGCATCTCTCATTACACAAGAAAGGTGGACTTAGATCAAACATTGTGTTTGCTAATGACTTATCTTTCCTTCACTTCTCAAGGGTAATCTTTAATGTTAGCTTCCTAGTTTGATCACTTGTTTTTCCAATGCCATACTTGCTTTCTAAGAATCATTTCCCTTGTAGCCTTTGGAATCTTCTCTTAATTATTCACCTTTAGAGAAATAAGTCTTAGGTAGATTTGCCTGAGCAAAACTTGCATCCTTTATTACAGGAAATCTGCTTCTTTGAACAAGTATTCTACCCCAAAGTTCACATGAGCTATCATTATTTTTCACTTTTACCTTTCAACTGTGTATGTCCAATAGTCCCGAGGTGAGTGTGTGTGTGTGTGTTTCCACGGTGTTTTCTGCCACCAAGGCAGTCACCAAAATGAAGTTGTGTAACAACCTGAGTCCACAGACACAATAACAGAGACAAAACTCAGGTATACTGTCTGATTTTTCCTAGGGAGACACGATCAAACATGCAGCAATGAAACATCATAGAAAGTGCTAAGCAATCAGTTCACTGCTATTAGTACAGAAATGTGGGCGAGGGGGTTCTTACAGAGCCATGAGTAGCTGAAGGCAATTACATCATCATGACGTCCACTTCAGCCTGTGAGACGATGGAGGAAAGATGCCTCCCTGGAGTTCATTTCACAACTAGCTGGCAGCTGAAAGGTCAGGTAGTTTCTTAAAGGAGAGCTTGGTTATTGGAGAGTATCCTCTCCCAAGGAGTAGTCTGTAACCTCATGGGTTGTGGGACTGGTGTGTGAATACTTTACATGTCAATTTTATGAAATGCCTAAGCTGTGTTTGCTTCCTATCTTTTCTGAGACTCATTTCTCCCTCCAGAAGGTAATGTTTGAGTAAGGTGCAGTTGCTCTGCCAACAGAAACAGGTAAGATCATCATCTATGTTGTATCACATTCCTCCTGTGGAGATGTCCCTAAACAACTGCAGCCACTCACATGATGTCGGTCAATAAACATGATAGAGAAGGGCCACAGACAATACGTCAGCATTCCCACTGTCCTAGAGAGCTTGGTTTTAGGGTCTGCAGCTTCATTAGCCTGACACAAAGTTCCAGGACCGTTTATGGTTACAGTCATTCCCGCCCAAGTACCAAGCTGCTTTCTGATTGGAGCACTCTTAGTGATGGGAGCCCATTCCCACAAGGCAGATGTTGATCTGGCTGAAAACTAAATTTTGTGACCTCAAAGACTTAAGGAAACTTGGGGATATATCCAAGCACACACAGCGGATGGTATCGACAGGCCAAATCATTAGTATGCCATGCTAGGGCACATGTGACTTATTCTCTACCAACATTTTCATTCATATCTGTGTTCCTCTATACTCTCTAAATGGTTTCTTCTTAATCTTCCACAGTATTCTACTAAACATATAGTTTCCATGATTCAAGTTCTATTTTTTTTAAATTAGAACATATATGCAACAACATGGCATATTTGAATCTTGCACATGCTTTAGAATATAATATATAGGAAGTGTGAATATATTTGGCAATAGGTAGATGCTGGAGGCTTGGCCCGAAGAAAGGAAGAGAAAGAGCTCTAGCAGATAATACAAACTGTTATGCACTATATATGGAAAAACCCAACACCCATTGTCTTTAGGATTCTATTAAAATGAGACTCCATGACCAATGCAACTTGTGGAAGAAAAGGCACATTAGGCTTACATATCTTGAACCACCATCCACAGCATGTATTCAAACCAAAGAGGCACCTGGAGGCAAGAGTTGATGCAGAGGCCATGGAGGAGTGCTGCTTACTGCCTTGCTTCAGAAGGCTTGCTCAGCCTGCTTTCTTACAGAACATAAAACCACACAGCCCAGGGGTCACACCGCCCCCAATTGCTTTGGCCCTTCCCAATCAACCACTAATTAGGAAAATGCCCTATGGACTTGCATAGCCAGCTGTTATGAAGGCATTTTCTCAGTCTAGGATCCCTTCTCTTAGATGACTCCAGCTTGTCTCAAGTCCACATGACCAATGAATACAATGTTACATAAATGGAGCTGTATGAAGGAATACAATCTCTCTTTCTCTAGTGAATGTTTAGAAAAAATAAATTCATCTCACATAGAGACTTCTATGTGTTCTCTGTTTCAAGTCACTGCAGCATTGCATTTTTTACTATATTGTATTATTTTCACTAAATATGTAGATATTTCAAGGTATTTATCCAATAACACACGAGAGTTGCTCTCATACATATTTTTATTTTCCTTTTACTGACAATAGATTTTTTTCATACATTATATCCTGATTACAGTTTTCCCTCCTCCTATTCCTGGAAGTTTCTCTTCACTTCCCTTCCCATCTAGATCCATAACCTTTTGTTTCTCATTAGAAAACCAACAGGCATCTCTGGAATAATGAGAAAATAAATGAATAGAAATCAAAACCAAACAAATTAGAATGTGACAAAAACAGCTAAACAGGAAAAAGAGTCAAAGGGGGGAAAACACAGTAAAATCAAACAGATGCAAAGACACACATGCTCACACACACAGGAATCACACAATCTGGAGGTCATACAATATGCACGCAAAAGACCTGTAAGGTAAAAAATAATGCCCTGACTTACCATTATGAGACAAAGAACCTCTAAAGACGCCATTGTGTTCATTTTGTATTGAACATCTACTGCTAAACATGAGGCTTATCCTTAATTTTTAAAGACTTTTCATTGGTGTCTATAGTCAAGCTATTCAAATTCATACTTTTCCCACAATGGTTGAATAATTAAAAATGAAGCAGTGTCTGTAGATTTACTACAAATTCTTTTAACAGTCTTTCCTTAATGTCCTTTAAAGTCAGGTCTTTATGTGAATTAACACTTAAATAAGTAAAGATATTAAATATTTTAAGGATGTTAGCATTTAAAAAATAAAAGAAATGCAAAGTATAGCAGGATCATTATTTTTTAAAGATGAGATTGAGTTTCTCCTTCAAACTATCCAAAGATTATTATAGAGACAAGCCTTCAATAAATATTAGCTCTTTGCTCAACTGAAAGTGAGCATTATTTCTGTGATTGGTCATCGTAGTCATTGTAGCATAAAATGATAACTTATCATTCTGGTCTATCAAAAGTTCTGCTTTTCTTTCATGAGAATGTCATGATGTGTTTAAGTTAACCATGGCAACCACAGGCCTCCTCTTGGAACACTCTTTAGAATTGGTATACAAGTCCTTTATGGTAGACAATGCATATCTTATCAATACCTCGGGGATTTATTGGAGGTCCTCCTACCTGACGAAGCATAAGGATCCATTTCATCTGCTCACACTGCTCAGCAAAGGTGTGTTCAGTTTGTTCCGTGATTCTGGTATCTCTGTGAGTGCATCTCTTGCAAGCATACAAAGTGGAGAACTGGGTAAAGCAGATGGTTCAGCATCATCCAGTCTGTTGAGGCTCTAGGTAAGCCAGGAACAAGGAGAGACAGATTTGTTCTCTTTGTGACCTAAGACATCCGTCCTCTCTTGTCCTTAGGCATAACGGTTCACATCTCTCAGGAATTCAGAATCAGACTGTGGCTCACTCTACATTTTCCACTCTTGACTGCTCCTCTTCCTTTCTGAGGATCACAGGGTTCTTAAACCTGAGATCTTGGCAGGAAGCAGTCACTGGACCTCTGAATTTCTGTCCCACCATGAGGTATTAATCTATAGTTTATTCCTTTCGTTTATAATGATATTTTGATACCATGTGTGCTCCCTTCCCTAGAGAACCCCTGTAACACACAAGGACAAGCCAAATGTGTGAGCCAGCCTTTTGTTCCCCCAAGCCTTGAGCACAAAACTGTGCTTTCTGTAAATGTACAGTCATAATATAACTATGAGATATCAGCAACAGACTATGCTGACCTGCTCAGGACAGCAAAATGAAGTGGAAATATGAAAGATAAAACTACCAAACTTTTTTTTCCCCGGAAATGTTCAGTCAGTCATCATACTTGTTATTTTACATCACCAAAGTATTATACTAAAACAGAATGCTCCTGAAGCATAAAAGCATATGAATATTAAACATAGGAAACAACTATGTAGAATCTTATAATTAATCAAAGCAAAGGGCTCCAATTATTATATGACTTTTGTTATTTTTAAAGTCTGTCTGGAAAGGTGTTCATTTATCTTATAAAGTTTATCGTTAAGACCTGATAACTCATATATCTAAATTAAAAATTTTTAAATTAATATAAAACATAATAGTCTTAATTCAAAAACATATTAAACCCAATCATTCGGAAATTGGCAGTTGAATCATTAAATTTCTACTAATTACACAACTAGTTTATTATATACTGGTGCAAAAAGTCCTTTAGGCCATAAGTCATTAATTAAGAATTCTTAAATTAGTAACAAGACTCTAATTAAATTATTTATTTTGGAAAACAAGATCATGATTAAAAACTGCCTCAAGGATTCTTCATTACTCCTGTTACACAATAATGTAATTTTGTAATTAGTAATAAAGTACTTATAATTATATGATGGCTTTAAGTTCAGAAACATCACACTGCTTTCATGCTAGCAATTATTTTCTCCTATTTATAGTGAGTATCACTCAGTGTGATGAACGTGACTTTCCTATTCTTTGCTGTTTTCTAGGCAGCCCTCTGAGCCTCTGCTTGTACCCTGTGCCAAACACAAAGGATCTGTTATCAATCAAAATGCTTGCCTGAATTTCCAGCAATCAGAAAGCCACTCAGGGCAATCTTGAGAGCAGCATGCATTTTACAAAAGCTAAGTCTTACAGAGCCTGCTTTTCCTTAACATATTTCATGGGGTGGCACAGATTTTAATCCCAGCTCAGAAGAGGGATGGCATGAGGCCATCATGGAAGTTTATCTACTTGCACACATACACACACGAGA
>JABTXL010005930.1:1556664-1643516 GCA_025134845.1 Neodon shergylaensis
AGAGAGAGAGAGAGAGAGAGAGAGAGAGAGAGAGAGAGAGAGAGAGAGGAAGACAGAGACAGACAGAGAGAGAAGTACTCAAGTTGCTCTTCATTGATCTCTTATATCATAGAATATAATTCAAGGACATGGAAGTTTTGACCACAACTTTTTTTCTTAATCCTTTGTATTCAACACAATAAACATAATCCAACAATAAACTAAAGGTGCCCCTAAGAATATGTCTATTAAAGCTGATTTTCTAAACCAAAATTTATTAAACATGACATAACCACGTTTAGATTTCAGCATAACTAGTGTGGCATAGCATCTAATTGGTGAGGAATCTTAGATCATTTGGTGGAAATTTATCTTCCATGAATGTATTTATAGCAATAGAGATAAATTATTAGTCATAATTGTTCAATATACTTTTTTCAGAATATGTATTTTATTTATCTCTTCATTAACATTTTATTATATAGATTTTTATTTACTTTAAATAATTAAAATTTGTTTGATGTTAATAATGGCATAATTATATACTTGAAAATGTATGTTTTGGTGATGTACTTTACAACTGTCAGTTCTGTTTTATTTTACTTTTTTTCTTTCAAAGGTAAGTGATCCTTCCAGAATTATTGTTTGTTACATAAGGTACAAGTAGGGCTATTATATGGTTTTTAGCAGATTTTATTTTTTAAATTTCTATTTTTTACATTATTTTATATTCTTTAGTCATACTATTTCTGTAGTATCCAAATTTTTTACTCAAAGTTTTGGAAAATTTTCTTCAAAAAGCACTATGTATCCACTTCTTTTTTTTTTCTTTATAGCAATTGTAAATGTTATTGTTTCTTTAAAATCAACTGTTCATATGACTATATCTTCTTAATTTTTTTTTTCTTTCTAGAACACTGAAGATAACACTGAAAATAAGCATGGTGCTTAAAGAAGATGTTTGTATTTTTTCGTTTTGCAATCTTGCTTTATTTTATTTCCATTGCTTGTCTCATTATATTGATTGAAATTTCATGCACTATCCTAGTAATAGTACAAGAGTAGACACCATTGCTTTCTTACTTATCTAAAGAGAAAAGATTCATTCCTTACCTTTTAATATAAAGCCAGCTGCAGTTCTGTAAGTGGTTTAATAGGCTTGAGAAAGTTTTAATGTATTCCTGTATTATCTGATAATAGTTTGTGTTAAATGCTGAGTTTTAAAGGTTATTCAACATTGTTAAATTCTATAATTATGCACGTTTTCATTGGTATGTTGATGTAATGGAGCACACATATTGATTTTTGAATATTGTATTATATTCTGTAGCTAAAATAAATACTACTTAATTAATTTTGTGTGCATCCTCTGTTTTGACTTATTATTTAATTATCTTATTTATTTTCATGTGAGATAGAATCTCCTGAATCCAAGACTGAATAAGGATGGCATTGGGCTACAATAAACCTTTCTCCGTCTCCCAAACAGTGGTATAAGAGGCCTGTACCACCATGCATAAATTATAAGATGCTGGCAGTTAAACACATAGGGCATTGTGCATGATAGTCAAGAAGTCTAACCAATGGGCTACATACCAAATGATGTTCAATACTTTTAAAAATGATTTTGTACCCATATTTGTAAGAGATACTGGCCTGAACTCTTATGTGTGTATTAGTATCATATTATACCTTGGTAAAATGTGATGTTAGCTTAAAAATGCAAATTTTGAAATTATTTGTAAATTCAATATAATAAAGTTTTAATGATAAAAAGGATATATATCTTATCTATTATCTTAACATGCTTGTGTGAAATTGATGTTAGCTATATTTTTGATATTGGGTTAAATTTTCCTTGGAACCACATGCATTTGAAATATCTTTGTTAAAAAATTTTAAAACACAGTTCAACTCTTCCTAATAGAACTTAAAATAATTATTCTTATATTTTGTTTTAGTTCCAATATTGTTTCTCCATTTGTTTACACATACATTTATGTATATATGTATACACACAAATACACACATATATGTATATGTATATATATATATATATATACACACACACACACACACAAACAACCTTAATAGGCACTTACTAATTTCATTTAAGAGGTTTTCTTGTATGATTGATGTATCTATCATTTTTCTCTTTTAATAATTTCTAATATTACCTTCTCCCTTCTAATTTTTTTCTTTACTGTTGTTTTTATTGAGATGAGAGCTAATATTACTTATTTTGGATTTTTCTGTTATCCAAGTATTTAAAGCTAAAAAATATACCTGTCAAAGGCTCTGCATATGACAACCACATTTTAACCGACTCACATATTTTCTTTCTCACATATTTTAAATTTTCCTTTGGATTTCTTCAGTGACTAAAATATTATTGAGAACTATAAACTTTCTAAACTTGTGGGATTTCTTTTGTTTTTGCTGTTTGAGCATTATTGCTTTCTTGTGTAAGATTACTATATTGAAAGAACACAATATCTGCTTGTTTCACTTTGTTGAAATATGTTTTGTTATTCCATCTATGACCCACTCTTGTGTATAAAAGGCAAAAGTGAAAGTCTGTTGGGTAAATGGAGACCTATTCAATGATCATCGGTTTCATCCTGTTGTTACTGACAGTTAACTTTTTTAAGTCATGAGTTATCCTCTATCTGCTCTACTCACTGATGAGAGAGAGCCATTGCTGTGCCCAGCTGCTGTTGTGAGTTTACACATGTCCTTCCAACACTAGCACTGGTTTATTTATTTTACTGTGTGTGTGTATGCCTGTGCATGTGCGTGTGTGTGCGTGTGTGTGCCTGTACGTGTGTGTGTGCGCATGCTGGAATGTATGTATACATGCCATATGCATGTAGGAGCACCTAGAGGCAAGAAAAGTGTCAGATTCACCAAGAACTGGAGTTACAGTTATTGTAAGCCAGTATGTGGGGCTTGGAAGTGACCTTTGTGCCTCTGCATGAGCAGTCAATGCTCTTCACTACTGAGTCATTTCTCCTCCCAATATACATTGTTACTATTAGTCCCTCAGCAATAAGCACATCAGTATTTATTTAGTATGATATCCATAATCTACAGACAAATGATATGGGGCTACATGTAAATACTCTGCACTATGTATATGAGAGGAGCATTCCTTGAGTTTGGTTTATCCAGCTCTGCCCTGGGAAAATTACAAAAAGGATACATTTAGAAATTACTTTCCTCTCATCTTCTATGAGACAGTGCTTCTTGTTCTCCATGTTTGTAGAGTTCAAATCTAAATCTAGATGAAAGAGAGCTACAGTTGTTTCATGCACGGATCAATGAAACGTATCCTGTCCTTTGATTCTGTATTTAAAAACCTATCCCAACATCAGTGTTTTTAGAATGAACATTTGAAACACAGTTGATTCTCTAACATGGTGACCAAAATTTTTTCAAATGTTTTTAAATCATTAATAAATAGGTCACACATTTTTTCCTTAATAGTAAATATTGTGTGTGGTCATTAATATTCTCCTGTGCTGTATAGCTTTGGGATGATCTGCAATGAAAATCAGAAGTATGGGTGGCTGCAGAAACTAAATGTAGTCACAGAAATTACACAGCTACTAAACAATTAAGCATAATCAAAAAATTTCAAGAACAATATTGAAGCACTATAAATAAAAATTCACAGAGAGAAATTTGGGTTCAACCCGAAGACCCGAAAAGCAAAGCCACCAGCCACTTGCTCTTACCTCAACTTCAGTCCGAAATAGAGATCCTGCCTCCAGGAATCTCAGAATAAGACTGTGACAGAGAGCTGTCTCTTCCTCCTGTTTTATAATCCTGTCTAGCTCTGAGATGCACCGCCTGGGTTCTATGGCAAACTAGTGTGGTTACTGGGATTAAAGGTGTGTCTTATTGCAGCCTGGTCTACAACTGGACAGAGTGGCTGTTTTACACTCCGAACTTAAGGCAAGCTGTGTTTACTAAAATACAAATGAAATATCACTACACATTATAATGCAGCTCCATATAATTTTTGAGAAAAAAATAATTAAATTACAGAAAATAATATTCTAAATGGTAGTGGTAGAGGCCTAAAAAGCAACTCTCTGAATCCTATTGGAAAACATTGCATTAACCATACATTTTCCTAGAATGGATATAACCACTTTTGCTTGACTAAGTTTCATATCATGGTTGCAAATTTTAAAATTGTTTCCCTTCATTGTATCATCACTCCCTAAATATATAACAAACATACTTTGCAATAACAGGATTTTCTTAATTTTATCACTTATAGTTTCTCTTTACAATTCTTTCCCTGGAGTTTCAATATACAACTTTCCTATTTCATATTGCCATCTGCTTAACTCTCCATATACATATATGAGAATCATTTGTTCATTTACATAATACCAGTATCATTTTTTTCTCAAGTAAACTCTTAAAGATTTTATCCATATTTAACATGTGCACTGTAGTAAAATATGTCACGTAAACTTTCCTTAAGTTTCCCAGACGGCTAGCATCTCCCATTTCTTATTCAGTTAATTTTTCATGAGTGAAAATGACTAAAGATACAACATGCCACACATGAAAAGGAGGTGGTACCTCAGTGTGGGGAATGATTTTTACAAATAGAAAGTCATTTACTAATGGTAAAGGGGAGGATGAAGTTAGTGTGTCTGTGTGTGCATCTCTGTGTGTGTATGTGACTGTGTCTGTGAGTATACGATATAATTCATATATTTGTTGATTTGAGTTGGGAGTAGATTAGAGAAAGTTTGGCTTTTACCATTGCTTACGATGTGTGTTCACAGTAGTGTCTCAGAGAAAATACATTTGTATTCAGTGTTCTTTGCTTGCTCAATCATGTTTAAATGATAATGCTTAGAAAATGTACAGGTGTTCCTTGGGTGAAGTACAAAAGGTGTTCACACAGCCATGAGAGGCATGCAGTACAGATACAGGTTTGATTATACTCAACAATTGCCGTAGTGTTTTATTGCTGTGGAGAGACATGGTGGCCACAGCAACTATTACAAATGAAAACGTTTAAGTGAGGTAGCATGCTTGCAGTTTCAGGGGTTCAGTCCGTTTTCATCATGGTGGAGAGTGTGGCAGCATGCAAGCAGAGGTGGTACTTGAGTTAGCTGAGATTCCTATATTTTGCAGGCAACAGGAAGTTGACTGAAATATTGGGCAGTATCCTGAACATAAGAAACCTCAAAGTCCACCCTCACAGTGTTATACTTCCTCCAACAAGGCCAAACACACTCCAATAAAGCCACACTTCCTAAGGGTGACACTCCTTATGAGATTATCAGGGCCAATTTCATTTAAAGTACCACATTCCACTCCCTGGCCCCCATAAGCTTGTAATAATATCAAAATGCAAAATGAAATCGGTCAACTCCAAAAGTCCTCATAGTCTATCATAGTCTTAATGCCTAAAAGTCCAAGTTCGAAGTCTTTTCTGAGATTTATGCAATTTCTTTACTGTAATTGAAATTACCTGGCGTGAGTGAGAAGGAAATATGGAACACACAACAAACCCACTTAGGAGGGGCGTGTATAGGCCTGGGGAATCAGTGTACAGAGAGAGAAAGAGAGATAGAGATAGAGAGAGAGAGAGAGCGTCCAGCTTTTAAAAGCTGCCTAGAACATGCTAACAGAGCATTGACATGGCTATGTCATTCACAGATGATGGGCTCACATATGTGTTCAAGGGCATAGCTGAGTCATACATGGGTGGGCCACACAAGGCCCTTTGACATCCCTGGCACCATAGGCACTTCTGCCTGAAGGCTTGTCTGCACTTATACAGCCCCAGAACCCAGAAGTGTCAGACTTATTGTGGCTGAAGTCATAGCATTCCACCTTTTTGTTTATTATAAAAATTTGGGAACTTTGGGGTCTTTAATGGGTGGGAATGGGGCATCATAAGGTCTCTCCTGACTGCTTTCTGCTTATTTTGTGGGTGTCAGATACTTGAGATATTTGACCACATCCTGGGGAAGCTGACTACTTTGTGTTTTTTTTCTGGGCTCTGTGGAACTGGCTGGCTGGCAGCTGGGACCTCGCAAGATGCTAGAAAGGCAGAAAATTATGTCTGGAAAAAAATTTACATCCTGTTGATTAAGGGAGGACAGTCCCAAGATAGAAGATAGAGGGTTTTGGGAGGGGTGGAAGAGGAAATTTTCCAGGGGTTCCTTCCCGAGACCAGGAATGATAAGGGAAGAATTAAATGATACTTATTCTGGGTGAGTCTGGTCTGTTTAGATAGGTCCAACTGGCTACCTGGAGCTTATGAAAAAATGTTTGAAAAGAAATAAATTTTAGATATATTAAAAGCTTATGATTATGATGACATAGTGTTGGAATGGAAGACAGTGGGGGGGGAGGAAAAGAAGGGAGAATTACTAGAAAGAGGAATAATTAGACCCCTTAATGTTTTTCCTGATGCAAATCTTAAGGCACTTGTTCTCTTTAGCATTATGGTATTATCTCAATGTCCAGGAGACACTGCTGCAGTCAGTGATATATCTGTTATGTTAAAGTCTGTTTTGTGAGTTTTGGAGTTTGGGCTGTGAATGTCCCCAAATTCGTTATTGTTTCTTACCCCCTAGACTTTTGGCCATCTTTGTACCTCTGGCTCTATGTTTAATGATGATCCCTGTAATAACAGCTGAGTGTTTAACTGGAAACTTAAGCATGACATTGGAGATATAGAGAAGTTGGTAAAGCACATAGGAGAAAGAAGAGGAAGAGTATATGGAGCTTTTGTCCCAGAAGAGTTGTTACAGTGATGATACTTTTATTGTTCTGGAACAGGAGAAAGAGTGGCTGATCTTGGTGCCCTCTGGAACATAAGGGAGCAGGACCCTGTTTGAGTTACCATATATGAGGGAGTATGTTGAGCTGGAAGAGTCAAAGGTTTAAGGTGGGACAGGTGGATCCAATGAGGAAGTCCCTCAAGTTTGACAACTGTGGGAGTTACAAGAAATAATTTAAAGAGCCCCTGCCATTTAGGGGAAAGGGGTGAGGGGTGTTGTTCTGGGAGAGAGAATAATACCTGATCTCCTATTTTAATCGGCAGTGGGCATGAATTAGCACATGGTTGAGGTGATGAGTAGTCGGTAAAATCCCATAATAGGGAGTGAAGATGGGATAATGGCAGAGAAAGTAGGTCATCAGAAAAGGGAGAGGTTTTAGATGAGAGGCTGTGGGTTAAAACTGGCCAGCCATACTTGATTACAAAGGGAGAGATGGAAAGAGAGCTTTTGGGAAGAGCCCTAAGCCTAAGAAGGGCCAGAGGCAAAAGTTATACCCAGTCAAGGTCAAGTTCCTATGACATTGTAACAAGAACATTTTTAAAGGATTGGTTAGTTTGTTCTACATTTCCTGAAGACTGAGGGTGATATGGGATATATAAATGCCAGGGAATGTTAAGAACCTTAAACAAAGTTTGGGAAATCTGGAAAGTAAACTCTGGATCATTATCCAATTAAAAAGAGGTTAGTATTCCAAACCAGGGAATAGTTTCTCAGAGAAGAACATCAGACTCTCTGGGCCCTCTTTTTAGTGATGGGAAATGCTTCTATTCACCCAGACATGGTGTCCACCAAAATCAAGAGATATTTAACTCATCTGACTGTGGGCATATGAGTAAAATCAAGCTGACAGTCAGTTCCTGGAAGGGAGCTCCTAACCTGGTGAGTGGGAAAAGGGAATCTATGATATTTGGTCTTGGGATCTGATTTTTGACAGATTTAACAAGAGGCAGTGATAGTTTTTAAGAACTCTAAGTCCTCAGGGGTGGTTTGGAGGTGAGCCTTGGCAAAATGAAACAGAGCTTTGCTCTTAGGATTAAAGAGCCAATGTAGGTAGGACATAATTTTCTGGGTGTTAGGGGGTGTCCACAAGAATGTGGGCTGTACTGTATGAAACCCCTGAGGTGATTGAGGTATGTTTGGGCCCTGGACTGCTGCTATTACCTGCTTCATCAGCCCAGTTATTTCCCTTGGAAATAATGGAACTCTTGGTCTAATGAGACTGACAGTGAATAATTCCTATAGCCTTGGGGAGTTGGGAGGCTTTTAATAAGTACATAATGTAACCTGAGTTAGTTATGGATCCTCCTTTTGTCGTAAGAAGCCCATGCCTTTTCCAGATAGCTGCGTGAGATAGGAGGATATAAAAGTATATTTGGAGAATGTGTAAACATTTAGAGATTGTCTCTTTGGTAACTGGAAGGCACGAGTAAGGGCTATTAACTCAGCCTGCTGATTTGTGGTATCAGCAAAACTGCCTGTACCTCCACTACACCAGTATCTGACACTATGGCATAGCCTGCTCTATAGGTCCCTTAACATAAAAAGGAGCTGCCATCTGTGTACCAGGTGTAAGTGACCTGGGTCAGTTTGCCCTCCTGTATATGTGAGGGGTGGGTCAGTAGATCCTCTAAGGTTTCTATGCAGGAATGAGATGGGGAATAATTAATGTTAGGTTGAGGTAGGAGATTTGAGCTATTAAGGGGTGGAAAGTGAATATGGCATCTTCTACTAGTGCCCCCTGGAAGGAAAGAACTTGGGAAGGGGGTAAGTTTGTCAGCCTTTGTAAGTTAAGCGATGGGACAGATTGTGGTGGCAGAAGACAGTGGTGGTGGGTGACCCAGTGATTAGTTTCTTTGACTCACAAATCAGAAGCTCAGCAGCCACTACAGTACATATGCAGGGTGCCCTGAGTGGTGAGTGGTGAGTAGTGAGATCTAGCTTCTTTGAGAAGTATGCTACAGGCTCAATGGAAGGTCCCAGCTGATGTCCAAAGGCATATCCCCCCTTCTCTGTTACATAGAGAGGGAAAGGATGAGTTAAATCTGCGAGATGAAGAGCAGGGGCTTGGATAAGGGCTTGTTGGGGTCTCTGGAAGGGTTTAGTAATGGAATGGAGATGGGGCTCATGCAGAGAGCCAAGAGCTGTCTCGTGTAAGGGGCAGAGTAGGAGAGAAAAAGAGGGGATCCAGAAACCCTAGAAACCAGCTATTTTAGGAACGATAAAACCTCTTCATTTGTAGAAGGAACTGCAAGGGACTGAATTAGCTTCTTTCTGTCTAGGGTAATAGCTTTTTGGGTTGGATAATAGTTAATCCCAAATAAATGACCTGAGAGGTAGACAGTTGGGCCTTAGAAGATGAGATTCTATAGTCCTTTGTGGACAAGAAATTTAAAAGAGAGGAAGTATCAGTTTTGCTGATCTCCTAGGATGGACTGCAAAGTAAAATATTATCTACATACTATATAAATTTAGACTTAGAGAGAGACAGTGAGTGTAGATCAGAAGCTAAAGTCTGACCAAATAGGTGTGAGCTGTCCCAGAATCCCTGGGGAAGGACAGTCCAGGTGAGCTGTGTGGAGAGATGAGTGTCAGGGTCATTTCAGGTGAAGGCAAAGATATTTTGAGATTGAGAGCTGAGAGGAATAAAGAAAAAGTGTCCTTGATATCTAGAACTGAGAAGTGGGAGGTTTCTGGAGGAATAGTGGAAAGAAGTGTGTAAGCGTTAGGTACTACAGGATGAAGAGGGGCCACTGCGGAGTTAATGAGCTGGGGGTCTTGAACCAGGTGATAGGTTCTGCTAGTTTTTTTAACAGAAGTATAGGGGTGTTCTATAGAGAGAAGAGATGGGGTAAAGTAGCCTTTTTCTTAGGTCAGAGATAATAGGCTTAAGTCCCCTAAAGCTCTGGAGAGAGAGGGGGTATTGAGCTTGGGTAATGTATTTAGTAGGGTCTTGTAACTGGGTAATTGTATTTAGCAACAGATGGGTTTTGGGTGTCCCAGACTTGGGGGTCCACCTGAGAGGTTAGTAGAAAAAAATGACACATTGGAGCTATGAGGTTGGGAGGCTAGAAGGAAGAGGAGGGAAGCTTCTGGTGAGTCTGGAGTAAGGTGAGTGGAAGGAGAAAATGAAATGGAAGCTTCTACTTTTGCTAAAAAAAAATCCCTTCCCATAAGAGGTACTGGGCAGGTTGGCATGATTAAAAAAGAATGAATTAAGACAACCACCCCTAAAAACACAATTAAGTGGTAGGTTCTGCTGAGGTAGATAAGGCTGTCCTCCTACCCCGACAATAGGGAAACTAGAAGGAGAGGTA
Organism: Neodon shergylaensis; assembly: GCA_025134845.1. Taxonomy (NCBI): domain Eukaryota; kingdom Metazoa; phylum Chordata; class Mammalia; order Rodentia; family Cricetidae; genus Neodon; species Neodon shergylaensis. The sequence goes on from JABTXL010005930.1 coordinate 1,566,782, forward strand.
GTCCCCCAGAATCCCTCAGCACCGAGTATGTGCCTCTGGTGTCCAAGAGAAAGAAGATGGGAGAAACTGATGCCATGATGTTTACCCATGACTCCCTGTTACAGATGATGGTTGTGGTCAGGTCGAAGGAGCCGGTTAAGCCTCACTCATCCATGGCCAGACATAGAAGAAGGTCAACTTAGGAATTTTCTGGGTTTGATGTCTCCACGCCACTATGTGCACAAGGACAACTGACTGCCCAATGTCCTTCCCTATGGCATCTTGAACAAGGTCTCCTGGGACCAAGATGAGGAAGGATTAGGGCATGTTTGGGCCCAGTGACTAGCTCTACCACATTTGAAACATGGGCGTGTCAGTTCTTGAGCCCCAAGGGGCAAGGGAGCAGCATGGACAGCACAGATAAGGTGATCTGCCACCTCGGCCGGTCGGAGGGCTTTGGCTAGCACGTGACAGTGAATGCGGGCTTTGTTATTCCTTGCATGGTACACTTTAAAAGCCAACTCTAAGACTTCTGCTTGTAGGGTCAAGGGGCCTTTCTTCAAACATCTAAGTTTAGCCTTACTGTGAGGGAAGCCCTGAGGGGGGAAAAAAACAAGTCATATGTAACTGTCTACCTTCAGTGGTTTCTGGATCGAAGTTAGTATATTGTAGCAGAGCTTTAAAGAGGTGTTCCAAAAATGCAGAAGGATTTTCCTTCACATCTTGAATGACCTCTGAGAGCTTATTATAGTTTACTGGCTTGAGGGCAGCCTTATAAAGACCTACCAGGAGGCAAGTCAAAAACCGGTCCCTAGCTAAAATCCCACCTGAAGTGTTATAGTCCCAGTGAGGTGCCTGCTCAGGGATCGCCTCTGCCCCCAGAGGGTGTGTTGCATGTGTTTGGTGAATATCGTCTGCATGTAGTCTGGCCTGCTCCCAAACTCGCCTGTGTTCTTCAACAGTAGGTTATTAGATAGGATCATATAGATGTCATGAAAGGTGAGATTATAAGACTGGGTAAGATACTGGAATTGCTTTATGAAAGTGGTAGAATTAGACATATAGGACCCTAGTTTTTGTTTTAGGTGGGAGATTTCTGAAAGTGAGAAAGGAACATGTACCCTAAATAATCCATCTCTGCTGGCCACCTCTTGCCATGGGAGAACTGCCACTGGCTTGGCTTGGTCAGGATTAGGTTCCATGGCAGAACATCAGCATGTGAGGAGAGGGGTAAAGGTGTGATGGAGGAAGGTCATTGGTAAGAAACAAACTGCCTTGGCCCATTTTGATAGGCCATCCCTTAGGTGGGTGGAGTAGGCAGAACAGAACGCTGGGAGGAAGAGGAAGTGAGCTCTGCTCTCTGCAGCAGAGGCCATGCTCCCCTCTCCCGGGCAGACGCCATGAAGCAAGCTGCCAGGTCAGACATGCTGAATCTTTCCCGGTAAGACTGATGCTATACAGATTATTAGAGATGGGTTGATCGGGATATGAGAATTAGCCTGTAAGGGCCAGAGTTAATGGGCCAAGCAGTGTTTAAAAGAATACAGTGTCCGTGTAATTATTTCGGGGCATAAGCTAGCAGGCAGCCGGGGTGCTGGGGACGCAGCCCCGCCACTCCTACTACAACAAAGGTGGGTGCCAGAGCTGGGTGTCTGCTGCGGCCAGGCACCAGAGAGGAAGAGTGCTCCAGCGGGGCTGATGCAGTAGTTAGTGGGGGTAAAGAGAGAGATGATGAGGGCAAAGGAGTGGAAGTATCTGTCTTCTGAGGTCGGGAAGGTGTGGGTGGTCTCCTTAGTGAGATCCAGAGGAGTAGCTGAAGGAATGGGGGTAGGAGCTGAAGGAGTGGGGGTAGGAGTTAAAGAAACAGGGGTAGGAGCTGAAGAAATGGGGGTAGGTATTAAAGGAATAGGGGTAGCTGTCCACTGAGGTAAAAAAGGCAGGGGTTCATTAGCTGGGTACAGAGCAGAAGTTGACTGTTCTTACAGCTCAGATGGCACAGTCAGGAACATGTGAGCAGACGAACAACTTGCAAGGACAGAGGGCTTAGGCTTAAAACTTAGATTATAAAAGGCTTGTGTATAAGGAAACTCCTTCCATTTACCTGTGCATTGACAGTAGTTAGAAAGCGCCCATAAAATATAGGGAACAAAGGTGTCATTAGGCAACCAATTGTTATCTAAATTGTAACAAGGGCATGTTTTTGAACAAAGATGGACAAGTGTGGGAATCTGTAAGTAGGGCATTAAGCCTGGTGTTTCAAGGCCTCTAAAAGGCATCTCAGGGGGACGGCTGGATTGATGGTCTTAGATGGCTTGCTATCAAGAGCTGAAACAGTGAAAACCAATGAAAACAACAACACTACAAGGCTCATAGGGGGACGTCTCCTCTCTATAGGCAGGTTGTAAAATTGTGGCAAATACTGCAGGGCTTGTAGGAGCGCATCCTCTACCTACAGGCAGGGTGTTAAAGCCTCACTGACTCTGATTGGGACAACCTGGAAGCCAGAGAGGCCATGGCAGGGACCACTGATGAGAAGTCCAAAAAAAAAAAAAAAAAGAAAGAAAGAAAGTAGAAAGAAAAATCTGATGGACCCTGGGCCCCCAGTCATGGGAGGACTGATCCTGGGTCATTCAAACATGATTTTAGCTAAGGGAAGCAATCAAGAGATGAATGTCAGTGAAGGGCTCAACCAGAGCTATAGAGACCACGGTTGGGGGCTGCCCCCCTGTTTCTAGGAACACCAGAAGATTTCCCAGAGCTTAACAGTCAATTCCTCAAGTTCAGAGAAATGGTTAAGCTGACTAGAATGGAGGAAACTCACCAATTAAAGCCAGTGGTGTCCATGGAAATTGCACTCAGGGAGATGGAACACATGGTTGTTGTGGAAAAAATCCCCAGTTCTGGATCCTGACTCTGGGAAAGGGGCTCTGGGAGGGAGACCTCACTGCACCTCTGAAATACCTGGCGTGAGTGAGAAGAAAACATGGAACATGCAACAAACCTGCTTAGGAGTTTTATTAGAGGAGGCATATATGGCCTGGGGAGTCAGTGTGCAGAGAGAGGGAGAGAGAGGGGGGAAGATGTCGTGTCCAGCTTTTAAAAACTGCCTAGTGCATGCGCACAGGGGTTGATGTGGCTACATCATAGTCATACACAAATGACGGGTTCATGCATGCACGCAAGGGCTTAGGTGAGTCATACATGGATGATGTAATCCATGCCACACAGGGGTCATGCGGGGCCCTTTAACATCCCTGGGGGCCATTAGGCACTTCTGCCTGAGGGCTTGTCTGCACATGCAAGGCCCTAGAACCCAGAAGAGTCAGCCTTATTGTGGCTGAAATCATAACAGTAATCCTTTGTAAAATAAAAAAAAATAGATCACATACTTCCAACATATAATGGTACAGAATATATATTAACCATTCCAAAACATAGGGAAGGGAGCATAGTGAGGGACTACTGGACCAAAGCAAGTCTGAAAACCAGCTGGCAAATTCCAAACTCTGTCTCTTTATGTCAAAACATGCTTTAGGTCTCCAACTCAATTTAGTTTTGTTGACTGCACCATGTTGTGAAAGATTATTTTAACTGTGTAAAGATGTGTAACTTTTGATTCATTAAATAAATTTTACCTTGGGCCAGGAGGCTGAGTCAGCAACTACCTGACAGGAAGTGGTAGTTAGGAACTAAGCATAAGGAGAGTTCTTCAGTGGGAGCTGAGCCAAAGGGGAGATGCAAGGAAGCAGAGAAGGTTAACTACTTGCTATTAAGCTTCTCTGAGTTAGCAGGATTTTACCTCAACCTTTGAATCCCAAGTTCGGTAGAAGGATAGCAATTTAAATAATGTTTCATTTAGAGGCCATGATAGAGCCGGTGCCTGAAGAAAGAGAATTCCCAGCTGGCAGGTGTAAGCAACTACTGCTGTAGCTGTAGAGTTGCAGTTGCCAGCTGTGACAGCAGTTGCTTAAGCTGTAGTCACTGTATTGAGTGCAAAACAACAGCAACACTCTTCTTTCTCTTAGCCAGGTTCCACTCCTGTTTGCAGCTCTCCTTGTCAGATATCCCATGACTCTGGCATCTCTAACATCTTGGGATCTCCAAAGCAATGCATGCATCACCTTTACAGCTTCATGAATGGCCTCTCTACTAGGCCTTCCTTCAGGGACATCCTGACACATGTCTGGCTTCAGCAGTTTTCTTTAGATATGAAAGCAAATTCCATAATTCCTTTCTTCTATACTTAAATCTAAAGCCAGAAGCATGTTGCTCAAGCTGTTACATTCTGCTGCTTACTGGGGTTGGAACATGTCCCCCTGGTTTAATTACATCTTTACCAGTTTTCTGACCTTCACTGTCTGAGCTTGGGGGTCTGAAACTAGATCTCTAGATGTGGCTGGTCTCCAACTCAGATTCCCCAGCCTCTGCCTTCCCAAGGTTGGAATTACTGGGGTGCTCCACTACACCCAACTCTAAACTATTCTTCAGTTCCTTTTCATGTGTTGGAAACTCAGCTGGGTAGGATCTTTCCCTGAGTTCACCACTCCCTATATTACATTTTTTAATCTGTTTGTCTTTTGAAACGAAGGATTTAGCTCCTTTCCACTTCCCAGTGCTCGTTTTCTCCTCAAAATTTATATTTTGTAATTTACCCTAATCAGTTGCTTCTTTTCATTATAAATCTTCATTACAATTACCACTAAAAACCACACGGCACAGTCTATACTAGGCTGTTTTGAGATTTTTTTTCTGCCAACAGAATTAATCTTAAACAACTTTAGCCTCAGGCACATTCTTTGGACAAGGGTAAAACCAGACACTTTCTTCAACAGACTATCACAAGACCATGTACTAGGCCACACATTAACATTCTTCTCTTCTGAAACCTCTTGATCCCCACAGTTCATTAAATCTCCTTCAGCACAACCGTCTTCCTACTACTTTGGCCCATTAAAAAATGCTTAAAGAATCCCAATGCTTTTCTAACACAAAATACCAAAGTCCATATTATTCCAAACAAAAATGTGGTCTGTCTTATATCACAGTAATACCCCAGTCCCTGGTAACAAATTTTGTCTTAGGGTTTTCATAGCTGTAAAGAGACACCATAACCATGGCAATTCTTATAAAGAAAAAGATTAATTAGGTTGGCTCACCTACAGTTTCAGATATTCAGTCCATTGTCATCATGTCAGGGAGAATGGAGTTGTGCAAGCAGATGTGGTGCTGGCTACATATACTTGTAGGCAACAGGAAGTTGACTGAGATTCTGCATGGTATCCACAGCATAGAAAACCTCAAACCACACTCCTGTAGTGACACACTGCCTCCAACAAGGCCATAACTACTCCACCAAAGCCACACCTCCTGACAGTGCTGTTTCCTGAAAGATTGTGGGGGGCAATTACATTCAAATCACCACAGTGATAAACACACACATGAACCCAGGAAGAGAATGTCGCAAATCCAATTACTGACATAAGCAGAACTGCAATTATAGTATGTCATCTCAAATCACAGGGTTAGAGCATATTTTTTTCTTTTCTGTTTTTTTGAGATTGTTATATTAGAATATTTCTCCTTTCCCTTTCTTCTTTCCAAAACCTCCTATATGCCTCTTCTCACTCTCCTCCAAATTCCTGACTTCTTGTTTCATAAATTGTCATCGCATGTTTATGTCTCTTTGTGTGTGTGTGTGTATATATATATATATATATATATATATATATATTCCTTCTTAGTCTGCAGGTTACCTGCATGATTGTTTTTCAGAACTGACAGTTTGACACTGAACATCAAAGTAGTGAGCCCTTCCCTAGAGAGGGCCACCTTTCCAATTCCCAACTTTACTTAGTTCCCAGTAGTTCTTTGTGTGGGGTTGAGGTCCTGGAGGCTCTCCCCATGGCACTTTGACTTGTCCATTGGTGCCATCCTTGTTCGGCTCACATTTGGGCAGACATGGTGGTGAGACCTTATGGATGTCGTAAGCTTGCTTCTCAATGTTGTCATACTGTTTGACCCCCCCGATAATATGCAGCAGCCTTTTTCATTTGGGTTGTGTTGTTCTGCTTCTTTCCCCATTACAGCCATGTTCTCTCTCACTGAGTCTGTCACTGCTGCCTTTGCAGAGAAGTTTTCTCATTAATACTCCTCCACCCATGAAATGTTGGGAGCGAATTTTATTAAAGTATATAAGAAACATAACCCATATCTCCCACTGAAATTTGAAGTAGATATTGCATGTCAAGGTAACTCCTCTGCTTCACTTAGCTACTTTATATCTGAATGCTATATTTCCAGGGAACTGTTCTTTATCATTTCACCACAAAAGATGATTATTTACCTAGCATATTTTTAAAAATTGTTTGCTGTAAGAATAACTTTGATTTGTTAAAATATCACAGTGACATATTTCACTGCAGAACATATTTCTTTCTTTAAACAATGTAGTGGCATATTGAGTTTATGTTTTTAAAGATAACAAAAAACAAACTAGATTATACCAAGCCTGGTATGTCTCTTTCACTTTTAACTATACAGCATATGATTGTTTTTATTCTTCTCTCATACAATACAGCATAACCACAGTTATAATGAAATATACTATGATCATTTAAAAATACCAGATATATTCTCTAAGTCAATGAGTGGGGCTCAGACATCTTTAATATTTAATATTTAATTAACATTTAATGTTTTTAGGCAAACCTACTATAAAATGACCACCTAAGACCTCATAGTTTTATTTTGTTAAAAAAATAATGTGAAAAACTATCAGTTCAGTATCTGAAAGTCTGTATTCACAAATGTGTATTTGTGAATGCGAATGTGTGGAGTGCAAAAAGGGTTTAATAACTAAATGGTGAGGGAAAAGGTAAATAAACATGAGTAATAGAGTAGATATGAAATCAGAGAAGAAAGGACAAGGAAGATGAGTGAAGGGATAGAGAGAGCTTGTGACGTGAAAGAAAGACAAATCAGGATACGGCTTAATGATTTATGAATACAAAAATTATATAATTTAAGCCACTACTTTATATGCTAACTTGAAAAAATAGTGAAAGTCTTTTCTAAAGTACTGTAAACAGTTAAAATCCCATAAAAATTTCAAAATAAGGAAGCAGGTAGAATTGTCTTCACATTCAGTCAGAAGCATGGCGGATTCACTTGGGCACAGTGATGCTTTTGTAGGCAGATCCTGACTGTTGCAGCAGGATCTTTAGAATAATAAGTCAAAGATTTTGCAGAGAGGGACCTGGGTGGGTTTTATGGTGGGTTGAGGAACTGCAGCAGAGAAACAGAATATGCCATGGGAACAGAGGCTGAGTGTGAAGTTTTATTAAAGAAAGTTGTAGGGGAGGGAAGGAAGAGAGAGAGAGGAGGGAGGAGGAGGGGGTAATAAAGAGAAGCAGAGAGCTGCCTCTTAAGACCAAGCAAAGAGGGAGAGACAGAGAGAAAGAAGCAAAGGCAAGCTTGCCTCAGTTGGCAGAGATACACACACACACACACACACAGACACACACACACACACAGAGACTGGGAGTAGGCAAGTAAGCAGAGCTTGTTTCTTAAAGGGACAGGGTGCTACCTGGATTTATCCTGCCAGGTGACAGGATTGGTCAGCAAAATCATAACAATAAAAATAGCTTACACTTCCAGGAACAATGAGGAGAGATCCTCACACCTTGGCAATGGCCACTTCTTTACCTGTATAAACTTAGAAGTGGAAAAGTGCCCATGGATTAGCAGATTTTTCTAGAAGGTATGAGAGAGTTTTATCCCTCAGCATTTTCTCTCTTATCTGTTCTTTAAAGACCAGATCAACCTATCAACCAACCAAAGAAGCAATTTATTATCCAACCAACCAACCAACTAGCCTTCCAAGGACCTTCCCACCAACCAGCTGAAAAAACAATTCACCATCAAAGAGACCAAATAACTAATCAACTAGGTAAACAAACAAAACATGACAATGGCAGATGAGTTTATTATCATAGGATGGGTATGATTAATTATGAAAAATATTATAATTTTAGTTAGTTTTTTCTAATTTTATAACTCTTGTGTTCAAAGGATATTCAGTGCACAATATTTTTCTGTAACATATTTTACATAATTATACATAATATTCCTACAAAATGAATTCATTTCTTAGAATTTATTTTCCATAATTCTAATTATGAGTATTATAAATTTTTTCTCAAGAAAGCAACAGTTCAGGTGAATAGTTGAGGCAACAATGAAAGACAAAGGTTTTGGAAAAGAAGCACATTTTTAGGTTTGGTTTGGAACAAGTGAGCTACTTAGTTTCCTAATTAGCCATTTTGCAGTGTTTGACAGTTCCTGTAAAATATTCCCATAGAAGAACATTAAGTAGAGGTGAAGCCCATGACTTGACAAACACCAACAATTCTCAAACAATTCACTTACTGCCTTTTATTAATGATGGCGGTATTGATGATGAACATGCTTGCAGAAACAGAACAAATAGAAGAACAAGTATTCAAAAAGTATAGGGGGCTTTAAGGAAATTTAGAAAAGCTAACAACCAACAGCAGTGATCTTGGCTGAATTTTTTCTTGCCTTATAGACTCTGACGTAGAGAGGATTGCATTTAATACACAATAAAATGATGAATAAATCATATCTATTCATTTAGGAATTAGAAGACATAGGTTATCACAGTGACTTGGTGGAGACCATAAGATTAAGGTAAACACACTATTCTGTAAAGCATTGGATGCAGCATTTCATTTTCTTATACTCAGAACTGAAAGTCATTAATTCTTTTATCTTATAAGTTACTTTATATATGTGTGATAGATAAGTATTTGAAATGGGCTTTTATAAATGTGTGTCTAATCTTTCAGCATACACACACACAAAGACACAAACACACACACACACACACACACAGTATTCTCCTTGGCTGTCCTAGGCTTTACCTTTTGACTAATTCCTAGACTGCCCACTTTCTCATGGGCACCCTACCATTTCCTGTATGCAGTTTCATAAGAACTTTCTTTCCTAGGGTGGGATGCCTTGCTCAGCCTCAGTGCAGCAAGGAGGGGCTTAGTCCTGCCTCACCTGAACTGGCCAGGCTTTGTTGGCTTCCCATGGAAGGCCTTGCACTTTCTGAGTTGTGGATGGGAGGTGGGATGGGAAGAAGTAGGGGAGAAGAGGGGAGGGGAGGGAAAGGGGAACTGTGGTTGTTATGTAAAGTGAATACAATTTTTAAAGAAGGAGCTATAAAAGCTTCTTTCTCAGTCCCCTGTTAAGACTAAATGGATTACCTCCTAGGGCACAAAGGATAAGAACCTGTGTAGTAGGTCCCAGCAGTTCCCAATGATGACATACTGACAGGTGAGTTGCTGAATACTTTGGCTTACTGGAACAAAAAGAAATGAGTTTTGGAACAATGACATATCCCGAGAATATCTCATTCCCAGTGCTTGCTTTTACATATTCCTATTTAATTAAACTCATCGTCTGAGAATTTCATACGCGTATAAAATGCATCTGGTTACTGTCGAGCCCAGCACTCACATATTGCCTTCTCCTTCTTATCCCATTCAAGGTCCCGCCTCACACCTCTTCCCCCAAGATCCCTGTCTTCTTCATTTATTTTATAACCTAGTAATTTTAACCAAGGCTAGCTTTGACCACTAGTGCTGAGCTATTCACCAAGAGTGGGGTGGGCTCACTTTGGGAAGACAATTGCACAACCTATCTTGAGCTACCTATTCCTCAAAGGCTCAGCTGGGCTTCTGGGTTTCAACCCTTCATCAGGTTAAATCTTTCCAAGGATTTGTGATACCCCAGTCTTTGAGTTTTTCAAATCTACAGCAAAATTAGATAACTGGAAAGTTTTTGCATTTGTTCCTGAAGACGTATTGGTAAGAGCTGATGTTTTAAGAAAAGAGAACCATGAACATTCTCAAGGTTGATTCAGAGTGTGGGAATATGTGAAATTATTCTTGGGCAGCTAGTCTGAACAGAGCTCATTCTCAGTATTCATGATATGTAACATTTCTTTTACCTCACGCATCTTTCATGAAAATAAGTTTAGTTTAATCTGAGAATAACTGTTATAAATAAATGCATTTTGCTAATCTTATATAACTACAATTCCTGTAGCTTATTGTTACATGAATAATGAGTTGACTTTTGTGCTAGTAAGTACCTATCTAAATGACATTATTTTAACTGTTTGAAAATACGATGTACATTTTGATCAGAAATATAATGGTTACATGGTTTTCTTTCTTTTCTATCTTTAAAGGTTTTTTAAACATTTATTTACCTTGTGTTTGTGTTTATGTGTGCATGTATATGTGTGTCAACAAGGAACACACATGTGCTAAAGAGTTTGTGTGTAATCAATCAGAGGACAACTTTCAGGAGTTTGTTCTTTCCTTCCATCATGCTGGTCCTGGTGACTGAAGTCAGGTTATCAATCTTAGTTGTGACTACATTTACTTGGTGAGTCATCTAGCTCATGCCTCTGCCTATCATAACGCCTTTAAATTGGGGTGTAAAACAATATGAGTGGTAGACTAGGCAAAACGGACACAACAGTGCATTTAAGCATGAAGCTGTTTTATCAGCATTTCCACATCAAATCAACACACAGAAGATCACTTCTCAAACGTTGGAGATCTCTGTTTATATATGCAAAGGATTACTTTTTTTCAGATTCCCAGAAAAAATACATATAGCTAGTATCCATTTAGTTTGTTATATGTGATATAAAAGTTTTTATAATGTCTTATTCTCTGTACATATTCACCACAGGCCTTAAAGGCTACTGAATTTTCTTTTTTATTTATTTATTTATTTATTTATTTATTTATTTATTTATTTTTTATTGAGAGAAAGAAAAAAAATTTTCCGCCTCCTCCCAGCCTCCCATTTCCCTCCCCCTCCTCCCACCCTTCTCCCCCTCCCCCCACTCCTCTCCCCCTCCCTCTCCAGCCCAAAGAGCAGTCAGGGTTCCCTGCCCTGTGGAAAGTCCAAGGTCCTCCCCCCTCCGTCCATGTCTAGGAAGATGAACATCCAAGCTGGCTAGGCTCCAACAAAGCCCGAACTTGAAGTAGGATCAAAACCCAGGGCCATTGTCCTTGGCTTCTCATCAGCCCCCATTGTTCGCCATGTTCAGAGAGTCCTGTTTTATCCCATGCTTCTTCCGTCACAGTCCAGCTGGCCTTGGTGAGCTCCCAATAGATCAGCCACACTGTCTCATTGGTTGGGTGCACCCCTCGTGGTCCTGACTTCCTTGCTCATGTTCTCCCTCCTTCCGCTCCTCATTGGGAACTTGGGAGCCTAGTCCAGTGCTCCAATGTGGGACTCTGTGACTATCTCCATCCATCACCAGATGAAGGTTCTATGGTGATATGCAAGATATTCGTCAGCATTGCTATAGGATAGAGTCATTTCAGGTTCCCTATCCTCAGCTGCCCAAGGAACTAACTGGGGACCTCGCCTTGGGCTCCTGGGAGCCACTCTAGGTTCAAGTCTCTTGCCAACCCTAAGGTGACTCCCTTAACTAAAAATTGTGCTTCCGTGCTCCCCTATCCAACCTTCCTTTATCCCAATCCTCCTGTTTCCCCAAGTTTCCCTCATCCTCCCCTTCTCACTTTTCTCTCCCCTTCCCCCTGAGAAGCTTCTGTAAAGCAAAAGACACTGTCACTAAGACAAAAAGACAACCTACTGACTGGGAGAAGATCTTCACCAACCCTGCAACAGACAAAGGCCTGATCTCCAAAATTTATAGAGAACTCAAGAAATTAGACTTTAAAATGCTAATTAACCCAATTAAAAAATGGGGCACTGAACTGAACAGAGAATTCTCAACAGAAGAAGTTCAAATGGCCAAAAGACACTTAAGGTCATGCTCAACCTCCTTAGTGATTAGGGAGATGCAAATCAAAACAACTTTGAGATATCATCTTACACCTGTCAGAATGGCTAAAATCAAAAACACCAATGATATCCTTTGCTGGAGAGGCTGTGGAGGAAGGAGTACCCTCATACATTGCTGGTGGGAATGCAATCTTGTGCAACCACTTTGGAAATCAGTGTTTCGGTTTCTCAGGAAATTCGGGATCAACCTACCCCTGGACCCAGCAATACCACTCTTGGGAATATACCCAAGAGATGCCCTATCACATGACAAAAGCATCTGTTCAACTATGTTCATAGCAGCATTATTTGTAATAGCCAGAACCTGGAAACAACCTAGATGCCCTTCAATGGAAGAATGGATGAAGAAAGTGTGGAATATATACACATTAGAGTACTACGCTGCGGTAAAAAACAATGACTTCTCGAATTTTGCATGCAAATGGATGGAAATAGAAAACACTATCCTGAGTGAGGTATCCCAGACCCAAAAAGATGAACATGGGATGTACTCACTCATAATTGGTTTCTAGCCATAAATAATGGTCACGGAGTATATAATTGGTGAACCTAAAGAAGCTAAATTAGAAGGTGAACCCAAGGAAAAACATATAATTATTCTCTTGACTAAGGGAAGTAGACAAAATTGCCGGGGAGAAATTTTGGGATCTTGGGGGGGGGATAGCATCTTTCAATATTAATGTTAATTAATTAATTGATTTGTGATTTAAGCTTCAGTAATGTTTCTTTCACAAAGCTGCTTTTGTATTGAGGGCATAGATGTTCAGAATTGAGACTTCATCTTGACAGATTTTTCCTTTGATGAATAGGAAATGTCCTTCTCCATCTCTTTTGACTAATTTTAATATGAGGTCTTCTCTGTTAGATGTAAGAATAACTACATCAACTTGCTTTTTATGTACATTTGATTGGAAAATCTTTTCCGAATCTTTACTCTGAGGTAATGTATGACTTTGAAGTTCATGTGTGTTTCTTGTATGCAGAAGAAGGATTTATCATGTTTTCATCTCCAGTCTGTTAGCCTGTGTCTGTTTATTGACAAATTGAGTCCATTAGTATTAAGAGATGTTATTGATGAGGGATTATTAATTCCTGTTACTTTCTGGTTTTGGTGGTGTGGTGATGATAATGTGTGTGTCTCTTCTTTTGGTTTTGCTATTGTGAGGTTATCTATTGCCTGTGTTTTTGTGGATTTAACTGAGTTCTTTGCATTGCAATTTTCCTTCTAGTGCTTTCTATAGTGCTAAATTTGTGCATAGATATTGTTTAAATCTGCTTTTGTCATGAAATACCTTGTTTTCTCCATTTATGCTGATTGGAAGTTTTGTTGGCATCATAGTCTAGGCTGGCATCCATGTCCCCGAGTATCTGTAAACATCTGTTCAGGATCTTCTGGATATTAGAGTATCCATTGTGAAGTTGGTGTAAAGTTTTTCTGACCTGATAAGCCTCTCCACGGATGCAATAATCCAAATCAGATCAAATCAAACAGAATTAGAAAAAGTCCAGACTCCCGAGTGGCCCTCCAGGAAAACAAGGAGAGGGGGGAGGAGAACCAAAAAGACTATGTGTTTGTTCTCTGGAGGTGCAGTTTAAATAGCCTATGGGAGTGGTCTTAACCCTCCCTGGGGAGGAGTCACTTTTTGGTGGGCTTTATCAGAGGTGGAGTCTGGACTCTGGAAACTCCCAAGGGAGGGGGCTTGGAATGAAACTTTCCATCAAACACTCCAGACTCCTTATATATATGGATAACAGGAGGCTGGGCTGATGTTAGCAACCAAACATTCCATTCTTCTTCGACAGAGATGTGCCAGGGAGCTGAGGTGATACTTCAAACCAAACAGTTGGGTGTAATTATGATAGGTCTGTCTTTGTACATTACTCTGCCTTTTTGTGTTGCAGCTCTTAAAATTCTTTATGAACCCTGTATGTTAATATTTTGATTATTATGTGGCAAGAGGAATTTTTTTTCTTTTTGTGGTCTGGCCTATTTGTTGTTCCATATGGTTCTTGTACCTTTATAGATGTCCTTCTTTAGCTCAGGAAAGTTTTCTTCTATGATATTGTTGAATATGTTTTCTGTGCCTTTGAGCTGGGATTCTTCTTCTTCTATCCCTATCATTCTTAAGTTTGGTCTTTTCATGGTGTACCAGATTTCCTGGATGTTTTATGTTAGGAGTTTATTGTATGTAGTATTTTCGTTAGCTGATAAGTATATTTCCTCTATCACATCTTCAACGTCCGAGATTCTCTCTTCCCTCTTTTGCAATCTGCTAGTGATGCTTGCATTTGTAGTTCCTGTTCATTTCTACCAGAGTTTCCATTTACATAATTCCCTTGGTTTGTGCTTTCTTTATTGTTTCTATTTCAGTTTTCAATTCTTGAACAATTTTTTTCATCTGTTTGATTTCTTTAAAGGATTTATTAATTTCTTCCAAGTTTTTGATTGTCTTTTTCTTGACTTCTTTAAGGGAATTTTTCATTTCCTCTTTAAGAGCCTCTATCATCTTTATAAAGTAATTTTTAGTTTGTTTTCTTGTGTTCCAATTGCATTGGAATGTTAAGGTTTTGCTGTTGTTGACTCATTGGACTCTGGTGGTGCCCTTTTGCTCTTTTGTTTGTTGATTGTATTCTTATACTGGTATTTACTCATCTTTTCTTCCAACTGGTGTAATTTGTGCCTGTGCTTAGTTCCTACAACTACTGTGGTTTGCACTGGTGCCTATGTAATATGTTGTTTTTCCAACTGGTATGGCTTGTACCTGTTCCTATGTAATCTTCTAGGGTTGCAGGGGAGGACTGGCTACAGAGAGTGGGTTTTAGGTTCTTAGGGCTGTGTGGCAGAATGAATCTTGATGGGACAGGATCCAATGGATTGTGGGGGTAGGAGCACAGCCTGGAGGCCAATTTCTCATCTGCTTGCAGGCTGAGGAGAACTGATGTGGGAGTCTCTGTTTGCTGTGATTACCGTTAATGAATAAAGGAATTGCTTAGACCTATAGAAAGGAAGAGCTTATGTAGGCAGGAAAAGCTAGGCTGAATGCTGGGAGAAAGAAGGGTGGAGTCAGGAGAAGCTGTGGAGCCCCTGGAGACAGATGCTGAGAATTTTGCCCTGTAAACCATGACCTTGTGGTGATGCACAGATTAATAGAAATGGGTGGAATTAAGATGTAAGAGTTAGCCAATAAGAAGTTAGAGCTAATGGGCCAAATAGTGTTTTAATTATTACAGTTTCCATGTGATTACTTCAGTGTAAACTAGCCGGGTGGCTGGGAAGAACAGGTGGTTTCCTTATAACAAGGGACTGCAGCAGAGCAGTGGAGTTCCACCAGATGTGGGAGCAGGGTCCAGCTCTATTGCTATTGCTTGGATGAGAGGGGGAGGGGCATGGAAGGTTCCCTGGGATGTAGTTAGTGTCTGAATTTTGGGGCAGTCAAGTTAAGAGGCCAGTCACTCACCTGTTTTTTCAACTGGTGTGGTTTGTTCATGTGCCTATGTAGTCTGCTGGAGTTATGGGGGAGGGCTGGCCAAAGGGAGAGTGTTCAGGTGTTTAGAGTTGGATGGCAGAGTGGATCTTGGTGGAATAGCTTCTAGTAGGTGGTGGGGTGGGGGCACAATCTGGAGCATGTATCTCACCTGCTTGCAGGCTGGTGGAGACTGCTGTAGAATATTATTTTAACTAAGCAAAGATGTGTTACATTTGCTTACACTGCAGACTATTACTCTAAGTGTGCAAAGGTGTGTAACACATCTTTGTGCTACATTTGCTTCATCTTGCCTGCCTAAGGCAACTGATTGTTCTAATAAAGTGCTGAAAGGCAAATAGCAGACAGAATAAATAGGAGGAGAAATCTAGGCTCAAGGGAGGGACAAGGAGATGAAGGACAGAATAATGGAGAAAGAGAGGGACAAGCCAAGGGCAAGAAGCCAGGCAGCTGCCAATCAGTAAGCAGCAAAAGTAAGATATCTGTAAAAGAGGAAAGTAAAAAAAAATCCCAAGGCAAAAGGTAGATAAAGAGAAACAGATTAATTGAAGATAAAAGGAGATAGCCAGAAAAGATCCAAGGTAGGGCATGCATTTGAAACTAATAAGAAGCTTCCATGTCATGATTTGGGAGTTGGTTGGTGATCCAAAAGAAAGAGCCAGGTATAGTCTCTGCTGTTGGAAATCATTGAACTTTCTTCTCATTAACTTCTTGAGAAAATTTCTTCATCTTGAAGCTAATGGCTGCAGTATCTGAATGTTTTAACTTATCTGTTTGCCCCGACCCTACCCCCCCTTCTGTGTGTGTGTGTGTGTGCGTGTGTTTGTGTTTGTGTGTGTGTCTGTCACAAGCACAAACATTATATTTTGATTTAAAGGAAGCACAATCAAATATATCACATATATTTGGTCTTTTCAGAATTCTGATTTTCAACATTTTGATCTTGATACAGAGGAGGTAACAGTGCAAGCAGCACATCCCCTTTGTCAATGCTGGTGAAGAAATGAAGTGCCTCTTTCTGAATTTGAAGGATTAAATGGTATTATTTATTCATAAGATTACTGTGACAGTTAACCCCCTTTTCAGTTAGATGAGTGTAGACTGGTGGTCATCCTCTGGGCATGCCCATGGGTGATCACACTGATAAACTAAGCTGATGAGGCTGTGGTCCTCATTCCCTAGGTTGGGATACTGAATTATTAAAACAGAGAGAGTGGGCTGAGAATATGAATTAATATCTCTCTGATATTTGATTGTGGATATTGTCTGATGATTAAGTTCCTGCCACTTGGATGTCCCCATTGCTATGGACTGTGTCCTTGTCTGACGATTCAAGCTCCTGTTGTTTTGATGTCACCACCATGAAGGACTGTATCCTTGAACTGTGAACCAGAATCAACCTTTTTCTCCTTAAGTTGCTTTTTTTCAGAAACTTCATCAGGACAATAGGAATATACAAGCAAGGTAGCTGATATAACATTTACATATTCAGAGTTTGTCTTGCTCTACTTTTAGACCCAGGGTCCCTGGTGCTATCAGGTGGGTTTCTATAAGAAAGTAGAAAGATTAATAATGATGTGGGTGAAGGAAATATCTAAAGGTCTTTCTTTGTAAAACAGAAGTAAAAATGAAGAATTTCATACTACAACAGTAGTTAAAGTCATAGTTGTGATATTTCAGTAGAGCCAACATCTAAAAGGAAATGCTAGGTGTCCAGCAGGACAGATAGCAAGAAAGGGACTTGTAGTAATGTCTCATACTCCCTATCAGGATGAGGTAGGTGAATTGAAGGATATGCTAGTGTCCTGACTGAGAGAAGCACACACAACCCTTAATAAGACCCAGAGAAGAGAGAAAGAAATCAGTGGAGGCCACTAGAGTGTAGGTTTGTTTCTGTCCATGTAGTCAGATGATAGGGAAGACCAGAGAAAATGACATATGCTCTAGGACAATGCATATACCTCTTATACCTTCCAAATTCTTGTTATTTTATTTGACAACCTAATCTAGAAGACATCAGAAAAATGTGTACTATTTACTCCTGAGTTTATTTGTTCATTTTTTTTTGTGTGTGTATATATGTGTAGGCTCATTTGTATCATTATGAGTATATGGAAGTCAAAGTGTAGCTTGTGAGAGTTGCTTCTTTCCTTCCACCCTACAGGGCCTTAAAGTCTAACTCAAGTCATCAGACTTGGCAGAAAGCACTGCCTAACCATGGAACTGGCTCCTAGAACACCTTGTATTTACTGAATGGAATATAGTGATTTGACTACCATTTCTATTGTCAGGTTTAAAAGCCTGTGATGTCCCATCTTTGGGATTTCATTATATTTTTCTTAATCATTCTTAGTGGGAAAATTAATATCATGATTAGTATTAACCAGGGCACATACTAAGAAAATGAAGCATTTCACTTTATTAATTAGGTTTGGATCTGAATTAATGAGCTTCAGTGAAGATCCGCTGTACACATTGGTGAAGCCTGTTGTCTACATTGACATACAAATTGACATAAAATACATTGAAGACATTTTGAGAATCTTGACTTTAAAACAATGAGTTTATAAGTATTTTTCAACTTTAACTATTGTTATTGATTATACCTCATTAATAGACAATTACCATCACCAATATTTGTAACTTCAAATAGGATCTGCCACAATTGGAAGCCAAAGTGCAGAAAATTACATTTGGAATTCTTTGAGAACAGATTTAAAAAATAGCAAACAAACAAAAACACAGCAACATCAACAAAATTATTTAAAATTCATAAAAAATTTTTATTTTGAGTATAGTTTGTAGAAAATGCTACCAGAAAATAGAGAACAAGAGACCATTGTTATGTGGCAGAAAAACATTTTTCAGATCTACTAGTGGCTATGTGGAAAGTCTGAGGTTACTGAATAATCATGAAAACCTAGTCAAGGAGAATCTGAGAGCAGTTTCACCTGCCATCATCTTCAAGTTTTATAGCAAAATTCAAGGATAGAATGGGTGAACTATAAGAAAAGAACATTAAAATGATGCCTACTACTAGGAGATCAGTTTATACTTTGAATTCTCCAAACCTCTTCAAAGGCAAATGATGTTTAAATTACAGAAGAAAAGGATTCCTGAGCAAAAATCAAATGCAGGGCATCCCAGGAGTGATGCACTCCAAGGGTAAAGGCAGAAGTGCAGCTATAAAATCTTTTATTAACTCCTCAGAAAGGTCAAAGTGCTTTTCTTTGAGAACCTTCCAGGAAGACAAAAACCCTTACAAAAAAATTAAATGTGTACCTTGTAGGTCCTCTCAATCAAAGAATAGCTCTTCTATGGAACTTAAGTACCTGGGGAGTCTCCATAGAGGAGATTCTTAAGGAAGAAATATTTGGTTGTATTTTCTATGAAATGCTGTGAAACTTTAAGTAATTGGGAAGGCAATAAAAATTGTTCAAGAGTTAAGATACAAGTACTGATATCTTGGAAAAAAAAACAGACACCATCAATAAGGTGTCTGGAAACTACTAAGGTATCAACAAGATATTTTTTTTTTTCAAAGAGAAGAAAAGGCCTGGCTAAGGGCAAAAGCCAGAGGAGAGAACACACAGTCAGATCCAGGAGGGCCATTCAGGGAACTCATCACTTCCAGGCTGGATTTGAGAACTGCTGTCTCCAGTGGCTGCTCATTTCTTCAGCCTCCAGGGTTGTGAGGAAAACAGTTTGTAGCATCTATCCAGCATGCACATAGATAAACATCTCTTCTAGTTTTGCAGGGTAAGAGGTCAAGCGGCTTTGAACTCTTCCATCTGAGAATTGAACTTGACTTTAGGATTATTAAACAACTGCATTCCTTCTGCTATAGATAAGTTATAGACATTGAACTTGTCGTAGTTCATTTTTAAGTGGATGTCTTATAATCCCAAGGTGTTTTCAGGCCCCCAAATTCAAAGTACACACTCTATGTCCTGCTGTGTTTCGTCAGACTTGATGCAGGCTCTGCTGAGAAGAGTTGGAGACCAGTTCTATTCTAGAGTTCATATTCAGTCAAAGATTTTCATTTGATGATTGCTGGATCCTAGGCTTTTACTAAGATAATATATTTCCACCTTAAAAGAAATATAATCATAATATTAATTGGAATGTTTTGGTAATTTTGCTCCAATCTTGATAAAACACCCTTAAGTGTCTTTAATTTATAACATTCTAGTAATTATTTCTTAATAAACCTTGAACTGCTTAAATTGAATGAGCAAAACCTGTATTGTGACAGAAAACTTAGTGATTGCAATGCAGTTTTTAAATCTAAACTAATTTCAACTCCGGTTTTCAAGGCCCGTCTCACAGATGTAAAACACTCTCCTTGTTTGGTCACAGGATTAAAGACAATGAACTCTGAAAGACTATTGCATGAGGCAAAGGTATAATTACTTTGCATGCTAATTGGATTTAATGTTTCCTGTGTTGAGGGATGTCAAGAGGGTTCAGTCTTGGTTCAGATAAAGGAAACTGCTGCCAAGGCTTATCGCCTGACTATGATATAGAGACACAAATGACGGAAGAGGGGAAAAAGTTCCCACAAACTGTCTGCTGACTTCTACGTGTGTATGTGGTATCACACATACCCAAACACAACACACAAAAGAAAGAAAATGTAACACACAAGTGCACACACACACACACACACACACACACAGAGAGAGAGAGAGAGAGAGAGAGAGAGAGAGAGAGAGAGAGAGAAAGTTGAACAACTTAATCCAGACTCACAGCTTCAGGCTTGGGAAAGGTGATGGGGTGTCTTCAGGAAGACATTGAGTCATGGGAACTCATGATGAGATGCCCTTAAAAAATAGTTCATGGGGGGTTCAGTTCTGTCTTCCTCTGCCATAAGAGTTGCGAGACACCTTTCTCCCTGTGTAACAAACATTATAACACCTGTATTCAGAATGGAGAGGTTTCTTACTAGATGATAAAGCCTGTCAGTGTCTTGTTTCTGGGCTTTCCAGGTCCTTTAACTGTGAGAAATCTATTTTTGCCATGCTGAATTAACTGATATTTACAGCATTTTATTGTGGTATTAATGAACTAAAATATTGCTGTTTTTCATAAACAGAGATGTATTCTTAGATTTCTGTCATGAGGATTTTTATTTTGTTATTTCATGGCTTACATTGTCTGTATTCTGTAGCTTTAAACATAAGTTGCCCAGAAAGCTCTGTCTGGCATATCTGAAAATAGTGAGAATAATAATTAACACTACTATTTAAAAGAGTGAAGCTTGGACCCCAGTTCAGGCAGGGTTTCTCATGGCTATAATCACAATATAAAATTAGCTGAGGAAGAAGGATTGCTACCAGGTCAAGGCATTTCTGTGCTATATAGTTTGTTCCAGGTCTGCCAGGTTTACAGAGTAAGAAACTGCACACCCTAACCAAAATATCCCCAAATAAATTCTGCATGTTAAAATCAGTTCACATAGCTACCACAGTGCCACAATAATACCTTCTCTCCCTATAGTGTGACTGTTTAGGACAATGGGTTGTTTCTTCTATAGTCCAGATTTCACTGAGTCTATGTGCTACTATATACTTTATAAGATACTGTCTCCTGAATTATTCCTGAATTTGGGTACAATTCTAGTTTCTCCCTTTTTTCCCAGGTGTCACTGAACTTCAGCGTTCTCACCTACACTCACTAGCACTTCCAGTGTGATGTTATTCTAGTTCTCTTATATTTGTGTATTTTCTTCTTTTATTGAAAATAAGAGCTTTTCATAAACTTTGGAAACGATCTATGAAGGTGAGCCTAATGAGCAGTTCTGGTAATGGGATATAAAGAATGTCAACGGCCATCTCTTATGGCCATGTGAGGCTTACAGTGGTAGGATTGGATTACAGTAAATTGAGTTGTTGGCCAGGGGCATCCCATGGAAATCCCTAAACAATGTTGGATGTTGCCAAGACAATAGGTTGCTCTCCACAAACTGACAGCAGGGCCCCTAATGCTGAGGACAACACCTTCATATCTCACTGAACTTGTAGAAATTGAGCTGGTTCCTATGTGGGTATTGTATCCCTATATTCTGATCTCTTTGGAAGAGAAGGTACTTTTTCAGGCTACCAAAGGAAAAATGTGGACATAAAAATGGCCACAAACTTTCTACCTACAATATGCCCTTCCCACAGAACACTCTGGGGAAATTGTGGCACAAAGCTTGCAGGAATAGCCAATTAATGTCAAATTTGAGCTAAGGACATTCCAGTCATACTAGACACTGGTGTGGAACAATTGTCTGTATTCTGTCAATTATATTTTAAATATAACTGGCCAGTAGCTAGGCACGACATATAGGCAGGACAACCAGACAAGAAGTAGAGGCAGATCAATGAGAACAGGAAAATTCTGGGAAGAGGAAAGCCCATTCCTCTGCAATCCCTGTCCCAGCCACAGAAGAAGCAAGATGTGACTGCCCCGCTGAATAAGGTGCTGAGTCACATGGCTAACACAGACAAGAGTAATGGGCTAATAATGGACTGAATAAGAGTTAATAAGAAGCCTGAGCTAATGGGCCAATCAGTTTATAACTAATGTAGACTTCTGTGTTATTTCTTTGGAACTTAATGACTGCAGGAAAAGGGCAGAACAAGGACGGTGATGTGGGAGTGACTTCTTTCTAATCTGTTGCTTTCATTGGTTAATTAATAAAGAAACTGCTTCGCCCTGATTGGACAGAAAATTAGGTAGGCGGAATAGACAGAATAGAATGCTGGGAGAAAGAAGCCGAGTCAGTTAGTTGAAATGATTCTCCTACTCCAGACAGACACAGGTTAAGATCTTCCCTGGTAAGCCACCTCGTGGGCTACACAGGTTATTAGAAATGGGTTAGATCAATATGTAAGAGCTAGCCAATAAGAGGCTGGAACTAATGGGCCATGCAGTGTTTAAAAGAATACAGTTTCTGGGTAATTATTTCGGGTATAAAGCTAGTCATGCGTTCGGCCGGGTGCCAGGAACGTAGCCTGTTCCTATTACTACAGAGTGGCACTCAACATGATTAACTAATGTCACATAATACCTGAGAGGGCTTAAAAAGGAGAGAGAATTTAAGACAGCTTTTTGCTGTTTGTGGGTTTCGTGCCGCAAAGAAATTGTCCTGACTCAGCAGCAGAAAAAAACTGGCTGTTTGAAAATGCCGGCTTTCTGAGCTGTGCTGCCATTGCGATCTCTATCTGGCTCCTGCGGGAGACAGAGCTTTTGAATAGAGTATTAGGAGTAAAGTGCTACTGCTTGCTTGATGGCAATGTGGACTGCTATGTGCCTGGAACTGTGCGTGGCTCAGGGGCACCAAATGGCTCTGAGGCAGGAGTGGCTTGGCTCAGCTCCGCCATGCTGAACTCTGCTGGTCTCAGGCAGGAACTACCATAATTACTGTAATAACAGCGCAGTTAAAGTTTAGACTGTGCAGGACACAGGCAGTACCGTATTACCTGTACATGGTACAACTTAAGTTTTTAAGAACTGCTTAACATTTTAAGAAAACGCTCCTGGATAGTAAAAAAATTACAGATTCACAATAAAACAGATTCAGACAGACCACTAAATGGATCACAGTGTTAGATGAGTGTACATAGGCTTGAGAGAGAGAAAAAATATAGAAAATAAAGTTAAAAGGGTAAAGTCTTTAAAGAGAGAATAAAGTAAACTGATAGAGTAAAAATAAGCCACGTAAAAATTATTGTGTTTTCTTTATAATTTTTGACTGTGAAGGAGCTAAGTACAGAGAGACATTTCATTATATGGGCTGCCAAGTGGAACCAGAATGGATATCATAAGGGAATTATGGCTACAAAATTTGTGTCTAAGGACATGATACTTTGGAAAGGAGTTTCTTCTTTTGTTTTCACAGAGGATGAGACCCTGTGGATTGCGTCTATCCCAATATGGTATGATAGACCACACCCTCCCGAAAGGTTGCTGTGAACACCCTCAAAAAATTACTTCACTCAACTGCCAACTGAGATGAACCTAGCACACAGGTTATCCCCTACAAGACCTGAATAACAGTGCCCCTATTCAGCAGAAAGCAGTTTGGAGAGAGATAACTACGTCCATATTCCCAAATATTGTTTATAAATGTTCTTTTACATTTAAAGGGGGATATGATATAGATATGAATAATTTGCATTGGTGTGGATTTTACAGTCAATTTTGTTATATGTATATGTATTTCTGATCTTGATTAAGGTATTTTGATTATATAGTTCATTTAAAAATGTAATGTATAATTAAGAAATATATGTTAATGGATAATCATCAATAATAATCAAACTTGTAGTCATGTTAATTTTCTAGATATATAGAGATATATTTCAGTTAGATAAACATTCTTCATATCTTTCAAAGACTATAGAATATGACATTTTAAAGGTTTTAATAACTTAGGGCTTTTCATGACAATGAGACACGTCTGCTCCTGGCATCACCAGCTACTTCAAGAGGACGATGGGCATCGAAGAGGCTACTTATGGAGTTTGATAGCTATTTTGGCAAGAAACTGCTCTTGCCTGGACTGTTGCATAAACTGGACACAGAGAAGCCATAGAGAGAGAACTGCTGAACTTGCCTAAAGGTGAGATGGTCTTTCGGGGTTCCTGCTTTATAAAAGAATTTGCGA
The DNA here is from genome assembly GCA_025134845.1 of Neodon shergylaensis. Taxonomy (NCBI): domain Eukaryota; kingdom Metazoa; phylum Chordata; class Mammalia; order Rodentia; family Cricetidae; genus Neodon; species Neodon shergylaensis. The sequence goes on from JABTXL010005930.1 coordinate 1,590,824, forward strand.
GACATTCTGAAGGACACAGCAGATAGTGACTGAACTGTCTTTGGAATTTCCTGCTTCATGGAAAAGTCTGCTGAATACTATGGGCCTGTAGGCTGAAGATGGATGCCCCAACAGTACAGAGGAACTTTGGGTGACTGTCCAGGCAGCAAGTTGTCTCTGTCATTTCTAGAGTTTGGATTTCTTGTTTGCTTAAGTAATATTATATCCTTCTGGAGTCTTTGATGGAGTTGAAGAATGGATACATAGTTGTAGTTTTCCTTAGTCATGATAAAAGATAAAATAGATATAAATATTGTAACTGTAATTCTTGCTTGATAACTGTTTTGTTATATGTAATTTTACTATGTTAAAGTTAAAGCCTTTCTTTTTTGTTTAAACAGAAAAAGGGGAAATGATGTGGGAGTGACTTCTTTCTAATCTGTTGCTTTCATTGGTTAATTAATAAAGAAACTACTTGGCCCTGATAGGAAAGAATATTAGGTAGGCGGAGTAGACAGAACAGAATGCTGGGAGAAAGAAGCCGAGTCAGTCAGTCGTCATGTTTCTCCCACTCCAGACAGACGTAGGTTAAGATCTTCCCTGGTAAGCCACCTCATGGGCTACACAGATTATTAGAAATGAGTTAGATCAATATGTAAGAGCTAGCCAATAAGAGGCTGGAACTAATGGGCCAGGCAGTGTTTAAAAGAATACAGTTTCCATGTAATTATTTTGGGTATAAAGCTAGCCGTGCAGGTGGCCGGGTGCCAGGAACGTAGCCCATTCCTATTACAACAGGACTGGTTGGGACAGAAACCTCTGCCAACAAGACACTGCTTGGCTAGCCAAGAACAAGCCACTAGATAGCCCATAAGCCCAGGACAAAACAAATTCTACTGATCAAAAAAATCAATAAAAGGATTTCTAATGATATTCTGCTATACTTGTAAATCAGGGCCTTTTCCTAGTCATCACCAAAGAGGTTTCCTCTGGCAGCAGAAAGGAACAGATGCAGAGACACACACCCAGACATTCTGTAGAGAAAGAGAGTTTAAATTGGAGGCATCCATCAAATCTCTTACCTCTAAGCTCAATTTATCCTATGGAAGAGGAGGCTGGTATTAAGATTCAAAAAGTCAAAGGAGATATACAACTGAGAACAAGGCCCTCTGAGTCAACTAAGCAAGGTGCATACGAGCTCACAGAGACTAAAGCAACAAGTTCAAGGACTACAGTGGTCTGCACCAGGTCTTCTGAGTATATGTCATAGCTATTTGCGTACTATTTTTATGGGACTCCTGGCTATGAGAACAAGTAAGTCTATGACTCTTGTGCCTGCTCTTTTTTTCTTGTTGAGTTGATATGCCCAACTTCAATATTGTACATGGAAGTTCTTGTCCCACTTTGTCCCACAGCAATTCAGTACCAAAGAAACATAGAGCAACTTACATTAATTATAAGCTGCTCAGCCTATTAGCTCAAGCTTATTGTTCACTAACTCTTACAATTTAAATTAACCCAAAATTCTTGTGTATATTTAGCCATGTGGATTGGTATTTTTCCTTAGTGAGGCATTCTTATTTTGCTTTCTCTGTGTCTGACTGGTGATTGAATTTCTCTGCCTTTTCTCTTACCAGAATTTTCTTAGTTTATTTTTCCCACCTATATTTCCTGCCTGGCTACTGGCCATTTAGTGTTTTATTAAACCAATATGAATGACAAATCTTTACAGTGTACAAGAGCATTATCTCACAGCACAATATGATAGGTTTTACTTCATCATCTTATTTTTATTTTGTTATGTTTGTTTTTCGTCTCTTAGAATCCTGTTTTTTCCACTGAGAAACAGAAAGTTTGTGGATCCAAAAGAGGGGAGGTTGGTAGGAACTGTGAGGACTAGAGAGAGCGGAAACTATAGTCAGGATATATTGTATGAGAAAAGAATCTATCTTCAATAAAATAAATAAATAAAAATAGATCTTTTCCCATGTAATATATCCTGATTATGGCTTTCCCTCTCTTTTCTCCTCCAAACTCCTTCTCTCCACTCCCCTTCAGATTGATCTCATTTCTCTCAATACAAAGATAAAAATAGGCTTCTAAGAGATAGTAGCATAATATAATAAGATTAAACAAAAACTAAAACATCTGAATAGGACAAAACAAATAACCAGAAGGAAAATAGCTGAAGAAAGGCACAAGGAACTAATATAGACAACAGAATTTCTCTTGCTTGCCTACTCAGAAGAACGGTAAACTTGAAGCAATAATATATACATGCAGGATGTGAGGTATAAAAAGAGAGAAAAAATAAATATAGAAGCAAAACATAATGAAAATAAAAAATAAGGTAATATATTTTTTAAAAAATGAAAACAACAAATCCCTGAACTCTATTCTGATGAGTGTAACATGAAATTTCAAAGTAGTTTTGATTTGTATTTTTGTGATTAGTAAGAATGTTTAACATGTCTTAGAGGGTTTCCTCTTTTGAGAATTCTCTGTTTAGATCTGTACCTGATATTTTAATTGGTTTGGTTTCTTGATATCTGCTTTTATGAGTTCTCTATATTTTGGATATTAACCCTACATCAGAGATGTAGCTGGTAAAAATCTTTTCCCATTTTGGAAGCTGCCACTTTGTACTACTGTCAGTGTCCTTTGCCATGCAAAACCTTCTAAGTTTCATAATGTCCCATTGATCAAGTGTTGATCTATGACTGTGGCATTTTGTTCAGAACATCTTTCCTGTGCTAATGAATTCAAGGCTATTCTGTTTTTTTTTTTTCTCTTTTGTCTGGTTCAGAATATTTGGATTTATGTTAAGGTCTTTGGTGCATTTGGAGTTGAGTTTTGTACAGGGTGTTTTGTATGGATCTATTTGGATTCTTCTATATACATCTATTCAGTTTGATCAGAACCATTTGCTGATGTTATATTTTCCTGTGTGCCATTTAGCTTCTTACAAAAATTATGTATCCAACTCATAAGTGGATATTAGATGTAATGCCAGAATAATCAAGCTAAAATCCACAGACCCAGAAGGTAACAAGGAGGATCCTAAGAAGGATGCATGGATTTCCCAGAGAAGGGGAAATAAATCAGATATCGTAGGTAATCTGATGTGGGAGCATGGACTGTGGTGGAGGGGAGGGGATGTAAGATGGGAACATGAGGTATCAGGTTGGTTGAGTCGGAAGAGGGATGGAGTAGAAGAGTAATATAAGAGATATCTTTATAGAGGGGCACATTTGGGAGTTAGAAAGAAACCTGGTGCCAAGGAAACTCTCAGAAATCCATAAGATGACCCCAGCTAAAACTCCTGGCAATAGTGGAGAGTGAGCCTTAACCGGACATCTGTAATCAGATTGGTGACTACCCTAATTGTCATCAGAGAGCCTTTATCCAGTAACTGATGGAAGCAGTTGCAGAGTTTCATGGTCAAACACTGGGTGGTGCTCCAGGAATCCAACTGAAGGGAGGGAAGAGGGATTGTATGAGCAAGGGGGTCAAGATCATTACTGCTAAACCCATAGAGACAACTGATCCGATTTAATGGGAGTTCATGGACTCTGGTCTGACAGATAGGGAGCCTTCGTGGGACTTACCTAACCCCTCCACCTGTGAGTGACAGTTATGTAGCTTGGTCTGTTTATAGGGCCCCTAGTAGTGGGATCAGGACCTGTCCTGGTGCATGAGCTGGTTTTTGGAACCTATTCTGCATACTAAGTTGCCTTGCCTGGCCTTGTTGCAGGGGAATGAGCTTGCTCCTGCTTCAACTTAATATGCCATGCTTTGTTGAGTCCCATGGGAAGCCTGACTCTTTCTGAGAGGAGGGATAAATTGGGGTAGATGGGAGGGAGAGAGAGGGAATGAGAAGAGAGGATAGAGGGGAAACTGTGGTTGGAATGTAAAATAAATGAAAAAATTAATAAAATATTAATTTTAGTTGAGGAGCAATATAATCACCCTCTGACCCTCTTTTTGATTTGAGAGCTCTCATATGAACTTCAGTGTCTGAACTCTTTGTATGAAAATTATATTCAGTTTTTTTTTTCATTTTTAACTGTTGATACAAACCTATGTGTTCTCTTAAGTATTTTTAAAATTTAGTTTAACAAATTTTCAGAGGAAGAACATTAATGATATAGAATCCTCTCAGGTGCTGCAGCATCACATTTGCCAGTGTAGCTCACAGGTTTTACTTTTCTTCCTCACATAGCCATGTCTGAAATATTCATGAGGAATATCTTCCATGTATAGTAATGAGACGGTTTTTCTAAGGTATATTCTTTTATTCTTTATGTGAATATCTTTTCATTTTTCCTTTAAATAAGTGCATCACTTTTGTTCATAATTTAGTTATTGTATGCCTGTTATACCCTTTTATTTACATTTTATGGCAATATAAAAATAATTGTAACTATAAAAATTTCTGTGTTTGGCTATAAGATGTGGCTTGATGAAGACAAAGAGAGAGAGAGAACCAGATGTCTCCGTGGAGACCCTCCTCATAGGTTATCTAATTCCCAATGGTTTGCCTTATCTATCTCTCTCTCTCTCCATATATATGTATGTGTGTGTATGTAATCATCACTAAATGGACTTTAAGATGCATTCATGATTACATAATATGTAATAATATAAATGTGATGATCTCATATGAAATTATCAAAAAATAAACCTAAAAAAACAAGAAAATTCTAGACCCTTATTTCCCTTATTATTTGTATTATACACAAATATTTTTCATTGTTGTTGTATGTTGAGCAGGATAGTCTTTTTGCTCACAGAGAATTAGAGACAGAGAAATTAAGTACTAAAATTACATTTTTAAAGATCCTGAAGGGATAGACAGGGTCAGAAATCATTTTTAAGACTGTTTCATGCCGCACGACAGAAGTAGCAATTGCAGCATTCTGTGAAAGGTGCAGCTGTACACTAGAAGATGCAGGCAGAAGACTGAAGACAGCTCACTTCAAGAAAATCATCAAAAATGCCCGAATGAGAAGCCATAGGTAATAATCCTTTTAACATCAAAGCATTCCTTTGTTATAAGGCCATTATGTGTAAAGTACATTAGTTAAGTTTTGGGGATGGAGGAAAGAGTCTAAATGCGCATATATCATCAAATTCATGTTCTTTCCAAGACACCCACAGAGCAAGTGTTGCTCCTAAAGATGAATGTCTTACAGCTGAGCTCCCAGAAAGAGAGATAAGCAGTTAAGCTGCTCTCCAAACTCCCGAATCACTGTCTGCTTTGAAAAGAAAATTACTAGAGCATTAGTTGATGGAGCTCTCTTGGCTTTCATAAATCCATTTATGATGTTATATTTCCACAGAGCTTGAGGTATTACACTAACATTGAAAGTTCACCCATAACAGACAGGCCATATTGCTGATGTTTTCCATATGCAGAGTAAATTCTGAAGAGAAACCTAACATTATTTCTGAATCTCAAATCACATTTATTAGATGTCAGTGATCACTAGGGATGTGTGAACATAGGTTCTCAGGCTTGCTTACATATGATGAAATGATTTTATTTTCTATTAATAATAATCAAGGAAGAAGAGTTTGGAAAAAATATTAAATCATATTTATTAAAGTCTGAATTAGTTTCCAAATACAGATTTTAAAGCCACATAGATGATATCCATATATATATATGACTTATATATATGTATAGATATATATGTATGATTTTTAAAAGTTGTAAATATGTCCTATGAAATAAGGAACTCTCAAGGCTGAATAAATCAACACATATATGCATTATAAATCCATGGAAAGATTGCCTAGTCTGTCCTGAGAAGTAGTTTTCTTTGCCAGGGTTATGGATTAGATAAACATAAATATAAGAAATACACTTTAACACTTGTTTGATTTGAAGTAGAATGGTTCTCTTATGGTCATATGTTTGAGCTTGGTTACCAGTTGGTGGAACTGTTTAGAGAAGAATAAGGATGTGTGTCCTTATTGGAGGAGGCATGTAACTGGGTGTGGGCTTTGATGTTCCAAAAGTTTATGCCAGGTTCATTTTCTCTGTCTCATTCACCTACCGCTTGGGGATAGCTGCTAGCTCTGAGGCACTGTTCCAGCACTATGCTTGCAAACTGTAATGCCTCCCACTATAATGACCATGCACACATCCTCTGAAAGTATAAACAAGTCTCTAATTAAATGCTTTATTTTATAAGTTTCTTTGGTTATGGTGGTTCTTTGCAGCAATAGAAAAATATCAAAGAAAATACTTGATTGGTTGATTTGGTTTCAGATAGTCCAGGCTGGTCTCCAAATTATTACAGAGCTGAGGGTGACTTTGAACTACTGATTCCTCTGCCTTTACCTTCCCTAGTACTGTGAACTAGAATACAGGCATACATTACCACACGTGGTTTGCAAGACCCAGGTATTCCTGAACGTTTGCCATGCACTCTACTAACTGAGCCATGTTCCCAGCTTCATTCATTAATCTGAACTGTCTCCTGTTCACTGTCTCAGCTAGAGTATGGATGCTAATTTAGGTTTATATACCCTTTGTGAAATTTAGTTTCAAGGAAGTCTGAGTAGGGAAAGGAACATATTACTGACCCACTGAATTACTGCATCAAAATTGTTAATGATTAGTTGAGTGAAAATAGTGGCTCACTATTCCAAATACCTGGGATGTTGAAGCAGAAGCTCCTAAGTTCATGACAAGACTGAAATATAGTTATAAGCCATCACAAACTATCTGTATCAGATTAATTATGATCATAATAGTAATGGTAAGTATACAAAATATATAAGGTCTGAAGTTCCACGGATGTTTCACCCTATGCATAGGGAGACAGCAAATAAGGATTGTTTTCTTCAAACAATGAAGAAAAACAGAAATGATAATCTCAAACTGATAAGAAACAATGTCAGTGCTTTGGAAATTTATAAAAGAAAATGCAATCCACCCAAAGTGTCATATAATACTCCTTTCTACTTGCATGTTCAGTGGTCAAAGGTATTTTATTATGCTACAATTTCGATGTGTTTATATTATGACATTACATCTTTAATTTTAAGTATAAAAGATATTAAACTATTAAACTACTATTTCTACGTATTTTGATACCTTGTCTCATCTTTCGATTTGTAACCTTGATATGCAAATATATTTATAGCTTCTATATTTTCTGTCATGTTATTTTATAAAGCACACGTGAAAGCTCATATAAATTAAATATGTACACATTTATTTACATATTCTCCTCACACCTTTCTTACCTCAATATATAGAAAAAGGTGATGCTCCACAATTACCAAAAACCACATGGATTGTTATAACTTTTGTTTGGTAAGCAGCATGGCTTTCTTATTCCATGAGTTTTTCAGGCATGAAATAAATGTGTATTGTTTAATACTTAAATAGTTTTAATTCATGGTTGAAAGTATTGTGACAAAATATGCTGTTTAATGAAAGGAATAATAATAGCGTAATATGGATACCAGCCAGGTTGTATTTTTATTATTCTTTGAGAGAGATGACAGAAAATTTTCTCACATTGATCTTAGCCTCTAGTAAATATTAATCCACTGTTGTTTTGTTGAGTTTTGTCCTTTAAAATGTTATTTTAACTTTCAGTGTTTCAAAATACCTCTTATGAAAGCTGTGTGTTGAGATAATCATTTTTTAGGTAGAGAGGTGACTTTGTAATCCAAGAAAAATATTTTATAGGGAATCTTTTACTTTGCTCTAAAGGAAAATGAGAGAAAGCATGATTCAGGCATGCTTAAAATTAGCATCTCATTTTGTGGTAGCCATATGCTACAGAGAAGGGTCCTGTTCCAAGAAAATAGAGACAAATTATTCTCATAATGACACTTTTAGTTCCCTTAAACAGAAATATATAATAAATGAGCATGTAAACTATCCAGAATTATTGTCTATGGTGTGACCTTCCAATTTAGCTCCCTAAAGAAGGTAAAACAGATCAACCAGTCTAGCTTATATCTGCTCCCTCCTAGATGACAAATTTAAGTACTGTGGAAATGGTACAAAGATGTGAAATGGTAGAAAGGAATGTGAGGATCCTGGAAAACAGACATATAAAAGAGAGTATTATGGGCTTGTTTCTCCTGAAGTTAGACAGGTGATGACTTCTGATGGGAAAGTAGTAAATTATGTTTCCCAGAAGAGCTTCCGAATCACAGGAATAGGAGACTTTTACCTTAGATATTATTTTTTCCAAATCTACCTTATTAAAATAGGCTCAAGGACAACTAAATCATGTACCATAGAAAATTTACTCAAAATGAGTTTTAATTTTATCCTTTCAACTTCTTGGTGTATTTGTTAAATTAAATTGTAAACCTTATCATTTTAATAGACTAGGAAATGTTTAATTTTGTTTTCTACATTTGATAGTAATTAGGTGATTGTGTAAGCACAGGTAGGTTTCTTGTTAAGCAAATAAACATAATAATTTTGGTATCATTATTATATAAATGAAATATGTCATATATTTTCATTAATATTGCAAAACTGTAGATAATAAGCAATAATTAGACATTCTAAAAGACATAGCTATCTTTCCCTAGCTACATATATCTCGTAGGACAGAAAAATACCCTTCATACTAGAAATAAAGTTTTTAATCTGATAAAGCAATTACCATCAATTAAGAATCACATGTTGAGAGACTTGGTCTCAAACTCCTAGTATGAACATTGATTTATAGGTGCCTTGTTGCTTATCACTAATATTGAACATCTGTGCCTAAAGGCATTGCCATATCTGCTTTTTCTCTTTGACTAATGTGAGTATACTTAGTACAAAAGCTCCATCTAAGTATCAGCTTTTAGAAGTCAACCTTGGAAGTCTTCCAATGAATATATTGCTCAGTTCAGTTTTACCTGATGAGACAAATAGAGAAATAGAGAGTTTAATTTAAAAGCAAATTTAAATATGCTTGCCTGAATTTCTGTTGTGCAGATATCTGTTCTGGAAGGTTCTAGAGCTGCACAAATGAGACACTGCATGAGAGTAATTCATTTGTAATGAGTGTGTAAGAGAGAAAGCACAAACGTTTTCATGTCGGATTTCCTCTCTATGTGCTATGAGTATGTTTTATTACCATTGCTTGATAAAGAAGCTGCTTTGGCCTGTAGCAGGCAGAATATAGGTAGGAAAAAATATTAAACGTAACTTAATGCAGGAAGAAAGAAGACAGAGTCGGGGAGATTCCAAGTAATTGCCAAAGGAGAAGGATGGCAGAAATTTACCAGTAAGCCACAGCCTTGTGGTAATACACAGATTAATAGAAATGGGTTAATTTAAGATGTAGGAGTTAGTTAATAAGAAGCCTGACCTAATAGGCCAAACAGTGTTGTAATTAATATAGTTTTTGTGTAATTTTTAGGGTCTGGATAGCTGGGAAACTACAGCACAGTCTCTGATTACATAAAGTTGGGTGCCATTTGTAGATGGGAGTTTCTGTTCTTCCTGGTCCCACAGCATTCAGTCCTAAATAAACACACAGAGGCTTACATTAGTTATAACCTGTTTCACCTATTAGTTCAGGCTGTTACTAACTAGCTATTACAACTAAAATTAACTTATAATTCTTGTGTCTGTTTAGCCACATGGCTTAGTACCTTTTATCAGTGAGGTATTCTCATCTTGCTTCCTCTGTGTCTGGCTGGTTAACTGGGAACCAAGTCCAGCAGAAAAAAAAGGGGCCACACATGTTTTTCATCTGCATTTATAGGATATGAGACCAATATGCCCAAGTGTGTTAATATCTTAAAGGTTATTGCCTGAAGGCGTTCCCACAACAAACTTTCTCTAGAATATCCACTGTCATAAATTGATTTTCTCCTCTTGGTAAAATCTAAAGGATTTGTTTGAAAGGACATCACATTACAATTCTTTTTTGAGAAAATGCAATATTAAGCTTTAGTTAGACAAACAATTGTGCATATTTATGTCTGATGAACTTAACTTGAACAGAATCATTGCATCTACACTTAAGCAGAATTTTAATTAGCTAATAAATTTTGGCATACCCACATCTATGCTGAGTGTTTTGAGTCTTTATTCTCAGGTGAGAGTATCATTTTTTTTTCATAAGCATCCCCACGTTTGCACATTGTAAAGTCAAAGGCATGAGATCCTTGTTGATCTTAGCCACTTTATATTAATTCTTGGTTACCTACATTGTCAGCTAATGTGAACATTGAGAAGTGTACAGCATCTAATATCTGACAAAATTGCAAAATAGAAGAGAGTTAGACAGTGGAGTTGCTAAGAGATCAGACAGGTTCTTAGATAATGTACCTACGCAGCATGGAAAAGGCTATGATTAAATGTGAGCAGTAAATTTTTAAGACATAGACATCATGAATGTTGCTATGTATAACATTAACTGTACAGTGCAGTAGTAGCAATGGGTCATCAGCAGAGATGGCCAGACCCCAACAAATGCAATCATTGAGAGGGCAGCAGCACTGATAAGGTATCTGAAGACTCCAGGGTAGCTGGAATGGAAATGTCAAGGCATGAGCATTAAAGAACAGGACTCTGAGGACCTGCCAACAGGAAACTTGAAAAGCATGAGAGAGCTGTGAAGGCTAAGGAGCAAAGGCCTCAGATTCCTCAGTTCAAGAGCTATTATATTTATTATCTATGCCAGACCTGCTGAGGTCTGTAAGCCAAGAAGATGCTGCATATTGCTCACTGCTGCTTTCCATTGCTTGGCTTCTACACACTGATGTTAACATCTGAGGAATATAACTGCCAAGTTGAAGTCTTAGAAGTAAATTCAAGGGTGATATGAATTTGATTGTCAAAAGATACAATTTGGTTTCTGAATCCTCCTACTATGTGCCACCCCTCAAAACATTGCTCTTCTCATGATGTTGGCAAGATTTGATTTTAGTATGCAAAACCCTTGGAATGTGAATGGTGCCTAAAAACAGTAAATTTCTGAACCTTTAATTTTCTTGGGCTATGTTATCGAAATGTGAAGTATGTATTTGGATGAATCAGACCTCATTTTGAAAGAAATTTTGATTCCAGGATTTTTTATTTATACTTAGATTTATAAGAATATTTCTATTTAATTTTTTGGGAGAATGAGGGTACCCCAGGAGGAGAATGATTTTCAGGACTTGCTTTTCTTCTACCTTAAGTTTCTGAGACTGAACACCAATGATCAGGTTTGAGAGGCAAGTCCATTGCAGATAAAGGTTTTCTCTGACATAATTGATAGTCAGCACCAATTTTCTCATTTAACAGTTTAAATTTATTATAACTTAAGGATTTCAACCACGAGCAAACTCATAAAAGTTATCAGTAACTATATCTTGCCATGTTGTTTTTAATTAGAGTTGACATTATCCCAGGAGAATGAAGCCAAAGAGAATGGGATCAAAGAATTGAGTATATAAATAACTCTAGTGACTAGCGCTTGCTTGTTAGAGGTCAAATATTTGTCATACTATTCTGAATCCAAGGAGGAAAAATGAAAGTAATCTGATTAGTAAGAAACTTTATGAAATAACAAGCCTGAATCCCGTAGAATGTAAAGGTCATGGAAGACAAAGATAGCCTACAAGAAAATATGCCAGACTGAGGAAGGCTGAAGAGGGATGGCATCTTGTCGTAGAATGTGGGATCCTAAGACAGAGTGCAGACTGTAAACATGTATTCCACCATGTCTGAAGGGCGGAGAGTTTGTGTGTATTCAAACTTGTTGAAAACTGTGGCTGCACACCCTGACCTAGGATATGGTTACTTGATGTTTTGGACATTAAGATGGCCCATGGAGGTAGATGCCCTCCACACTGACCAAATGTCAGAGAATTCAAGGATACTTCTGCTCCTTCTTTTGACATAGAGAAGTGCCTGCCTTTGGGATACATGGTCTAGGGTGGGTTCACTGCCTAAACAACAGAATGCTTTTCTCTTGAATTAATGGCTTGATGTCTCAAAGTACTGAAGCAAGTAACTGTTGCAGTTGTCGTTTTTATCATGTTAAAGCAGTCTTTTGCCTTCTTCCCCTTTTTGTATTGGGGTATAAAAGTATATTGAAAATTAAACACAGGGGAACTCAGAAGTCAGAAGTCAGAATTCAGCATTCAGTATTTTGCTGAGTTGCCTTCCTGATGCTATCCTATGTCTTTGTGATTTTTATCTCCGTTCTTTACCTAACATTTCAAGTACTCACACCCCTACCATGGAATGTACAACCTGCCATGACTAGGATCAAGGCAGTATTGACCCCCCCCCCCAAAAGAAAGGTGGTTCACGACATACGGCAGTTGACAAGATGTGGCTTATGATATGGTACAGCAAAGTGAAGCTTAGGACTTATGACACATGAACATTAGGCCAGTGGTACAGGAGACACGTGATGGACATAGCCATACATGATACAGTGCAAGTGTTAGTGTAAAAGGTAAGTGATCATGTTAATAGAGAAAATTAATATGAAGGGGTGGTGATTATATCAGCAGTAAAACTGTAAATATTTGCAAATATGTCACAAGAAAGTAGTATTTAACTCTCTGTACAGTTGCTTGGATGCACTTTGATAGAGGAGCTGGGGTGGAGCAAAAACAAATGCAGAGATTTTTTGAATTTGTAGATAATGTAAACAGTATACTTCCTCCACTCTGGCGGTACCTCTGCCTTCAAACTGCTCCTGGACGTGGAGAGACCAATCTACAGCCCTGCCTTTGCCCTCCGCACCCGGAGGGTCTGTGGTCACACCTACTGATCCGGTGGAAGAATGAACGGAGTCTGGGACACTAGGCATGCCTTTGCCAGCAAGCACCCCTCTGCGAAGCCAAGCTGTGGTCATAGAGCCGCATGACCGCATGACTGCTGAGTAGGTGGGACGCATGAAGGGAACTCAGGGCATGCGGTCCAGCAGTCCCCTGTGCTACCACTGAGATTATGGCAGCCCACAGGCAAACATTGGAGCCAGCAAAGCCTGGCGGGCACCATGTTATGGAGCCAGGGTGGACAGATGACAGGAAAGCTCAAGGGCTAAACCTCTTGTGGCCAGCACCTGGAGCCGGTTGGCAAGAAATGGCTAGAGGCAGCATAGCCTGATAGAGGAATTCTCCTAATTCTGTGATTACAAAATTTAAAATAAAAAAATCAGAGGTAATGAAAAAACTACATGGTCATACCCACCTAAGCTTGCGGACCTGGCGGTCTCAGAGCTGCTAGAATGGGAACCTAGCTAAATTTGTCAGCTCCGTCTAACACTGGCCTCTGATGGGACTGCTAAATGCAAAAAGCGTGGCCTGTACCCACAGCAGGCAATGAGGGACTAGCCTCCTGGTCCCAAGTCTCTAGTGGAACACATTCAAGCAGCAGAGAGCATGGCTTGTCCCTGTCCTGCAGCCAAGCTTCAACTCCAAGCCAAGAGCCAGTTCCCAGGCTGTTCAGTCAAACTGACAAAAAAAAAAAAAAAAAAAAAAAAAGCTATTTGCCCTAGCCTAGCTTCAGCTGCAGGCAGCATCACAGCCCTGTCCAGCCCAGACAGGTCTCTGTGACGTTATAAATGAGCAAGGTAAAGACTGTCAGCTAGTCAGATTTGCAATTTGTTTTTTTTTCTTTTACAAACCATTATTTTATTTTATATTATTTTTTTTATTAAAGATTTCTGTCTCTTCCCCACCTCCGCCTCCCCTTTCCCTCCCCCTCCCCCAATCAAGTCCCCCGTCCCTCGTCCCTCGTAAGCCCAAAGAGCAGTCAGGGTTGCCTGCCCTGTGGTAAGTCCAAGGACCACCCAGACTTGCAATTTGGATAAGAAAGATAGTTTACAAACTTTTAATAAAATATCTAATGGCTATGTTCCTATTTATTGTTATTTATAGGGAATCTTAAGCCCCCTTGTGAGATTATTAAGGGGAATAATGATTCTAATTCCCCCAGGCAGCTCATGAAAGCTCCTAAACAAAATGCTGTCTCTAAAAAAGGAAGCAATTAATGTGCCCATACAACACAACTTCAAAAAATAAATAAATAAGGAGGATTATACTATCAGTCACTACATAATGCCTTAAACCATGCCCTTATTACTCTAAACTTCTGGAATTGTGGATACTCATGAGCATCCTTCCATGGACAGATTTTAGTGTGGTGGCACCAAGGTGACCATTGCTAAAGCAAGGTGTGTAATGGTAAAAGTAAAACACTGCAGGTCTCTGAGTGGGTGCCTGAGTGGCGGCAGTGGACAGTGAGCCATGAGAGGCTGCAGGTCCATGGCAGGAAGCCACGTTGTGGGTGAGAGACCTTGGCGGTGAGCTGGTCCCATGAGGAGCCATGGTGGGTGAGAGACAGGTAGATAGGCACACCATGTAGAGTGAGATTGGATATTTATTTAGTTTGTTATGGATGGGAAAGGGAAAGGGAGGAATGGAAGAAGGAAGAAGAGGAGAGGGAGAGAGAGTGGGGAGTTAAGAAGGGGAGAAGAGAAGAAAAGCTACCTCTTCGGGAGAGAGATGGAAAAGGAAGGAGCTCAGGCTGGAAGCTGAAGGAAGATATGCTTGCCTCAGGGGACAGGGGACAGAGTAGGCAGGGCTTGTCTTTTAAAGGGACAGGATAGACCATTACAAGGTGGAAAGACCCTTGCACTGGATTATGGAAAGAACCTGATCCTGTCTAAATTTGCTGTCGAAGAAATGTCTGTGCTTTTTTTTTCTTTTTACAGGAAGAAACTAAAGCTCCATAAGATGACTGCAGGTGCAGCAGAAGCATTCCAGCCCTGATGACATGGCAGCTGATAACTCTGTAGGAGACACAGAAAGAGGTTCCTGACCCTGTTCCTGACTAATACCAGCATGCTACATTCTGAGAAGAAAAGAAGATTGTGGTGACAATGATGATTCCTAGTTTCTTGGTGGACCTACTGCACAAACTTCCAGACCTTGGTGTGTCTTGTTTGCTTTGGAACCAGTCCAAGGACACTGACTAACTATCTAGCAGTTTATCCATACTATATCTTGAAACACAGAACTCATGTTGCCAGTATGGTATTAAATCTGCTGGTAAAATAAAAGACCTGAGTAGGGAGGTGGTGGTGCACTCCTTTAATCCCAGCACTCAAAAGGCAGAGGCAGGCGTTCTCTGTGAGTTCGAGGCCAGCCTGGCCTACAAGAGCTAGTTCCAGGACAGGCTCAAAGCTACAGAGAAGCCCTGTCTCAAAAAACCAAAAAACAAGCACAAAAAAAATAAAATAAAGGTCCTGAGAACTGAGACCTCAATTTTCCCCTCTGGGGAAAAAAGACTCATTACAAAAAGTGTCTGAAGCCCCTCTTCAGAGAGGAGGAGGATGGTCTAAGGCTTTTTGCTGCTGCTCAGAGACTGGGACAGTTACATAAAAACAGCAATGCAATTGGGCTCTTATCTGTCACAGAAACCTTTTCTTGTGTTTTGATTTAGAACAGATTTAAGAGAATTTTGATCTGACAAATTGTATGTTTATTGTTAATTTCCACACTAGAATTACATTATTGACCTGTTAGTGTTTGTAACTGCTTTAGTTCCCTGTAAGATGTTATTGATTAGAAGAGGATTAGACCTTGTCTAAGAGAAGTTTGACATTACCATTGATTTCTTGGACTTGACATGTTTAATAAGACAAATTCCGGTTTTGATACAGCAGAAAACTGTTCAAAAACACTCTAGACCAATTCAAAAGGGCATTCCCACCCCTGGCGACCCTCTACTCCTTTAATTAGAAGATATACTGTAGCCATAGGATCATGTATATTACAGAACATTATCTGCCTGCACATGATTATCTTGGTATTGGTAAACTCTCTTGACAAAAAATTGGCTCATAGAGAGCCTAGAGGTGTTTCTCCCTTAACCCTTTGCTTACAGAAGTTGACAGTCAGAGATGGGTAAGATCATTTTCCACCCAGGCGTCTATGACAGGGTATGCATGATTGGAACACATGTACTGAAGACGGGTAATTCTGTAAAATGGGAAAATATTCTTTTGAGGCAGACACCGTCATTTATCCTGCTGCAGATGCTCAGGCTTTGTTAAAATTAATAAAAAGGGAGAAATTGTGTAGGCCCAAAAATGTGATCCTATTCCATCTTGTCTGAAGGGCAGAGAGTTAGTATGTATTCAAATTTGTTGAAAACTGTGGCTGCACACCCTGACCTAGGATATGGTTACTTGATGTTTTGGACATTATGATGGCACATGGAGGTAGATCACCTCTACCCTGACCAAAGGTCAGAGAATTCAAGGAAACTTCTGCTCCTTCCTTTGAATTAGAAGGTTTGACGTAAGGAAGTGCCTGCCTTCAGGATACATTGTCTAGGGTAAGTTCACTGCCTAAACAACATAATGCTTTTCTCATGAACTAATGGCTTGATGTCTCCAAGTACTGAAGCAAGTAACTCTTGTAGTTGTCCTTTGTATCATGTTAAAGCAGTCTTTTGCCTTCTTTCTCCTTTTTGTATTTGGGCATAAAAGTATATGAAAATTAAACACAGGTAAACTCAGAAGTCAGAAGAATTCAGCATTCAGTATTTTGCTGAGTTGCCTTCCTGATGCTATCCTATGTCTTTGTGATTCTTATCTCTGTTCCTTACCTAACACATCAAGTACTCACACCCCTACCATGGAATGTACAACTTGCCATGGCTAGGATCAAGGCAGTATTCACACCAAAGAGGTGGTGCTCAACAATATCATAAATTGATGGCAGAATCTTGCTGAATACATTATGTATACATTTAGTCTTGAAAAATATGTTCTGGCACCTGTAATAAAGTACCATAGCTATAACGGATTCTCCAAGGGTAGCAGAGCAATAGAAATGCAAAAATGGGCAGAGTGTGAGGCAAGTAGCAGAACCGAGAAGCATCTCATCAATGACTAAGCTGCTTATGGACTCTTCTGGATGTGTCTGCTCTATTCTTAGAGTAGGTCTCCACAGTGCAATTATAATAGAGAAGGCTTCAAAACCAACAGTCATTTATTCATTCACTCAACCACTGCAGACACTTTTACGGAGCTCCAACCTGGTGTCAGCTTTGTTCGTCAATGGAAATACCACAATGCACAAGATAGACTCCATTTTCTTATGAGTTTTCTGTGACTTTTAGCTAATCTATACTGAATTCTTAGTAAATGTTAATTTTGATACATTCTACCAATAAAACAATTGTGATTGTAATAGTAAGGAAAAACTTCATTGTATTTTTAATATAGCATCGATATGAGAGTATAAGAATGAATTTACATCAGATTATGTGTTTACATTTTGAGTGCAATGTTCTTTTTTTCTTTCCCCCTTTTCCTATCAAACATTTGCATGGTATCTCCACATCTATCTAACATACTACAGACTCCTCAGTGGGACAACAACAAATTGGAGAAATGGCTGTGAGCCTTCAAACAAAACAGCTTTTCATGCATTGGAAAAAGGAAAACAGTTTTTTTTAAATAAATACTCTACAGCAAATACATATACACATATGCATATTAAAATGGAATATTGTGGTATAAGTTGAAATAAAATTATTTTTAGATATTTATTTTATATGTATGTGTTGTTTGTGTAGAATCACATCAGTGAAGTTGCCTGCAGAAACCATAAAAGTGCCTTTTTGTTTTGTGAATTACGTTTTCATGCTAGGTTTACAAAGTTACAAGTGCTCACCAGCCCCCCTAGTATAAGTACTGGGAACTGAACCTGTATCCTCTGCAAGAACAGCAAGTGTTTTTAATCACTGAGATTTCTCCTTAGCCTCAAAAGAGTGAAGTTCTGAAACATACTGCAACTTGTGTTAGTCATGAAAGGTGCAGTTCAAGTGAAACAGATACAGAAGGACAGAACCAGCTTGCTACGCATAGTGATTACCTAGATAGTATGAAATCGCAGACACAGAGAGTAGACTGGAAGTTACAAGTCATTTGTGGGAGAGAGGATTTGTAGTTATGTTCACTGAGTACAAAGATTCTGTTTGAAATGATAAAAGAAAACTCATGTATTTTTACCAAGCATTGTTAATACAGTTTATGCCAGTGAACTAAGCATTTAAAATGGTTAAAATAGAAAATTCTATGCTATGTTGATTTCACCATGATGAAAACAATTCACATTTACATGTGATCTGGGGCATATTAAGCAATTTGTTTTAACTTTACCACTCTGTCCTATTAAGCAGAAATGACAGTTCTTATCTTGTAGTGCTTTAAGAAGGTGGTAATAAATTAATTGTATAATCCATCTAGACTGTCACAATGGTTCTATAGAACATGACATCCTTGTATTATAATATACACAGCAGTCAGATACAGTGAGAGAATTGCTTTTCAGATTGTCATGTTCCTAGCATAGTATTTTCAGTGTTTATTATAAAACAGTGACCACTCCCCTGCCCCCCATGTGGTTACTTGAGGGGGAAAATGTGTATATGACATGTTGAATGTTATAATAATTTATCAGACATTGACAGTGAATTTGTCTTATTTGGATGTGACAATTCTTGGAAGAAATTATTTTGTAGCTGGCTAGAGAGGCTCATGGTTTTGAGTATGTCTATTTAGGCTTCCTTTTCTTTTTTTTTCGGTTTTTTCGAGACAGGGTTTCTCTGTGGCTTTGGAGCCTGTCCTGGCACTAGCTCTTGTAGACCAGGCTGGCCTCGAACTCACAGAGATCCACCTGCCTCTGCCTCTGGAGTGCTGGGATTAAAGGCGTGCGCCACCATCGCCCGGCTAGGCTTCCTTTTCTTGAATGCTCACAACTTCCCCAAAGATTTTTACTTCCTATCTGGAACTTAAATTTAAATTATTTAAAAAATTTTGTAGTTATCATTTCATATCTGTGTTTAAAAAAGGATAATTTTCCCCAATATTTTCCAATACTGTTCCCACAAAATTCTGTCTTTGCATTATTTGTTTAGAAACATTTATTACTAATTTAAGAATAATGCTGTTTTTCTTTATACTTTTAGATTGCTCTAATATTACTTCTTAAACATGAAAATCTTAAAATACAACTTCTGGAGAGAGCTCAGCAGTTGCTTAAAAACACTTGCTAGCCTTCCAGAAGACCTGGATTTAGTGCCTAGAACCCATGTATGGGGGTAAAATTGGCTGTATCTCTGGTGCTGGAGATGTATTGCCCTCTTCTGACCTCCATGGATACTGCATTCATGTGGTACTCAGATGCAGACAAACAGTAATAAACAAAATGGAAACAAGTATTGAAAAATAAAAATATGACTAAAGTCAGGAGGGGGCATGATGGGCAAGTCACGGGGTGTTCACCACTTCTTCATGATGGGCAAGTCACAGCGTGTTCACCACTTCATGATGGGCAAGTTGGAGGTTTGCTGTCTTTTTGGTGACTTCCACTGCCTCATCACCCTCTGTCATTGTCCCTGATGGCCTAGGGTTGGAGAAATCAAAGAAGAATCCACAGAGTTTCAGTGGATCCATCTGCAATGACAGATGAATACCCCTTCCCAATTTAATTCTGGGGAAGTAACAATAGGGCAGGTGAATGTATCAGCTTGCTTATTTCCTTCCGCAATAATACCAGGGAGGTTAGTGTGGATGGTTATGGGTCTATTGCTGGAAAAAATTCTACAACAGAAGCAGAATCTGAAACAATATTTTAGGCTCATGAATTAACTGAAGTAGATGAAACAAAACATCCAGATCTACATGTTGGGCTGAGAAATAGTTAATATTAATAGATTGATGAATATCTGGATGATGAATTCCTCCTATACCCTTTGGCAAACTATCAGTAAATTTGGACAATTTTTTGTAATCACAATTTTAGTCCATATGAGAAAACACCAATCTTAAGAGTTGGACAATAATTTCCTAACCTTCCATAGTAATCTGTGAATAAAATTTGCAAATCCATAGAGTTCTACAATGCCCTAAAAAACTGAATGCTAGGAAGGGTAATGTAATATAACAAGGATCAGATCCATATAACTGTTGACATCAGGTCTTCACCTGATTCACTAATTTAACAAGAAGAGTAAAGTAAGCAGTTTCTATTTTATGGCCCTTATGGTGAAATAAAATCCATTCCAATAATTAAGAAGAATCACATGAGTAAATGTATAATCACAAGGACAAGCAATAGGTGACAAAACATGCTTTCCATGCAAGTATATAAACAACTATAGCCACCTGTAATAAATATCTGAAGTGGGCTCACTTTTATCTGCTTCACCTGGGAGGAACACAAAAACACAGTCCAAGAATAATACCATGCTTTAAAGATACTGAGGTTGAAAGCCTCTTGTTTCCTTGGAGTTTTCTCACAAGCACTTAGAAGCGTTGTCACATGTCTCCATTCTTGGACCATCTTCTAATAATGGGGGGAATTGGAGAGGAGTGTGGAGTGTATATGAATAAAACACATTTCTACCTGAATATAATTTCCAAAGGTGACATTTAAAATATTGTACAAGAAAGTATGGAATATATACATATTAGAGTACTACTCAGCAGTAAAAAACAATGACTTCTTGAATTTTGCATGCAAATGGACAGAAATAGAAAACACTATCCTGAGTGAGGTAAGCCAGACCCAAAAAGAGGAACATGGGATGTACTCACTCTTAATTGGTTTCTAGCCATAAATAAAGGACATTGAGCCTATAATTCGTGATCCTAGAAAAGCTAAATAAGAAGGTGAACCCAAAGGAAAACATAGTCATCCTCCTGGATATTAACCTTCATCAGGCGATGAAAGGAGACAGGGACAGAGTCCCACATTGGAGCACCGGACTGAAACCCCAGGGTCCAAATTAGGAGCAGAAGGAGAGAGAGCGCGAGCAAGGAACTCAGGACCGCGAGGTGTGCACCCACACACTGAGACAATGGGGATGTTCTATTGGGAACTCACCAAGGCCAGCTGGACTGGGTCTGAAAAAGCATGGGATAAAACCGGACTCCCTGAACATAGCAGACAATGAGGACTGCTGAGAAGTCAAGAACAATGGCACTGGGTTTTGATCCTACTGCACGTACTGGCTTTGTGGGAGCCTAGGCTGTTTGGATGTTCATCTTACTAGACCTGGAAGGAAGTGGAAGGTCCTTGGACTCCCCACAGGGCAGGGAACCCTGACTGCTCTTTGGGCTGAGGAGAGAGAGAGAGGGAGTTGATTGGGGGAGGGGGAGGGAAATGGGAGGCGGTGGCGGGGAGGAGACAGAAATCTTTAGTAAATAAATAAATAATTAAAAATATTGTACAAAATAGGAATGGACAAATGGAGGCTACCTTTGTATCAAAACCCACACACCTGTAAATTGTACAGCAACTTCGAATGTAATTGCGGGCTTTAGTTTATAGCATCCAACCTCTGCTGGTTTTCATTGGTGACAAATACAACCCCACAAAGATTCTATGAAACTGTGTGAATAGTTGGGCAAGATCGAGGATATTCAGACTCCGGAGTCTCCGAGTAAATTTCTCGTAAACCTAAAATTGCTCTACGAATAAAATATGACAAAAATGTATAGAGAAACAATGAGGAGAAAATGTGTCTCTGCACCTCTGCCCATGTGGCTGATCTCATGGGAAGCTGAGTAAATATTTTGTTTTGCCACAGACGCAGGAGCACTTTAATGAGTCAGAATGGACCTCACATAATAATGGTAGTCTCAGATTTTGATTATCTAAAACTGTGAATCTATAAAGAAACAGTAGTGGGACTAATTTTATTATAATAATATTTCTTGAAACTAGTCAACTGATATACAATATTAATGCAATTAAAGTCAAAATTTAAGATAAATGATAAAAATGGACAGAATATTTGCACAAATTATAATAAAATGTCAAGCTAATGGTTTTCTAGGCAGCCTCAGTCCCTTAGTGGACTACCGCAAAGAAGCCAAGATAAAGGTTTTCATTTCTACCTTATGAAGGTATGTTTTAGCATGTTGTCATTTGAGAAAGCAAGTTTAAAAGTACTTATGTCTTAAAGTAGTAAGTGAAGAATTGAGTGCCATATTATTAGGTAATTCACACCGTTATCAACACATCAGTGTGTTGCACACATGTGGGCACATATGCACACCCATGTGCTCAAGCACACTCGTGTGAGGTTGCACCACACACACCGACACATATGCACACAGACCAAGGAATGCAACTTATAATTTAGGCTTCTAGTTAGGAATATTGAGTATTTATGTAGTTAAGAGAAAGTAATGAGACACTTCATTTTGCCATATTGTCACACAAAATTATCATTGCTGCAATGTGAATTTAGGCTTTTAGTTGGGTTGTTTAGTACAGGGATGTCTGTCACAGATATTTGAATCACACAGATTTTTTTTTGTGCAACACATATGACTGATTGTTCCATATATCACCAAATCTAGAACACTGTTGGTGAGATTTTATTGACCAACAAAAAAACGACAAACAAGCATCCTTCAGAAGCACATCCTCACATGCTTGTAATTTGTGAGGCTAAGGGTATGGAATGACAGGGGCATGGAGGCAAACACTGAGGAGGAAAATGAAAAATGGGAATTCTTTATAGCGCTAATAATAGAAAGAAGCAACAGGAACTACAGTTGTTACTCTAGGCATTCATTTCGAGTATGTTTTGCCTCTGTATTGAGAGAATTAAGTGAACTCTCTTCAACTGATTGAGGAGTGCTGTCAGGTAGTCTGTTTTTCCCCCTCTTTTTCTGCGCTGAGTACAGGAAGGGAAATAGGTTTCTGTGGCTGAAGAAAGATCACGGACAGCCATGTCCTAATTTAGCCCCAGTGAAGACTTGTGTGCTGAATGTATAAAGATTTTAAGGCTGAGACCAGTATCATCAACCACAATTGCCAACACCATATCAACTCCCATGTGACTAAGATATTATTATCATGGATTTTTCTACTGCTACCACAGTTTAAACTAAATTCCATAGAAATTTTGAGAGAGAGACATTCATGTATTTCTTTAAATCAAAAGCAACAAGATATACAGAACCATTTTTAGATGACTTTGAAACATTGAAGGCAAATTTTCCTTGTGGGTTAATTAATTTTTTTCTTTAAGAAGGACTCAAGGAATCTGTCCCTCTTCCAAACTACATAATGCACACCAAGCATAATTGGGAGAACACACTGAGGGACTTTCTAATGTCGCAAAATAATCTGTAAGTTTACTCATGTTGAATGAAGTTAATTATGATTATTACTTATTTAAAAGGCTTCTTATTTAATAAATAGAGATTCTAACTTAATAAGCTCTTGTTTCAATCAGTTTTACCTTAGTTCTGCTTGACAATGTTAAGGAATTTTGATTAAACAAAGTGATTGAGAAACACACAGTGAAGTTACCTAAGGTTCCTGGGATGGCTCATTTTCACTGTCAACCTGACTGGATTTGGAATCTTCTGGCGACACATCTCTGCTTGCCTTTGAGGGTTATTACAGAGAGATTTCACTGAGGAGGGAACACACACCCTTAATGAGGCATAACACCATCCCATCAGGGTGGGACCCTGGACAGAATAAAAAGGCAACAAGCAGGGAGTGAGCTGACAGTCACCTCTCCCACTCCTTGTTTAGATGCGAGGAGTGTCAGCAGCATGCTCCCACCACCTTGAGTACTCGATGGTTTCCAATCACGAGGCACCATATGCTCTTAAACCTTGGACCACAATAATCCTGCTTTCCATAAATTACGTTCGTTAGGTATTTGGTTACAGCACTGGTCAGCTGTGCTCAGTCCTTCTAGTTACACCTCAGCTCTTCTCAGAGAATTTGTGTAAATCATACATCAACTGTGATGGTTGTGGTGTTTATAGAATGAGAAGGTCCATGTGGAGTACTTTTGACATCAACTGTAATGGATTTGTATATTATTACTGATATGGATGTGTGCGGGAAGTGTGTCTGTTGTACTAATTATGACTGTAAAATATTTTCCCCATTATCATTTTCCCCATTAATAAAACAGTTACTCATTCCGTTAAACTTGAGATTACACGTTAAGTTCCTGTAACTAAGAAAGACATGATCCTTAATTACCAACTGAGAATAATGTTTTTGTTTGTTTGATTGGTTTCAGATGGGCGATGCCTTGGTGCTCGGGATTAAAAGGCTGTGAGCTTTCTACACACATGGCCCACTGATGAGCTTCATACCCAGCTTTCACGGTTTCATTGTGATTTGACAGATTATTGTTTTGACAGAAGATAAATGTGCAAACATTTGCTGTAGTTCTGATTATTGTATTTTGTGCTTCAAAGGGCATTTAACCTTTCTCCTCACTGTCGGATCCATCTCATCTTTGATGTCTTTTAACATGGGTCGTTCTGATAATCACTTTAAAAAGTCACATAATGATTTATTAGCAACCTATTTTGTGCTATTGTAGTGAATTTTAAAGAAATGGAAAATACCTTCAAAGAGAATAACATTTTTCTAAGGATCACTTCCCTTTTATTACTCATTTATTTTTTGTCCTGAGTTCCAGAATAACTCAGGTAAAATATTTTGTTGTAAAATTTCTATATACATAATATTGAAAGAAGCTTAGAACTTGCACATTTTGAATAGCTATGCACAGCTTAACTAATTAATTTAAGAAACAGTTACTCTTTCTTACAATTTTATCAGCATGTTTGTGGATGTTTCTCCAGTATACCAATATAGTTGAATTTTAGAAATATTAAAACATGCAAATAAAAAGCTAGAGTGCAATGTGTGGAGATTAACAGTGAGGACTATCTAAGGACACTGAAAATTTCAGCACAAAAATGAACATTATTTTGACTAATGAATATAAAAAAAATCAAAATAATTTTCTTAGTGATCAGATATCAACTATGTAATCAGCAAGTAATTAAAAGTATAAAATGTAAATGATAGGCTATAAAATGACTTGATAGTCTTTTGGTAAAATAGATGCCTACTTAAAATAAACTTGAAAAAAATGTTAAAAATCATAATAAACATTTAGAAATAAAACTTGTAATTCTTCTGAGTTGGAAGGATTGCCATATGTCTGAAGTCAGCCTGAAGAATATAGTGAGTAGTGAGAACTGTTTCAAAATTAGAAATAAAATTGTACAAAGATAAAAAAATAAGCTATAAAGTCACCATTTTGTACAAGATTGAATGAATAGACAAAGATTGATAGAATAGGGTTTATCTGATAATTTAAATACTACCATCCAGAACACAGTGAATTCAACTGTATAAAATACTCCATTGCTGAGCTCTCAGCCAAATTTATAAAATTATAAAGAAAAAGACACGTGACTTTTGCTTCCTGAAAACAAAGGACAAAACAAAATATTGAAATCAGGCATTTATATTTTTACATTTTATTTATTTTGAGTCTATGGGTGTGTCCTTAAGAGGTACATGGATGTCAAATACACATACTGAATTCAGAAGACAACAATGAGAGTGTGTTCTCTTTCCCCCTTCCCTAGAGTTGAACTCAGATCATAAGGCTTCTATGTAGGAGCCTTCCTGTTGAGGTATGTTTTCTGTCCCAACCATTTATCTTTTATAGTGGAGTCACATTCATACATTCATTCATTCATGAAGAAAGATAATGAGAAAATGGTCTAGAAGTAAGAGCAGTTGTAATTGTTCTGGGCACAGAGAATGTCAGATGGCAAGAGCTTGACGTATATCTTCCAATCTTTTAGCAAGTGTGGATTAGCATTGATGTGCTTCCCTTGTACAGGCCTGCTGATAGGCCTGAATCCATCACCACATCCTTACCCAGAGAACTCAATACTGCACCCTCTATCCACACCTGATTACTGACTGAAGAGATGGTTGAGAGCACGTCCTGTTACCTGGGGAACTCAAGACATACTCTTAATGCCTGTGTTGGATTTCTCACAACCGCAGGAAAACGATGCCCTCTCTAGTCTCTGCAAGCACCTGCTGACACACAGCATATACTTACACAGCCACACATACACAGAAACTTAAAAAAATAAGAAATTTTCCCAAATTTTGAACTCAATTATGATATTTTCTAATAGTCAACATATTTATTTTTTTACTGTTATTGAAGTTCTTAGCATGTATTCTCATGCATATAAAAAGTTCTAACAGAACTTCCTACAAAATGTTTCGTTTATGTTTACATTCAAATGTTATTCTTTTACAACTAAAGGTTTCCTTAAAGAGTCAGTGTGACAGCTGAACAAAGCCTCATTGTAGTGAATTAAGAAAGTAGACAAAAGCATTATCAAGAAATTTCCCCCAACTATGTAAGTGCGATTGGTGGGGAAGTTTGTCTCTTATGGAATTAATAAAAAAATCTAGTAGTCTATGGCAAAATTATTGTATACTTACACAGAATCCCATGACCAGTGTAACTTAAAAGAGGGAGTAAAACAAGACCACAACTGAGAGAATGTGTGAAACTTATTATGGCCACCATGGAGGACTATGGACTTAGACACAGTCCAGAACAGCTTATAGGAACGGAAAAGTGATCTTAAGACTACTTTTGATCTAAGACTTTCAGGGCTTGACAAAAATGGAGCCATTATACTTCACAAAAATAAATAATGGATAAATGAATAATTAAATATCCCCACCAATGTATTAACAGACTGAATTCTTTCAAAGAAAAACAACTAAAAAATTAACTAGTATACTTTCATGTAGGAGCTGAAAAACAGTGACTGTTAAGACTGGAACTGTAATCCTTGACAGATGGAATATGAGATGGACTCATATTCAATCTAATTTTCTTTCAATGAGATATTACTAAATTATCATGTGCAAAGAAGAATCCATGGGGAATGCAATAGGTACATCTAACTAGGTAAATCTGTTATTTAATTCCATCAATATCTGTGATTTCACTTAAACCTTTAGATGAATAATTATAGATAGGTCTAAAAATCTATAAAGACACTTTTTTATTCCTAATGTTTTCACAATAAAAGCAAAATTTTCAGATTCTCAGAAGAACACATTAGTTAGGAGGATAAAAATTTGAGCAGAGATTTCAGAGGTAGTAGAGAATTAGAAATAATTATGAGTATAACTTTACAAATGCATGCACATATGAACTTTATTAATTAGATACTAGTTACTGGTTATTTTATACATGTATATATAATATCATATATATGATAAACTAAGGAAGACATTTTGAGAGAATGGATTGGTACATAGAGAGGAGAGGCTGGGGATCTTTATGATAAAGATACACCACAAGCATATATAAAATATCAAAGAAAAAATAAAAAAAAAACAAAGAAATGGAGGTTGTTCATAATAACATATGAGGTGGAGGAAGTGTGGCAAATAATGTGGGCTTTTAGTTGACAACACACAGGCTTGGAGTAAAAGCTGCACCCAAGAAGTGTGCTGAAATTAAAATTAAACATAGAGAAGCAGGTGGCATTGTTTGAAAATTCTAGGCTGAGGGGACAATGAGACCACACTGTGGGGTGCTAATGAACTTCGATCCTGAGCACATTGGGGCGTCCTCTGTGCTTCGCCTGTAGTGCTTTCCCTCTGGAGCAAATGTTTAACTCCATCCCAAGTCGCTTAATATCACGTGTCTCCCAGACTCCCTTTTTTCCCGATCATTTTCTTATATTACTCTTTACAGCTTCCTTTCTGAGTGTGTGCTTCAGAGTACACACTTCTTACATAATACCTTCCAACCCTGCTTATCCTGAAGTTTTAATAAATGAAGTGTAATCCCCCAAGCACAATCAGCCTTCTTGGAATATACATCTGTGTGACAAACTTTTGCTGTCTTAACCATTTTTTCCTATTTTTTGTTAAGTGTCTAAAAAGGCAAAATCTCCCAATTTACATTTACAACCAATAAGGAGTGTGATCAAACAGCAGTCAACTCCACAAGAAAACCAGGATTAAACTGATTGCTCTCTAGAAAAGAAATTCCACATTCAATATTGTTCCTTTCAATATCATTTTCCTGGCAAAAATTATGGCATTTTAAGACGTTAGATCAGATAGCTAAGCGAAGAAGAATAAAGCACATAGAACCCATTCTCAGTGGAGACATTAGAATCAGATACTTGAAATAGCCATTCTATATGTATGCAAATGAGAGAGATTATATTAATGTAAAAATATGGAGTGTTTTAATAAATCCTGATGATTTATTGAATTCAGTCGTGTAATTTGTGATGTCATGGAAAGAATGAAATTTAGTTTTAACTGAAACATTTTATATGACATTAAAATAAAAATTCATAGGATATGTTCAGTGATGTGTGAAGTACAGAGAGAGTTAATTAAGTTCATACACACATGTGTATGTGTCTCTGTGTGTAAACTTACAAAATAAAACCCAGAGAATAAAGATGAAAAAACAAAATGTATAAGAAACACATGAGAGGGCTAGAAAGTTGACTCAGCAGTTACGAGGACTGGCTGAGCTTGCAGAGTGTGGTTGGATTCCCATCGGGCACGTGGCAGCTTCCTACTGCCAACAAGTCCACTTCTAGGGATCTGATGCTTTCTGTTGACCTCTTCAGGAATCAGGCACACACATAGTTAGCAGACATACATGCTGGCAAAGCATTCATACAATAAAAATAAAGATTAAAAAACAGAAATGTGAGAGACAAATAAAAATGTTCAACAATTACATCTTTTTCTTTCTTAAGAAAAAAGTCAAAACTATCTGAAATGGTCTTGTGAGAGGCATGTTTTCTTTATTGCCAAGAAGTGTCTTGTACAGTACATGTCAGTTTACTGTGTGATATGTGATTTCTTGGTCATTCATCCTAAACTCCTTTCTAGGGGTCATAATTAGTGTAGAGGTGTGGTTTGAGTGTGGCTTGCACAACACAGACTGCTGGAGATCTCTGAAGGGTCATGGAATATTTCTACAGTGAGCGTTTGCTGAGGAAGTGGTTCACTGGAGATTGACCTCAACGTGGTGAGCCCAGCCAGACTTCCTGTTTAGCTTCTTGCTTGTATGTAGAATGTGACCAATACGCCTTCTACTTTTTCCACTTTTTCCATCATGATGGAAACAATCCTCTCAAATGAAAGTCATAGTAAACTGTTGACGGAGGTTTCCTGTCCTGGTCAACCACTTTCCAATAACCATTCAGAAACTTAATATTAATTGTAAATGCTCAGCCCATAGTACAGGTTTACTAGCCTGTATTCTTTGCCACATGGCTTGGTACCAATTTTCAATAAGCCACATTCATCTTGTTTCCTTTTGTGTCTATTGGTTACTTCAGACTCCACCCTTCTCCTTCCCAGCATTCAGTTTGGTTCTCCCACCTAACCTTATTCTGTTCTACTATTGGCCAGTCAGCTTCTTTGTTAAACTAATTATAGTGGCATATATTCACAGTGTAAAAGAATACTTCACAGTAATCATTCCTTAATGAATTTATTTCCTGTTTGTCATTATGTCCAGAAAGGACAAAAGTAACTAATGTATGTATTAATTAAAGATATCCATTAATTTTTAATATCTTACTTGCATTAATGGCAGGATGAAAATATAGACAATTCAAGAAATAAGCTACAAGTTTTAAGCTGTACACCATTCTGGGTCTGTGCAGTCTAATGAAATCATGTGCCACCTCACTCCATCCTGCTTAAAATATAACTTGAAATTCATCTAGTCTATTGGCTCTGTATATGCTGGCTGCTGATCAGCGACTTGGGGATCATCCCTGGTATTAGGTGTACTATTCCAGGAGCACAGACTGTGCTATAGAATCCCTTGTTGTGCTTAATACTTGCTACAAAAAGCAAGAGTGATGACAGTGACAGCTTGTTGGGAACATTGCTTCATCTTATTGTTTATCTTTTACAATGTTTAACTCACAAATCAAATGTTATCACAGGTGTGTATATGCAGGAAAAGTCAGTATACAGGAATCTTAATTCTGCCCATGTGTGTTTGGTGGCAGCATTGGGTACGAAGACGTGCAAAGTACTCCTGTAAAAGCAGGAGTATGCTGCTTTATCTTGTTCATTTTTATTTACATTAAATCATCACAGTCAGAGCTATTCTGCATTTGACTATTCATCATCAATGTCTAGTAGAAAGCACTTAATAAAGTTTTTAAAAATTAATGTACAAGCATTATGCTTCATTATGTGATTTCCTACCTCCTTTCATAGAATATATTGTACTAAATGGCCAAGGCAATTTGTCTTGCTAGTTATAAAATTTTGTCTGTTCATTTGAGTACCCTAAGCATCCAGTCTCTATATAGTCATTTCTCACAAATGTGCTTTGTTACTCTAGAATGTCAATTATTTTTTTGCCCTTTGAACTAATGATTTATTTTATATTCATAAAATAATTCACTATATTTTTCCTATTTGACTAAATGGTGCTACTTAGAGAAAACACATCTAGCTGTTTCTACCAAGCCGAAAATGCTAATGGGATATAATGAATGAATTAATGAATCACAAGAAGGAGAATGAACAGAAAAATTAAATGAAGAGAGAAATATTTCCAGATTAGTATTCAAGGGTTTACATTTTTTGTATGGATTTTAGATTACTTCAATGATTTTCTATAATTTATCATAGAATCTAATACATTAAGTCTTTTCTTCTCTAGAGGATGCCTCTTGACAAAGAATTTCTATTTTATTTCTGAAATTACATTCTAGACTATAGATTCTATCATAATTTGTGCTGGGGATGGATGTCACACCCAAATTATTTCCCCATTGCATTACATTAAAATTTTTTATTTATTTATTTATTTTAATTAATTTATTTATTAAAGATTTCTGCCTCCTCCCCGCCACCACCTCCCATTTCCCTCCCCCTCCCCCAATCAAGTCCCCCTCCCTCGTCAGCCCAAAGAGCAATCAGGGTTCCCTGCCCTGTGGGAAGTCCAAGGACCACCCACCTCCATCCAGGACTAGTAAGGTGAGCATCCAAACTGCCTAGGCTCCCACAAAGCCAGCACGTGCAGTAGAATAAAAAACCCATTACCATTGTTCTTGGGTTCTCAGCAGTCCTCATTGTCCGCTATGTTCAGCGAGTCCGGTTTTATCCCATGCTTTTTCAGACCCTAATCTTCTTAAAGATTAGGAATTCTAACACAAAATTCCTTAGTACCATAAACTTATCAGATATATTCTTTAGCATATCAGTCCTGTGGACTCCAGAGACACTACATTTACGTGGAAGAATAAACAATACACATTCAAAAGAGTGCCTCAAGTCTGTAAAAAAATATCTTGATCATTGCTCATGTGACACCTAGTTGGTGATTTGAAAAGCTTCCTTAATCACATTGCCTACTTTTAAGCTATGTAGATGATACTTTGATTGTAGGATTCAATAAGGACAATAGTTGAAAACTATATGGAGACATTAATTGATACTCTGGTACATGATGATTTCTTTATTTCATTAATAAAGAAAACTTGAAAGGGCCAGATACCTCAACACATTTTTGGTGCATCATGGACATCTGAAGAAATCAATGTCCCAGATGGTACACTACATGAGATTTGAAATATCTTCTCATCCAGAGACAAAACTCAGAAGCAATACCTAATTAGTTTGTTTTGTACTTGGAAAATCACATACCATGTTTACAGATTAATATGAAACCTCTCTACAGAGGTTACTAGGAAAGCAGCTGAGTTCCAATGGGGAATAGAAGTGGAAAAAAGCTTTTGAGACAGTCTGTAAGCTCATCTCTGATCATATAACCCTGACCAATATTGCAGAAATCATATTTATTGGTGAATAGGGCAGCTGGGGATTCTTCATAAAGCAAAAAAAAAAAAAATCAACCAACATTTGTTTGTTAGCTTCTATTGCAAACTCTTTACACATGTGGAGAATAAATAATCTCTCTTTGAGAAACAAATCTGGACTTTTTTTGGTTTGTTTATGTTTATTTTAGGTTTTTTATTAAAGATTTCTGTCTCTTCCCCACCGTCGCCTCCCCTTTCCCTCCCC
Source organism: Neodon shergylaensis (assembly GCA_025134845.1). Taxonomy (NCBI): domain Eukaryota; kingdom Metazoa; phylum Chordata; class Mammalia; order Rodentia; family Cricetidae; genus Neodon; species Neodon shergylaensis. Next base: position 1,622,735 of record JABTXL010005930.1, read on the forward strand.
CTCCCCCAATCAAGTCCCCCTCCCTCTTCAGCCCAAAGAGAAGTCAGGGTTCCCTGCCCTGTGGGTTGAGGCATGAAGAACCCTACACTCAGTTACCACCTCATGGTCATAAAGGTGCCCATTTCAATGATGCATTGGGTCTGCTAGAAGGCAGTGCCATTCAAAAGCCTAGCCATGGAAGGAAAGGTATTGCAATGGTAATTGAAACTATTTGAATTCCTTCATGACCAGGATGAAGCAGCAAAGAGGTCTTTGCCTTTCCATATTGAGGAAATAGATCGACTACCTATAATCCCCATCCCCAAACCACTCCCCTTTTCCCCAAAAGTAACTGTTGAACTGTAGGGACCAACAGAATGGTCACAGCGTATGTCTAACACATATTTTACTGATGGTTCATCAACCATTGAAGGAACCAAAATTAAATAGAAAGTGATAACCTACAGACCAGGGGATGGAATGACTATTACTGAGTAAGGAGCCACCAAATCAGCATAGCATGCGAAAGAAATGGCAGCACTATTGGTTAGAAGACAAACAATTAAGGAAGGAAAGAGGAAAATCTATTGTTATGCCCAAATTTCTGGTCCTCAAATGAATTCACGGAGCCAGATTTCAGATGCAATTACATGAGGCTTTTGAAATAATAATTCAAACTTAAGTTTGGACCAACACCTTTCTAGCACCGCAGCATGGTGGGTTCAGAAAGTGTGGCCGGGAACCCTGGGAGGTTAGAACTTTTAAAGGGGAAACATCATGTCTTGTCGTCTTGGAATTGCGTGAGGAGTACATAGGATAAGGTAGTTTCTGAAACCATTGGTCAGGTTTTAGGTGCAAAAACCTAACAAAGAGTCATAAATTACTGGTATGGTGTCTTCAAGGACAGGATGCCTCCTAAGCACATATGGACCTCGTTTTTATGGCCCTGCACCTTATTTCTTAATTGGCCATTGTTCACATTTCTGCTATGGCTGCACATTTCTGGAGCTCAGATCACCTACCCCAACTCATTATATAGCTTAAGATGAAGCCCCTTCTTTAAAATGGAGTTTGCAAAGTCAAATCCTCACACCATATCTTTTCCAGTTTGTTCTATCTGTGAAATGGTAGAGCTATGTGGACATAAAAATGGAAAACCGGTAACTGGCAGAAAAATGGCAAATGGTCAAGAGATGCCCAGATGAAAATGGTAATATTTAGTAAAGATATCAAAATTGATATAATTCATGTAGACACCCACATAAGCAAGACAGACAGGACATCTAGATATAATGAAGGTCACATTTATTAATTTACTCTCAGTGTCTGTGCTACTGGTGCTAAATTTAGGAAGTGATATCTTATGCCTATGCATTCAAGGCTACTTCCCACTTTCTCACCTATCAGGTTCTGTGTAACTAGATTTATGTGGACTTAAGTTTTGTGCATGGGGATAGATATAAATCAATTTGCATTCTTCTACATGTCAACATCCAGTTATCGCAGAACCAGTTGGTGAAGATGCTTTCTTTGGTCTATTGTACAACTTTGGGTTCTTTGCCAAAAAATGGTGTTCATAGGTGTATGGATCAATATCAGGGACTTTGATTAGATTAATTTGATCTACATGTGTTTTTATGCCAATGCCAAGCTGTTTTTATTACTATAGTTCTATAGTAGTTAGGGATGGTGATGCCCCCCTTTACTGTACAGGATTGTTTTGGTTGTCCTGTTTTTTTTGTTTTTTGTTTTTCCATATGATGCTGAGTATTGTTTTTTTCAAGGTCTGTGGAGAATTGTGTTGGGATTTTGATGGGGATCACATTTAATCTGTAGATTGCTTTGCTGGATTGCCATTTTTACTATGTTGATCCTACCTATCAAAGAGCATGGGAGATCTTCAATGCTGTCTCCTTTTTCTGTTATGACCTGAACTTACAATTGTTGTAATAGTATTAATAAATTTTTATATGTGAGCCTTTTTGGCACTGTGCATGCCTCAAGCACCAGGGGATGGAATGCAATGAACATAGTTAAAAATTCCTTTTAAACATGTGAAAATAGCTTAGTCAAGATTCCCACTACACCCAAGGCTACACCTGATAACCAGAACTCAGTGACATCACACACTCTAGATAACCAGATACAGTCTTAGAGCCCCATGATGCCCATTGCCAGTATATAAGCAGGAACAAAGAGCAATGTTCTACTCCATACATTTGGAGAGACACCACTTTGGTTTTCTTTGTGACTGGAGAATCTGCCCCAGCATCCTGGCCCTCAAATGAGAGACTTTTGTTAGAGACTAGACCTACCCTTCAGGTAAGATAGGTCACACAGATGAACAACCTTGGAGATATAGGTTTAGGACAATAGTTAAGAATTTAGACTGTGAACCTATGTGATGACCTTCAACATAATAAAATATAACTTTTATTACACCAACTATAAATAGCTAGCTTCTTTTTCTCAACAGTGGAAGAATCTGCAGATCTGGGTCACCAGTCTATAACCATTCATTTCCCAGCCAAGCACATCACACAGATAATCATGTGTGAAGTTAATTATGGCTCAGTGCTTCTATAGTTCCTTTTATCCTTTCAGGAAAAAAATAGTGCTGATACCCTCATATTGTTACCATGATACAATGCATGACTGTCTTTCCATCTTAAAAATTCTTTTTTTTAAATTGAATTTTATTTTGTTTGGTTTTAGTTTATGGAAGAGTCTTGTTACATAGACCAGCTTTCCTTAAATCCTCATGCCTCCACCTCAAAACACTGTCCCTAAAGTGCCAAGTCAAGACACCATGCTGGTTGATTTTTCTGAAGTCTGCTCGCTGAGTTACTGCCCATACCTAAGCAAGTTTTCTATTTCCTGCCCTGCTTCAGTATCCTTAGAAAAACTTTTCCCATTGTGCAGGTTTCCAGAGCATGGCTCTGGTAAGGGAATGGGGACTACCATGCTTTTAGTGAAGATCATATTGCATATTAATATATTGGCAAGGGGAAACATTAATATAACATGGGAAGGGACACTGCTATGGTAAGTCCTAGCCCTACACTTCCTATAGTCCATTTAGAACTTTCTAGTCATATTATAAACAGCACACTTTCTTGCTAGTTGATATACCTATGGGGTGTCTAGTCATTCTCCAACATGTGCTTCTATTTTTCGCCTGCATAAGGAAACCAATTAATGAACACATTCTTGTCCAAAAAGTTATTTTTTTTCATTTTTAACCTAATTATTTCTAAATTAGGTTGAAAATTTTTATAAATTGCTAGCAGATGTTGCTAGATCTAGCTTTGTAATTTGACTTTTGATCACTGTGAAATATTTACATGCTAATAAATGCTATAAAAGTCTTAATTTACTGTAAAAAGTACTCGTACATCAGTTGATACAAATATCTGGTGTTTGGTGCAGTTTCTTGGGATTACAAAGAATTTCTTTTTCAAAAAATGCGAAGTCCAGCCTTCTAAGTTGAATTTTAAAACAATGTCATGATAAGTCTGATAAAAGATAATTAGAAGCACTATTAAACAATTTACATTGGGTTTCTCTGTTCTCTTTAAAATTAGAGTACTGTTGGAGGAAGCTACTTGTTGGTTCCCGGCTGTTCAGCCCCAAAATAATCACACAGAGACTATACTAATTAAATCACTGCTTGGCCCATTAGCTCTAACTTCTTATTGGCTAACTCTTACATCTAGTTTTACCCATATCTAGTAATCTGTATATTGCCACAAGAGTGTGGCTTACTGGCTAAAGCTCCCAGTGACTGTCCAGAGGCTCCATGACTTCTCTCTGACTCTGCCGTTCTTTCTCCCAGCATTCAGCTTAGTTTTACTTTCCTAGCTAAGTTCTTCCCTCCTATAGGTCCAAAGCAGTTTCTTTATTCATTAAGGGTAACCACACAAAAAGGGGGAATTCCCACATCAGAGTAAAAACCAATAAGTTTAATTTTGACATGAGCATGTCTTCTCTTATCTTAATGCCTTCTCTTTTGTGTCCCTCTCTATGTATCACTGACCATGAAATCAAGAGGGGCTGTTTAGGAAAAGGAAGATTGCTGTCCATATATCTTTACTATAATACTATCTAGGATTTTTCTAGAATCTCACAGTCCACCCTGTTGCTTGAGTATTGTCAGCACATGTAGACTTTCCCCCATAACTTTCATTTTTTTCCAGAGAGGAAAATTAGTCCTGTCCCTGAGAAGAGACATTCATCCTCCGCCTAGCTGTAGTTATGGCAGACACCCATTATGCTTGTGAATAACTTGAATAAAAAACATCTTCATAAACGAGTGGTTGGGGCCAACAGGACTCTCCAAAATGAAGCCCAGGGTTTCTAGCCCCAGGTCTGCAAGAGGACTCCAGGCCCCAGGCACTTAGGCACTATTACGATAAGCAAATATGGGGGAAAGGTGGAACAGAGAGGAGGGAGGTTTTTGTGCTGAAGAGAGACGTGAATCTGAAATGGTGAAGGTGCTGAGGAGCAGGCTGACAAGAGTGGCCTGCTTGCTACCCAAGTCCAAGGTGGTGTCTGGGCTTGAACAATTGCCAAGAGTCAAGTCTTGGCCCAGGGCCCCAAAGCAGCTAAAGGGTCATTAGAAAAGGTCTGTGGTTCCTGTTGCCACTAAGATGCATGCAGGGGCCTATAGTCCGAGCTATTACCTGGGGTCATGCTGCTGCGGGGGCCATGCCAATCTGAGTGGTTTGCACTCCTACCTGTGCCAGATGGACATCCGGGCACAGGCTACTGCTGAGAGCCATGCCTGAATCCAGGGTCCTACTGCAGCCGGGTCAAAGTTTATGGTCATTGCTCCTAATACTATTGAGGGCCAGGCAGATGGCAGATGGTCAGGGTCGTGGCCTGAGGACATGCTGGGTTCTGAGGGATACACTGCCATGGTGATCATGCCGAACCTGACGGCTTGTACTGCCTCTTGGGGTCATAGTTACATGGAAGCCTGAGCTGCTTCTTTGGACCCTGTCTGTGGTCCTACCATAGTCTGGGTCTATACTGATGTCTGTGGTCAATGTTGGCACAAAAGGTCACAGGGATGCCAGAGATCTAAACCACAATCTGTCGCCATGTGGATGTTCGAGGATTATGGATCCACCAGGGCCAAGTTGATCTGAACGACTCGTGCTGTCACTTGGTATCATGGTATCATCTGGGCCTGGACTGCTACTGAGGGCCATGCCTTGGTCTGTGACCTTACTGCAGCCAGGGTCTGAGTTGACATTTTTGCTTCCTGGTGTCACCAAAGGCCATGCAGATGTTCAGGATCTGGTCAGCCACCTGAGACCAAGTTGATGATGTCACTGAAAGGACCATACTGATCTGGGAGGAAGGGGTGTGAGAGTGACAATGGGGAAAGTTGGCAACTCGAGCAGTTCAGCTGACACCCAGGTCCAGGACGGGGGCTATATGGTCGGTCCACCCTGCATTCACCCCATCTATGAACTGTTGAAGTGTGAGAGAGGGGGACCATCCTTCACCTCCAAGGCTCCATGATCTCCAGGGCATAGGATAAGAGCTGGAAGTCTGGGCCAGCCCCAGTGAGAGCCCTGTTACTGATGTTATGACAAACAGCGCAGGCCTCAGGCCAGAGGAATGATGTGTGGCATTGTGCACTTGCGGGTAAAGATGAAAAGTCTGAAGTGTAAACTGAGTGTGACTCACTGCTCACACCACAGCTTCCCCAAAGAGATTTTTCTTTCTTTCCTTTTTCTGATTCTGCTTTGTTTCGCTCGGTTTGCTTGTTTGTTTTTTGTTTTTCATTTAAAGTTTGTTTTATTTTGTGAGGGAGGTTGCAAGGGCTGAGAGAGGGCAGATGCGAGGAGATGGGCAGGTTCAGGATGAATGATGTGAAAGCAGCAAAGAATCAATAGAAGTTAATAAAATTGAAAGAATGAAAAAAAAACTAAAAAAAATATAAGAAGTTGGAGGAAAGAATCCTCCCCTTATACACTAAACAATTGCATTGTTTATCTTTCCCTAACTTCCATTTTATTATGCGGCACCCCGAAGGACCAGGTTTATCTGAGAATGGATTTGCACTATGCTGAAATTCTATCTAGTGGAAGCTGTATAGTGAAAATATCATCAAGAAACCATGCTTTGTTCTGTTTGTCTACCTCTTTTGGACTTTCTCAGGAGAGAGGAGTGCAAATCTGTCCTTGTCCTTGGGATCCAAAGTAGACTAATGAACGACTGGTTGCTCTCTGTGATTGGCCAGCATCAATCTTGCCCTACAAAGGTACTGACTGCTGGTACAGGAAGGCATCTTGAGATCTTACACATATTTCAATTCATTTTCAAAGTACCTTTGCTTCTATTTCCACCACAGCTGTTTAATGCAAGCTGAGCAACCCCAGAAGTGTTATTTTAAACATTTAAAGATTATGGTGTGGGTCCTATGGCTGTGAGATAGATGTAGTCAAAATGTGTTTGTCATCCTGTCTTGTCAAAGTATGCTATTCTATTGAGTATGCTCACAAATGTGCCCAAATGTCAAGTGCTTTCTTACATGAACTGTGGCATCTAGACTTGTTTTCCCTCTTACTTTTCCAAGACACGCTGTGTTGGAGATTGTGCCTTCACTGTTATTACCAGCTGTAGGCAACTTATCTTTCTCTATACTCTTCTGCTTGTCGGTGCAGGCTTCAGCTTTCTTCTAAACAAGGTGAGAATCTCTGACTTCTGTTTACAGAGTCTTGAAATTTTGCTGTGAACTCAGTGTTCTGTTTACATTTTAAGCTTCCCGCTTCTCTGTGGTTTTAAGCAAGGATTGGTTAACATCTTCATATAACTATCATTTATTAAAACAGATCATTGCCATCTGTCTGTTTTATCCTTACACATTTTGTTTCAATTGACAAATGTAGTAACTCATGCCTTTCTTTTTGCTTATTATCAACATAGCTAATTGTAGAGCTATAAAATTTTTTTTCTAGACAAGAACTCAAAACTTCCATTTATTATTTTTCTTAACTAAATCTGCTCCTTAGCATCCTCTTCCTGTCCAGCAAGTGCCTATATATTGTGCTTTCAGCAGAGCTTGTATTTGCTGTTGATCTAGGTTGATCTTACTGCTAAAATTGTCTTTTTAGAAGAATAAATCTTCTCTAAGAAATCCAGCTAAGCATTTTCCTTTCCTTCAAAACTTTTAACATGATGCAAGTACTAAGTAATTTATTACCATCATTTTAATTTTTTTCTACAGTGAAGATATATGAATTGATTTTTATCATAATTTCTACATTTTGCATATATTTCAGTCATATATACATATATATGTATATATTTCTACACATGAGATGTAAAAACTCCTAATTGAACATAATTCTTGCTTAATATAAATCAAATATTTCATTCATAATATTTGAAATTTCCTTCTTAGAAAGACAGACTACAAATAATTAAATGCTTAACACATCTAGATCCTTTCTCCTTTCTTCAGGAGTCTTCCAACATGGGCTGACACCACACTGTGCTTGCTAAGCAGCTCTACAGTCTTCATTATGTAACTTCTTTGGACACCTTTGCAATGATAAAACGTCACAGTTTGCCTTGTAGACTTTGGGAAAGACTATAAACACATATTTCTGTCACTGTTGCTGCCTGCCTGAAGCAATGCATTTTGTACAGTAATAGCACTGAGATTTTTATAAAAAATAAAATTGGTTTTTGCAACAGTTCTAGATACTTGTATGACATAAAATACTCCAGTTGTCTTTTCTCTTTCTCACACTGTGTGGCATATGGAACCCTAGTTAAAGAGCAAAAGGAATTTAACAAATAAAAGAGAGAAGTAGTAAAATAAAAGAGGGTAGTGGAGAGGAATAAAAAGAAGCCTTTGCACTAATTGTTTAATCATCACAATTATCTGGATACATTTCATACATTATATGATTATCAATGTTTGAGAGGCCTAATGGCTTTCCCAGTATCAAAGCACAGAGCTATTTATAACCTAGTACCTTCTCCAAAGATGGACAGTAAGCCAGACAATTCACTTTGTCCCTTTGCTCCTTCCTGTATTATCATGCCACTGTCTAGATTCAGTCTGAGAGTAACTGTTTCACAAGGCTACCACTTCAACAAACGTAGGGCAAGTGTAAGAAAAGTTGACCACACCTTTTTTGCTCACTTCACTGTGTTTCTAAACTCTTTTGTTTTTTTCAAACTTCAACAGATGAAATGTGTTTTCTTAATCAAGTATTTTCAGAATTTTATGAAAAAATGATCATGAAAACAGCTAGTGGTTATTATAAAGCTGTTAAGCTGAAAATATCCTATTATGGCAAAGATTATTCTTTATTGCAGAGCAATTTTGATCCACTTTCTGAGATATTACAATTCCATTTCTTGTGTATAATATCATAAAAATTCTTTAAAATGCAAAATTGAATACTATGAGCCTCTTAATGTAAAATCGTAATTACATAATAAAATTTAACAATCTACACATTGCTACTCTGCATTGTTGTTCTTATAGAACTTCATATCTGTTCTGTATATGGCCCCTTACACAGTGAAAACTTAAGGTAGAACCATTGTCTGAATTCTCACAATTCTGGAGGTAACTTTATTGTTTTATAGTGTGTTCCTAATTGATGTGTTTTAATGATAAAGGCTATGTGTGAAGGTGTGCCTAACACCACGTATTCTGTGCATTGTTGTCAGTTCTGTATTTATCTCCTAGTCCTTTCTGTTAATGATACTGGTGTTATGACTACAATTACCAGCAATGAGCTTTTACATTGCCATTTAAATGTTTCATGTGTAATGCCCCCACCATTCCCCTCATAAACACATGTTGTAACAGATGGGCCAGGCTTAATTATCTCAGTTTAGCAGAAGAAGAAAGCGAAGCTCGAGGAGATAGAATATTTAGTAAGAATCCTTCAATTATTAAGTCATGGAAGTGGAATCACAATTGGGTTCTTTTATCAGTCTGACGAACTTTCAGGTACACGGCACCATCTGCAAGTCCTCAGTTCACAGAGGAGTTTATAATTTTGTCAAGGACTCCCCCCCCCAAATATCAGCAGTACTATTGTATACAAAAAGTTTTAACAAATAATACATTTGCTGAAACAATTTTTACTTTATTTTGGAGACATAAGTACCGTATTTTTGATTGACAAGTGACTGTGACTATGGCCAATCATATCAAAAACCTGACATGTTTCATTTATAAGGAAAAATTTCTGCCTATTCTGTCATCATTACTCAGAAGCTAATACACGGATATGCTGAGTGTGTTCAGAATGCCTTGTTAGCCTTTCTTGTTAGAATAATCCACTCCAAAGCATAAGCAAATGGTTGGAGCTAACAAATCAACTGAAGGAGTCAATGATTTCACTCTTATATCCAAAGGTTTATTCAAACTTCTGAAGCAACATTCAATGCCTTAGAGAGGTACTGCTCTACATATTTAGCAGCAATATGTCCTTAGAGGTGATTTTATTGCTACAGTCCTTTAGCTGAATAATAGCAGCAGTTTTCCCCTTAGGCCCCATGACTTTCCTAGTTCGAGGTTCTTGGTGAGTTTAGCTCTGTCATGTTACACTCATGGAGTCTGCCTGAAATCCAATCAAGGTGCAGTTAGTTTCTCCCATAGCATTTGTGCCACTATTGTACCAGGATGTCCACCAGTCACTGTTATAGATTGCAGCCTTTGTAGCTAGGTAATACTGATGACTGTTTTTTTCTTCCAGCAATGGGCAAAGTACCTTCCAGCACCTTAAGTGTAACTCAGCAGTAGTGAAGCTTCTTGTTAGTGGGTTAATTTCTTTATGTTCAATGGCATAAGTCAGTTGTGTCTTCAGCAATAGGGCCGTACCATCTTGTTGTGGAGAGTAACAAAAATAAATTAATACATTTAAAACTTTTAAAGGTTATTCTAATTTCTGAATATCTATGGTCTGATTCATGTTATAAATACTATTTTTGTGGTAGTTTTTATAAGAATGGGCCTCATAAGCTCATATACTTGAATGCTTGATTCCCAGTTGGTGAATTGTTTAGGAAGGATTAGGCCATATAACTTGTTGGAGGAGGTGTATGACTAGGGATGGACTCTGAAGTTTTAATTGCTCAATCTCTTCCTCATTTTGCAGAGAAGATGTAATCTCTCAGATACTTCTCTAGCACCTTGCTGTCTGCTTACCTACCTGCTCCCAGGCTTTCTGACATGATGATAATGTATTAGACCCCTGAAAGTGTAAGCAAGCCCTCCAACTAAATGATTTCTTTTTATAAGCTACCTTTGTCATGGTGTTTCTTTGATAGAACAATAATAACTAGGACAGTTAGATACCAGGGACTGGAGTATTCCTGTGACAGGTTGGACCATGCTGATTGTTGGAAGAAAGTAGAAGACTTTGAAATTTTGAACTAGAAAGGCTATTGCATGCTTTAAATGGGGATTAATGAGTCACCCTAGTAGGATCATGGAAGACAGTAGTGATAAGTTTAGTAGGGACTATGTAGGCCCAAATAAAGAGATCTCAGAGGGGGGCAATATCAATATTAACAACTGGCCTAGAAATTATTCTTGTGATATTTTTGCAAAGAATGTAGCTGCTTTCTGTCCTTGTCCAGAAAATTTATGAGCGGCAAACTGAAGACTGTTGACTTACAAGACAACTACAGATTGACTGTGTCATGCAGTTAAGAGATCACACTTATGTACATCTACAATGAAAAAAAGCAAGTGTGGCAATAGGATACAAAAATGTTCAGTTTGAGGAGAAAAAAAGCACCAGAAAATGAAATGTCGGAGCCAGGTCCTGTGTTCAAGGAGACGAGACTTTTAAAGAAAGGCCTGATGCTGAATGGAATAAAATGGCATGACCCCCCCCCCAAGAGAATCTGCTACCTGTGGAATAGAGTTTGAAGGGATTGCCTCAACCTATATAACCAGCAATATAAAGCTTATGCAGTTTTAAGGTGTTTGGGTACAGGAGGAGATATTATCTCAGTAGGCAGCTAGGCTTGATCACTTCCGCTGTGCAGTTTTGGTTGTATCAAGAAGGATGCAGGAAAGGGGTTGGGTCATCTTCCTCCAAGACTAAGGAAAGTCTCCTGAGGCCAGGCATGTGGAAGAAGAGTTCATGCATGGAGACCTAGAGAAGACAAAACTGGATTGCACTGGAGATACCAAGTTGCTGCAGATGCCAGCTCTGATATTTGCTGAGGAACTTCAGAAAGGCTGAAAAACAGCCCAAGAGGGGAGTCAGCAAAGCTGGAAGGACTGAGAGAGCTGAAAAGGACTTTGATATTAGACATTGAGATACAGAATTTAGAGTTTGCCCTGCTAATTTTTAGTCTTGCTCTGGTCCAGTATTTCCTCACTATACACCTTTTCCTCCCTTTTGGAATGGCAATACTTATTTTGTGCTGTTGTGTGCTAGGAAGTATGCAGACTGCTTTTTGAATTTAATTTTACTTATTTTGGAATTACAGTAAAGAGATTGCCATGGGTATCAGAAAGGACTTTGGACTCGTAATCGGCTTTAAGATTATAAAAGAATATTGGAACTTTAGAACTGGACTGAATGTATTCTGCATTATTATATAACTTTAAGTCTATGGGGGCCAGGGAGTGAAATGTAGCTGAATGTGAATGTCCTCTACAGGCTCATGTAATTGAATGTTTCATTCCCAGGTTTGTGAACTGTTGAGGAAGGATTGGGAGTAGTGGACTTGTTGGAGGAGGTCTGTCAATGGGGGTGGCCTTTGAGGCATCAAAAGCCCAATCCAAGCTAAATCCTGCTCTCTGACTCCATCTTGGAGATAAGACAAAAACTGTTTCTCCAGCACTATAGCTGCCTGGCTAGCGCCAGGCTTCCCACTATGACGATCATGGACTCAATCTCTGAAACTGTAAAAACCTACCTAAATGCTGCCTTGGTCATCATGTCTCTTCACAGCAATAGAACAATGGTTAAGACAGGCAGCATAGCAATTTCATATCTGTTTCCAAAATATAATCTGAAATAGAAACTCAGCTATGTGCTTATGAATAATACCATTTAAGGTCAAAGTCATAAGATTCTCAAAATATTAATATTCACATCTCATAAAGCTCCTTCCCAGGGTTTTAAATGTTTCTTTTTTTTTTAGAAACCAATGATCATAATTATTTGTCTCAGATGAAGCTAACCAGAGATAGAGAAGCTCAAAAAGATGTGAGAAGCTGATGGAATTTTAAAAACACCACTTCCTAACAAAAACCACTAAATAGGCATCTGTCATTAAAAAATATTTGAAAATATGCAGTATTCCTTAGCTCCTCAGTGAATATAAAAGAACTTTAAGAACAAAGTCTGATTTTTTTTACTGAAAAATCCATATACTCTCATATATACGCAAGTATCTTTTGGAGAAATTTGTTTGAAAATTGCTTACTGAATATTAACTAAATTTGGAATAACTTACACATTATACTGAAAAGTGTTTTTACAAATAAAGTAATTAAACATGTCTGTCTTTCATGTTAATTTTAGTTAATTTTTACTCAACTTATTTTTTTATGAATTTATTCTCTCATGTTACATCTTGACTGCAGTTTCCCCTTCATGTTCTTTTCATAGTCCACTTTCCCATACACTTGCGTCATATACTCCTCTTCCATTTCCCCTAAGAAACAGGCCGGTGAAGGGATATGAGCCAAACACTGCACATCAAGTTGCTATATGATTTGGTACCTCTTCTCATATTAAGGCTGGATGAGGCAACCCAGTAGGAATTAAAGGGTTCCCAAAGTAGGGGAAAATGTGAGAAATAGTCCCCACTCACTCTTTTCAGAGTCTTACAAAACTCCAAGCTACACAACTATAACATATATGCAGATTACCTAAGTTAGACCCATGCAGCTTCTCATTATTGGTCCAGCCTCAGTGAGCCCCTATGATTCAAGCTTTGTTCAGTCTGTGGGTTTTCTTGTGGTGTCCTTTAACTTTCTGGCTGCTACAGTCCCTCCTTCCCTTCTTCTGCATGATCACCAAGGCTAGCCTCATGTTTGGCTCTGTGTCTCTGTATCTGTTTCTAACAGTCTGGATGGAGCCTCTGATGGTGATTATCCCCGGGCCATGTTTATGAGGGTAGCAGAGCATCATTAGTAATCCACTACATAAGCTGAAAAAAGAAAAAGAAAAATGAACAACACAAGGTTATCTCATTAGATGTTGAAAAAGCCTTTGAAAAAAATTCCAACACCCCTTCATGATAAAAGTCTGGGAGAGATCAGGGATACAAGGGACATACCTAAACACAATTTTACAGCAAGCAGATAGCCAACATCAGATTAAGCAGAGAGACACTCAAAGCAATTCCATTGAAATCAGAAACAAAACAAGGTTGTCCATTCTCTCCATATTTTTTACATATTGTACCTGAAGATAAAGGTGAAGCAATAAAACAGCTAATGGAGATCCAGGAAATACAAAATGGAAGACATCAAAGTATCATTATTTGTAGATGATATGGTAGATATATAGCAACCCCAAAAATTCTACCAGCAAACTCAACATAATTTATTTATTTATTTATTTATTTATTTATTTATTTATTTATTTATTCATTTATTTAAGATTTCTGCCTCCTCCCCGCCACCGCCTCCCATTTCCCTTCCCCTCTCCCAATCAATTCTCCCTCCTTCATCAGCCCGAAGAGCAGTCAGGGTTCCCTGCCCTGTGGGAAGTCCAAGGACCTCCCACCTCCTTCCAGGTCTAGTAAGGTGAGCATCCAAACAGCCTAGACTCCCACAAAGCCAGTATGTGCAGTAGGATCAAAACCCAGTGCCATTGCTCTTGACTTCTCAACAAAAGTATATGCTCAACTATGTCCATAGCAGCATTGTTTGTAATAGCCAGAACCTGGAAGCAACCTAGATGCCCTTCAATGGAAGAATGGATGAAGAAAGTATGGAATATATACATATTAGAGTACTACTCAGCAGTAAAAAAAATGACTTCTTGAATTTTGCATGCAAATCAACATATTTCTTACACAAAAATATTTTAATAAGAATTTACAAAGTTCTGTTACTCTTCTATGGGAATTCCCTCTTTTTCCAATCTTGGTAATTCTTACCATGTTTTGATAGCTTTCTTCATTTGATTTTTTTCCTCATTGTTTTTCAAACGCCCTCTCATCTCTCTTCCACATAATATTTAAAATTGTTTTAGTAGATTATGTCTCATGTTTTTAAATTTATTTGACTATTTAACTGAATGTGCTTCAACTTGCCAGATGTAACCTGCCTAGCATATAATTTAGTTGTGAAAGAAAAAAAGAGAAATGGACTCAAATATTAATGGGATAAAAATAAATTTCCCATTACTGTAGTATAAAATTATAATTTATAGTTCAACCTTAATGGTAAAATCTCTATATTGCCATCGTCATTCAACCATAGAAAGTGAATCATATAATAATATATCTATTTCCAGTGGAAGAAGTAAGCACGGATATTAGGAAGGAGATGAGATTTCTTGTTGAAAGGCAGAAGAGATTTCTCTTGAACTTATAATTGACAGTCACCTTCGGATGATATGGATAATAAATCTCACAAATGACATAGTCTCCCTACAGCACACACCAGTGATAACTGTCCTAATTTGTAATTATTATTTCAGTTCTTAAAGAAAATCTCACATTATGTGTGAAAGAAAGGAAGCAGCAGAAGAGATAGACGCAGAACCTTCCAAAAGTAGAGCTGCAGGTACACTAATAAAAAGATCTCAGGGAATGAATTTCCCTTAGAAAGACACAAAGCTCCTGATGCTAAGTGATGCCAGATAGAAATGATGTCAAGTAGAAACACACATGAAGGCCAAAGCTCTCTCTTCAGTTTTGTTTGGAAGAAACAGAAAAATGATCATGTTTGATTTCAGAAAACTAAACAGAGGAGAATATATTGGGAAATACTCTGCAAAATCATTTCAAGAAATGTGTGTATTCAATGGAGTTGGAAAGTAAGGATAGTGACAAAAATCATCTGTGAGAAGATACTTTTACAGCATTAATTGGCAAATATATCTAAACAATATCATGAAGGTGAGGTTAAAATACATTGGAGTACACAGAACAGAAATGGGAGAGGCAATGATGTTGAGCAGTTTAGGAAATAAATTCTACACTAAAATGGAAATGATTCAATAATAAGAGAAACTTGGTAGGTATGTTCCCTGCTTTTAGCTCTGGATCGTATCATCCGAGACACACTCACCCAATTCCCACAGATGCAGGGACTAGCTAGAAGCCCATGAGACTGTTTCTGGAAATCATCAACTCACAGTGGTTAGACCAAACATGAGGACGCAGAAGCATGGATGTTGAAAAGATGCCTTCATAAATGACTTACAGAAAAGTTACTACTATTGAGATACTAACAAGTATCAAGTAATTGAGGGAAACACTGCAAATACTTCGACTGAAGAGTTGACATGTTATTTCTATATCTGAAAAAGAACTATTCTTTCAGGGATCTGGTAACCATTCTGAAAATGTTTTAGGAAGTAAAGAAAGAAGTAGTATTTAGGAGTCCTGTCATAGATAACACCGATTAGCCAGAAATCAGTAAATGTGACTGGAGCTAAATTGCTTGTACAATGAGATGGCAAAACGACTCAGACACAAAAGACTTTTGCCACCATGCTTTAAGATCTAAGTTCAATCCCCAGAACCAACATTAGAGAGTGAGAAAAAAATTATGTCTCCTCGCATATACTATGATATTCATGCATAATCACACACATAGTCACAAATAAATAAATAAATAGAATAAATAACTTTGATTTGGAAATTTCTGTGTCTGTTGTTAGTGAAATTCTTCAGTAGATAATCTGATTAAAGTAAGAAGAGCCTTAGAGTTTGGATACAGTAATCTTATTGACACCTTATCTGTACATGCCTGACATGGAGACAATCTTTGTTTTTCAGATGAACAAACAAGGCTGAGGTTAACTGAGTGAATTCAAGTAACGTGTTCGACTCTTTGACTGTTAGATTACCTGCATTAGATTTTCTCTGTGGCTTAACACTGAGTACCACCTAATTTACTACTAAGGAATTTTCCATCTCAGAAAATTTGAACCCCATAATTCATACATAGAAGGTATAGAAAAACACACAGTCTCAGAAATAATATGTCATTCCATACATTCATCTATGAAACTAGAAGAGGAATACCTATAACATCAATGCCAATATTTCAATGTGGCATGATTAAGTTCTTTTCCTTGTTAGGCCTTCTAATCCTCTCAGGGATATGAAGAACTATAGGAATATTATCTGATAAAGACAATGTAGTGTACTTACTAGGAAATTAGAATTGCTATACCACTTCTTATTCTTTTTTTCTAGAATATCTAAGTTGAGCATGAGAATTATATTTATCCAATACTATCAGATTACTATGTATTACATGTTCCACAAAAAGTAATCAAACAGAAGATCCTCAGAGAAACTGAGGCAATGTTATTATTGCTCCCAGGGCCATCAGGAAGAGCTCTGGGTATCTTGGAGATCTTGAAGAACAGTTTTGAATGAGCATTTGGTAGCAGAGATAAATTAAAGATTGGGCTGTTTCCAATTTCATAGGGTAGGTTCTTGAGGCACAGCAAAAATATGCTTATAAAGGTTTCAGTGGCAAAGGAATAAATACAAAGAATTGCTCAGCATATAAGGATTGATGTCCCAGCTGTGGCTGCTATGACTTCTAGAACATTTAGTGAGTTACTTTTATAGAGAGAATAACTAATTCAAAGACAAGTGCTTAATTGCAAGATTTCCAGTTAATATATTTTCTTGTGGCAGAGAAATAGCTAATTTCATGGTCTGCTTATATAATGCTCATAAAATCTCTATTTAAATCCACAGTGCTCAGATGTATCCAATTACTGCTTCCCCTAGTTCGTGATTTACCCAAAAATGGTACTACAAATAAGAAAAAGAACACTTTGAAACAAGAATATATGTTTAGGTCATCAAAGTTGTACAAAACAAGATAACAAGATAAAAGTCCTGTAAGAAAACATAGGCCACAAGACATGCTAATAACTTTTACTTCTTTATAGGTTTAGGAAGTGAGGGACCATGGCAGCAAAAAAAGAAAGGATGACAGTTGATGTTTCAAAGGGACATAGGAATCTGCTAAAAGGAGTTACAGAGACCAAAATAAGAACAAGGTGAGTGATGAAGCATAATTTTGGGTTGAGCAAATGGTTGAGAAAGTTTTGGTTAAATTCAAAACATAACACAAATATTTACATATTTTCTAGAAATAAGTAAGTAAATGAATTAATGCACTAATAACTTAGAGATTATTTAAATGATGTATCTGTCCCGACTAAGAACTTAACTTTACATTTCTAGAGGGTAGACATCATGGCAGGGAGTCTGATAACCCCAAACTTGTGTCCAAGTCAATATCAACCCTGTAAAATTCATTAAATTATAATCCTGAGAGTTCATTGTGATGTAATTTTACTCTATGATTGATGTGGCTAATTTCTTTGGCTTCATTTGCACTTTGTTGCTCAGTAATGAAAAATGCACCAGAAGTCCCTTAAAGGAAGTTCATCCTAAGAAATAAATAGCTAGCAAGGTCATCAGAATCAAGGAAATCTGGGAAACTGCCGCAGTGGAGAAGAGCCTAAAGAACACAGGGAACAAACAATCCACAGTACACTGGTGGGAAATTAGAACAAGCACAGTTACTAAGGCATCCATACGGATCCAGTGTCACAAATGCTCATGTGTCATTTATTTGTGAGAAGCCATTGAGAGCAGCAGAGGCACAGTAGTTAAGACACATCTCTTCTAATTATGCAGTACTGTGGAAATCTATAAAGGTTCCAAGTAAAGAGTTCACATGAAATTAAGAACATTGGTTGCCAATGGGATTTTTCACAACAATATACACCTTTAATGGATTACTTTCATTCAAGCCATTACCTTCCTGGAACTTCTGTGGAACTGAATATACCATGTTTATTTCTCCGAGATTGTCTTTCATGAGAAATCCTTACTATTGCATCTTGTAAGGCAATTGAAAGTGAAATGACTCCATATATCATATTATATTCAACTGAATAATAGTAATGCTTAATTATCATAATTCTGAAATTCAAAAATTCAAGTGCTGAGACTGTCACACACAAAATTACCCAGTTTTCTTTATTGAATATTGGAATAGAGCATGCCATTAAATCCTTTGCATATAATAATGATAGCCGGTCCATGGTGACGCATGCCTTTAATCCCGGCAATTGGGAGGCAGAGGCAGACAGATCTCTGTGATTTTGAGGCCAGTCTGGTTTGCAAAAGCTAGTTTGTGGACAGGCTCCAAAGATACAGAGAAACCCTCTCTTGAAAACCAATAATAATAATTGTAATATTAATAACAATATTGACATACAATAGTTGTAGCCTTGTGTGTTGTTTACAATTTGGAATATCCCTTTTTTGAGTATGAGGTGTGTTTCTTCTTTTTTGAAGTGCTACATGAAAGAATATGATAATGAAAATGTTACTTATTTTGCAAAATGCATTTCTGGTTTCATTCCTCTTTTGAAATTGATTAGATTTATATGTGACAGATCTACTGTCAATCATTGTCTGGCTTAAGTGATGATTTTTGCTTATGATAGTACTGAATCAACAGTTTTAGTTTCTAAGAGGAGTTCTCTCCTCTAAATTTTACAAGTATTAAAACTTTAGAAGAGGGATTTATGCCATCACAGGAAAAATGTGCCGACTTTTTCAATTATAAGACACCTATTATGTTAGTTTGAAAGACATCACTTAGTTTTCATTGAGGTGGAAATAACTCTAATGAAACTATTTTCTTTGAACAAAAGCAATTTAAGTCTTTGCTTTCTGTAGGGAGAATGAGCAAAAGATGAGCCTTTAAGAAAATCTGTCTTGATAATTAAGCATGCAAGTGAGCATACATAATTATTTAACAAGCATGTGCCAGAAAGTAGAACATTTCAGACTAATTGATCAAAAAAATTAGAAAATGTTAATATCTGGAGGGCACATCAATACATGTATGTTTTTCTATGAAATATTAATTTTAATTCTCTTTCTCATCTTGGAGAATTTTAAAGATTCAGAGTTTCAATTTTCCTCTATTTACATTTGCCATATTATTACTTCTGAAATTAACATTTTTATTATCTCTTAAAGCAATGACTTTTTTCTAAAACTAGATACCAAACAGGAATAATACATGGATAGGTTCTTTCAATGTGTTGTTTTATATATTTTGACCTTATTGATATAGTTTTGAGCTGATACTAAATACCAAGCATTGATACTTTCTTCTGAGAACTACCTTTGTCTGGCCATGTTTTAAATGCCATTAAGGAAGATGACATACTTGACAAATGGCCCCTATTCTTGGATTGTTGTGGAATGTGAATTTAAGGTGTACACTTAAATTAAAATCACTGAATCCTTTTTGGAATAGATAATCTTGGTTTCACTATATAGCTAAATTGAATCCACCTGTGGCATATTTAAATGAGGTACATTAAACTACTGAACTACTCTGTGGGTAGAAAAAGCAGTTTATTGGGTAACAAACTGAAGAGCTGTCTCACAATAGAAAGCAGCAACTGGATGGGAAAGCATATGGATTTTACCTTTGAGCTGCTGCTCACTGTCTGGGTAATTGAGACCTAGGCACCCTTGCCCAAGGTGACTGACTGTTGAGTTGGGAATCAAGGAAGTAGTGATTTTCTTGGTAAACCAGAACCTTCCTTGGGACATTCTGGAGCAACACCGAGTTTAGGTTTCTGTTTATCTAATAACAACCCATTTTCACCATGTCAGAATCCTCCCTGGGTTATTCTAAGGTAGCCTTCATAGGTCCATGTTAGCAGCATTGTAATTCTGAGTGCCCCATGTGTATCAAGCAGTGCATTTTTCCTGTTGTACAGGAAGGTGTTACATAGGCACCAACTTAAGAATCTAGCATACATTGTTTGGAAACTGAAAACATACATACATGTCCAATATATTAGTTATCTTGTCTCTTGTTTTTGAGACTCACTGGAACTCATCTCTTTATCACACATAGTGATTTCTATACTGGTCCCCCAAATCTTTCTCTTTTGATCCCATCACTTATTTCTCAGTTGCTCATGTTTCCCTGGTAATTGCTTAAGGCAACATGCAATCTCTTTTATAAAAATTTCCTTGACTTCTAGAGATGTTTAAGCAATCTGCAAAGTTAAAAGGAAATAAAATCATAGCAGATATATCAATACTGCCTGGTGTTTGGAACATAGAAAATCTGTTGTTCATAGAGTCACAAATTAAACTCTAGGGTATAAATTATGATCCAGCACTCCCTGAAGGACTAGACTGATGGTGGAGCATTATCTGAAATTATCTCCTTTGAGTGGGATTCTTCCCTGTTCTCTTTTCCTCATGTCTTCTTTGGTGTCTCATATTATGTCTTATTTCAAAATTATGTGCTTCCAAGTCCTGATCAAGACTCTACTTTTGAAAGATCAGGGCCTACTATGAATCCTGTTTTCCTTTAAGATATTCAGAATTTTTCTATGGCCTTTTTTTGCCTTCGTCTTGCAAAAAGAGTATAGACAGAATAGTCCCTCACCAAATATTTTACGTGAAAATTGAAAGTATCACAACATCTCCCAGCTGAGCCTGTCTGGGCGCTGGGACTGCAACCTCTGGGCACCCAGGTGGGCGGGAGTTCCTTTGTTTCAATAGCCTGCCTGCACCAAAGAAGGTAGGC
>JABTXL010005930.1:1648516-1675068 GCA_025134845.1 Neodon shergylaensis
AATGGGGGCTGATGAGAAGCCAAGGACAATGGCCCAGGGTTTTGATCCTACTTCAAGTTCGGGCTTTGTGGGAGCCTAGCCACCTTGGATGTTCACCTTCCTAGACATGGACAGAGGGGGGAGGGCCTTGGACTTTCCACAGGACAGGGAACCCTGACTGCTCTTTGGACTGGAGAGGGAGGGGGAGAGGAGCGGGGGGAGGGGGAGAAGGGTGGGACGAGGGGGAGGGAAATGGGAGGCCGGGAGGAGGCGGAAACTTTTTTTTCTTTTCTTTTTCTCAATAAAAAAAAAATAAATAAAAATAAAAAAAAATAAAAACCACTTATGGGTGAATATAAAAAAAAATTGAAAGTATCAACTTGACAATTATGGGGGTGATAGTATTATAAAATATTGGGTATTAATCTGCTCCACTATATCAGAGTATATGATCAAATACTGATATCTAAGTTATCTTTTTTTTTTAAATATTTATCACGTATACAATATTCTGTCTCCAAGTTTGCCTGCAGGCCAGAAGAGGGCACCAGATCTCATTACAGATGGTTGTGAGCCACCATGTGGTTGCTGGGAATTGAACTCAGGACCTTTGGAAGAGCAGGCAATGCTCTTAACCACTGAGCCATCTCTGCAGCCCCTAAGTTATCTTTTAATTTAAACTTCACCTACTTAAAACTATGCTTGAACATTGAACCTCAACATATATTATACCCTTTAAACAACTTAATTGCAAAAGTCACAAATTTTATCATCTATTTTCACCTTGTATGGATGATGTCCTACTTCCAAGTTCTTATAGGCACAGACTCATCCTGAAATCCCCTTTTCTGGCATAATTCAAATATCTCCCATATGCCCAAGTATAGTTTCCTAAGGTTGGAAAGATTCCTCAGCCTGTGTATGCCAGTCACTGTGACAGGAAAGACTTCATCTTGTATTCTCTTCTGTACACTGCTGCATCCTTTCGTTAGGCCATTCTATAGCTTGAATTGATGCATTTCCTTCACAGCACATGCAACTTCAGGATGTTTTTCTCTGCCCAAACTGGAAGATAAGCCTAGCCTCCCATGAGATGCCAGTGAGTAATTCATGTGACTTTGCTTGAGTTTAAGTGAATCAGAAAGAACAAAGACCTGGCTCAACCTCTTTCGCTCCATTTCCTTAACCCTGTATTGACTTCTATTCCTCCTATAGTTATGTCTGGTTCAGAAAGATGATCTCGTAATAGTCCCCATGGGCATGAATAGTTTCTTGATTGAAGTAACTGATGGATCATTGTAGGGATAATGATCACCGAAGAAAAAGTACAAGATGCTGTGCTGGATGTATGGGAAAATGCTCTATAAATATGACTTTCTTCCTTACACCCAGGCTTCTCCATGACACTGGCTTATTCATCCTAGGCATGAATGGCTTATTGCTAGCATAAATTGTCACTATAAATTAGCTTACAACCAAGCAAACTTCTGACTCTCATGGATTCACAGCCTTCTGCTAAACAAGTCCTAGAAGCTTCCTCATCTTCATCTAACTAGAGAATTGTGAAAGATAAAAGTTAGTATATGTGAGCATTTGTCACACCACATCCATGTAACATGAGCTTGATGCAGTTATCTACGTTGGGCGCCACTCTGTAGCATGTGGGCCTGCTCATTGGGATTTATGTCCTGCCCAGTTCCCAAAGCCGGTAAGCCCCCAAAGAAAATCACACAGAGATCTCCATAAGATTATAAACTGATTTTCTCATGAGCTCAGACTTTGTATTAGCTTTTATAACTTATATTAATCCATTAGCCTTATCTATGTTAGCCACATGACTCAGTACCTTTTTCAGCAAGGTAGACCACATCCTGCTTCTTTGGTGGTCTGGGCAGGAGTGGGAGGAATGGGCTTCCTCCTTCCCAGAATTCTGTTCTCATTGCCCTGCCTATACTTCCTGCCTGGCCAATCAGCATTTATTTAAAACATGATTGACAGAATACAGACAATTTTCCCACACCAGATCCAGATGATGCCCAATTTCTAATTCTATTTAATACCTCCTCTTCTCTTGTAATCACTTATTCTACTTGTGTTTTGTGGGTAAAATGCGTCATAAGTTGCTCTTATTTGTTTGATATTAAAAGCAAAAAAGAATATTTTCTGAATGAATAATGAACTGAAATACTTTATTTATATCTATTTCAATTTTCTCTTCAAATCAGCAGCAATTGTTACATAGAATTCATGCTAACAGAGCTGTTAGTTTTCTTTTCAATCTCCATAAATGTTTCATAAACCTTAGCATGTGTCAAGAACTACTGTAGTGGTGATTTAAACAGAACACAGGATCTGCACTGCAGATATCAGAATCTTGCTATTCCCTGCTTCCTCTTCCTCCTTCCCATTTAATTCTAATCCTATTTTATTCTCTGTGTAATGACAGTTCCACTCTAGTTTGTATTGAAATTGAAGTGCTGATTACAGCAATGCTTACAGGAACATTTATTTACTTCAGCTATAATTGCTGTAAGACCACTGAATCCATTGTATACTTTCAGGATGTATTCACTGGTTATCAGAATATCCCAGCTTCCCCACATCCTCAAAGTCACATGAATCTGTATTTCTTTGTTAGGCTACACCTGTAGTAGATTATAAGACAAATAAAGCAACATATCCTTCTTTTCCCCTCATTTTAAATAATGCCTAATCACATTTTGCAAATGGTGAAGACAGCTGAGTTTTCCACAGGCATTTCCTGAGTATTTCTGCCTCTCATATAACCTTTTCCTGAAATAGAATGCATTCAAGTACTTAAAGAGATTATTTTGAATCAATTTTTTTTGCACTACACAAGCAAATTATAACCTTTAAACCCCATGGCTTATTTTTGCAGAGGATTAGATAAAATAATTATTAAAATTACTACTCCCCAATTTTAACATTTTGGTATATTTTCTTCCCTTTTAAAGCATTTGAATATTCTAGTTTAACAGAAAATGAAGTATTTTTTTAAAAACTCACTCAATGCAACACAGAGTCTTAGTGAATCTGAGACTTAACAAGGCATCACTAAATGGCAGGATTTTTTTTTTTTTTGCAATTTTTCTTTTCCATGATCTTATTGGAAAGCTTGTGTTAATAGCCATTTGATTTCAGTGCTCCAAACTTGTAGTAGATGCTCTCTCTCCTCAACTCAGAATTAGTTTGAATGTTCTTTCTTTGGGCTCCATCTACATATCAGAGAGTGCTGTCATTTTCAGGTTTTTGTCTTTCTTCCAAATGATTATAACCTGTTAAATTATCAAGTGTTTGTTAAACATATCATAATGTCTGACAGCATCATAGAAAAAGAAATTATCTTCAAAATTCTATAAAGTTGTATATGCAACTGAAGTCCAGCTGTACATTTTAATCACTATATGATCTAAATTTGCTCACCTTTTCTGTAATTCTGTCTATAAAATGGAAATAATGCTTTATGCTTTCATATATTTCTTTGAGGTTTAAATGGTAGGCACTGGGAAAACAGTGATTTTTAACATATGGCATGCATAAGTGCACAAACACACATGTGCACATACACATAACACATAAACACATTAGTTGTACCATGTCTTTTGTCACAACTTGCACCATTGTAGATGACTGTCATTCTTCTTTACATCATCTAGTTGTTTCAGGTTGTCTGCATCACTACTGTTTTCTTATCAACATTATTGACAGTTGAGCCCATTTATTTCTGTATCGTTATGACTATTGAGTTATCCTGATAGCTATATTAATTTTAATTTTGTAGATATTTATTGCTCTGGAAAAGTAAAATTTTGGACATAATGTATTTCTAAACTGGAAAAATATTTCAGAAAAAATAAACATTATCAAAATGTAACCTTTACTAACTTAATACCATTGGGTGAATTTTAGTGCATAATCAAACATATTTTCACAAAAAAAATCTAAAATAAACAAATATATTTATTTGTTAGAAGCTGGTCAAGAAGTTGAGTGAACTATTACAGTCATAATACTTTTTTATTTATTTATTTATTTATTTTATTAAAGATTTCTGTCTCTTCCCCACCTCCGCCTCCCATTTCCCTCCCCCTCCCCCAATCAAGTCCCCCTCCCTCCTAAGCCCAAAGAGCAGTCAGGGTTCCCTGCCCTGTGGGAAGTCCAAGGACCACCCACCTCCATCCAGGTCTAGTAAGGTGATCATCCAAACTGCCTAGGTTCCCACAAAGCCAATAGGTGCAGTAGGATCAAAAACCCATTGCCATTGTTCTTGAGGTCTCAGTAGTCCTCATTGTCCACTATGTTCAGCGAGACCAGTTTTATCCCAGGCTTTTTCAGACCCAGGCCAGCTGGCCTTGGTGAGTTCCCGATAGAACGTCCCCATTGTCTCAGTGTGTGGGTGCACCCCTTGTGGTCCTGAGTTCCTTGCTCGTGCTCTCTCTCCTTCTGCTCCTGATTTTGACCTTGAGATTTCAGTCCGGTGCTCCAATGTGGGTCTCTGTCTCTGTCTCTGTCTCCTTTCATCGCCTGATGAAGGTTAATATTCAGGAGAAACAGAGAGGGAAATCAGAGAAGCATCACCTTTCACGATAGCCACAAAGAGCATAAAATATCTTGGGGTAAACATGACCAAGGAAGTGAAAGATCTATTTGACAAGAACTTTAAGTCTTTGAAGAAAGAAATAGAAGAGGACACCAGAAAATGGAAGGATCTCCCTTGCTCTTGGATTGGGAGGATCAACATAGTAAAAATGGCAATTCTACCAAAAGCAATCTATAGATTCAGTGCAATCCCCATCAAAATTCTTCACAGATCTGGAGAAGACAATAATCAACTTTATATGGAAAAACAAAAAACCCAGGATAGCCAAAACAATCTTATACAATAAAGGAACGTCTGGAGGTATTACCATCCCTGACTTCAAACTCTATTACAGAGCTACAGTATTGAAAACAGCTTGGTATTGGCATAAAAACAGAGAAGTCGACCAGTGGAATCGAATAGAAGACCCTGACTTTAACCCACAAACCTATGAGCACCTGATTTTCGATAAAGGAGCTAAAAGTATACAATGGAAAAAGGAGAGCATCTTCAACAAATGGTGCTGGTAAAACTGGATGTCAATCTGTAGAAGAATGAAAATAGATCCATATCTATCACCATGCACAAAACTCAAGTCCAAGTGGATTAAAGAGTCATAATACTTTTTATGTTTATTGAAAGTTAAAACTCTCAGTTTCTAGAGTCTCTCTCACTGCCTCAGCTTTTGACAGTCTCTAGGGTCTCTCTCGCTGCCTCGTGTTTTGATGGACCTACATTTTTGACACTTCAAATATTTAAACAAATTTATATTATTGAGAGTAAAGATTAGTATTAAACAGACTTCTAGATAACAAGTCTTAGAAAAATTCTCAAGAAAAATCTTAAATATACATTCAGCTGGGGCAGTGGATGGCTCAGTGGTTAGATAATGTACTCTTTTGTAAAGACTAGAGTATAGCTCCCATCACTCATGTCAGAGACTCTTTAGATCCCATCTCCAGAGTATCTAATGTCCATCTAGACCTCTACAAGCACATGCATTCACACATACATAGACACATAGTAGTAAGTATAAAAAGCAAATTCTTAAAAATATGCTATAATAAATGAAAGTGGAAATATGATTTGTTAGAATCTTTCAAGATAGGAAAACCAGTACACAGGAGATTATTTTTTATCATATTCTGCATGTATCAGGAAAAAAACAATCTCAAATTATCTGCCTATGATGTTACCTTAAAATCTGGGAAGATACAATAAACCAACAGAACAACAGAAACTAGTCAAACAAATTATATCCAAAGTAGTTAAGTGAAAGGAAATGGCAAAAACAACAACATACAATAAATGAAATTGAAAGCAGAAATTTAACAAAGGAAATTAAACCTAAAAATTGGTTCTTTGAAGAAAAATACACAGGCTTTTAGTCTGGTCACCTAAGAAGAGAGAAGAGATGAGGAATAGAACTATCAGAAATAAATAGAATAAAATTTAAAAAAAACATTGTGTTTCTTAAATATTTGAGCCAATTTAAAAATCTACACAGTTGCTCAGCTCCTTGATGACCAAACCTGTGAGAACTCGCACAGAATGCCAACCAGCTGTCCTAGGCCGGTTACTAATGGTGTGGCATCAGCAACAGTCTTCCAGAGAAAAGCAGCATGTCTGGATGGCCCGCTGGTGAATCACCCCAGGTGACTAAGGCAGAATTCAAGGAAAAGTTCTCAACAGAAAACAGGAAAAGTTGAATGTCACCAAGTCTATGAAGAATTATACATAGTGGTTTATTGTTGATGTTCACAAATATGCAGTTCCACCACAAAGAAACACCATGTGACTAGTCTAGTGAGGCTATCCTGCTCCAGATTTGTGAAAGACTGTCTCAAACAGTACAGTGGGGACTACCTGGGAGACCTTGAACCCTGACTCTACTCATGTGCAGACAGGGGCATTTGCTCCTAGACAACAATGATTATGTTATAATAATGTTTAGAGCTCAGTACTAAGCTTTCCTTCTAAGCACGCAATTAAGGGAAGAACAAAAACAAAAATATCCATTTCTGCTTGCTCAGTATTAAAGTCCTTCCTTATTTCTGTAAGGCAAGGAACAAAACTAAATCATCTTACTGGTATGAAGAAAATGGAACATATTTTTTATTTCTTTATTTTTTTTTGAAACAGGGTTTTTCTGTGTAGCCTTGGCTGTCCTGGAACTCATTCTGTGGGCCAGGTTGGACTCAAACTCAAAGATCTATCTGCCTCTGCCTCCTGAATGCTGGGATCAAAGGCGTGTACCTCCACTGCCTTAATTTTCTTTCCGTCTTCTTTTTTCTTTCCTCTTTTGGTATATATTCATTTATAGTTGATGTCATCCTTTTATTTGTACAGAAACCAAAACAATTGACAAAGAAGAGTTTTTGAAACTAAGTGGTCTGAGCAAGGTTGCTTGAGAAAATATATATATGAAACTCTTACACAAAACAAAACATAGACTTGGTTGTATAAATGACAAACATTTGAATCTCCCTGCTCTGGAGATGGAAGATACAGAGTTCAAGTGCTGCAGGTTCAGTTTCTGCAGAGGGCTCTTGGACTAGAGTTTCCTGCTTTCTTGCCATATCTACCCTCAGCTGAAATGGTGAACAAGGTGTAATGGGTCTGTGCAAGGGTTAGATTCTTCTGTAAAAGGACTCTTTATGCTGCCACTCAGACAGACATCACACTGGAAGCTGTGGAGAGGAAGTGTCCTGTTGTGACAGTTGTAGGGGTACATCATGGAAATCATTGCCAAGATCTTCTGCCCTTCCTCCCTAATGTAGAACCAGCAGTTGCCTAAGAAAGCCCTGAAATCTAATTCCACTTGCAGTGAAAAAGGCTACCGGTGTAACCCCAAAGGCTATAAAGACAGAGATGTTTCCTCAGAAATGGAAGTGTATGGTAAACAGTTCTAAAGCTGTTGGAAAAATAGCATCATGAAAGAAAATGTATTTTAAAGATTTTTCCTAATTGCTACTGTTGGTTTACTCTATTTTCATTTGAAATGTCCTGAGTGCTCAGTAACTGACTCTCTTGTATCAACATAAGGGCAATCATATTTATTTGGTTTCTACACTCAGGGCAAAGCATGCATTCTACAATAGCAAGAACTCAATTAGGCAACTTTTCTGCCAATAACTTTGCTTTCAGAGGTGGCATGCATCTCTGCATACATATATTAAATGTAACTTCAGTTATCATCAAACTAAAACAAGATGAGACCCCCAAGGTATTGGTGATAGGAAGAATCTATGGGCCTGGGAGCAAACACCTTTTACTCCAGCACTCAGGAAGTAGAGGTGGGTGGACCTCTGAGTTTGAGGCCAGCCTAGTCTACAGAGCATGTTACAGTTCCAGAACAACCAGGGCTGCACAGAGAGACTCTGTCTCAAAAAAACAAAACAAAAGAGTTGCATCCTTTTCTTCAAGCCTAGATTGCAATAGTTCAGAATCAAATCAAAGAGGTCGAAGGTTCAGGACTGATTCCAGAAATAAAGTTAACTTCCGGTGAGCACAGGTCAACAGGAAATAGTTTTACTAAGTCTTAGAACAAGATCAAGTTTGTATTCCCACCAACAATGGATGAGTGTTCCCCTTACTCCACAACTTCCCCAGCATAGGCTATCATTGGTATTTTTGATTTTAGCCATTCTGACAGGTGTAAGATGGTATCTCAGAGTTGTTTGGATTTGCATTTCCCTGATCGCTAAGGAGGTTGAGCATGACTTTAAGTGTCTTTTTGCCATTTGAATGTCTTCTGTTGAGAAATCTCTGTTCAGTTTAGTACCGCATTTTTTAATTTGGTTAATTAGAGTTTTAATGTCTAGTTTCTTGAGTTCTTTATATATTTTGGAGATCAGACCTTTGTCTGATTCAGGGATGGTGAAGATCTTCTCCCATTCGGTATGCTGCCTTTTTGTCTTAATCCTTTGCATTACAGAAGTTTCTGAGTTTCAGTAGGTCCCATTTATTCATTGTTGCTCTTATTGGAGCTCACCAAGGCCAGTAGGAAGGAAGGCTATAGGGAGGTGGCAGGTCAACTTTTGCATTTTCAGTGAATTGTGTATGTGCCTTCAGCAATAGGACCTAACCATCAGTTTGAGGAAACAATCTAAGCTAATGGTCTGTGTTCCTTGGAGATTCCTATGAGGCTTCTTTGGCCAACAACTGATTAGATGGGACCCATTCTTAGAACTAAACGCTTCATTTTGTGACAAAAGATATCCAGTTGGGGCTCTTACTCCCCCATTGTTTGACAATCCCATTTAGGTTACTTCGTATATGTATGTATTTTAGGAAGCTTCTACATTTTAGGTTTCCGTACCACCACTCAAATGGCCCTTTGTTTTTGGTGTGGGAGATCCTTCTGTCTATATGTTGATTTTATTGTTTAATGAATGAAGAAAATTGACTTGGCCTATAGCATGGGAGGAAGAATGCCAAGTTAGGAGAGACACCATCAAGCTGCCGCCAGAGTCAGACATGCCTAAACTTTGTTGGTAAGCCATGCCATGTGGCGACACACAAATGAATAGAAATGGATTAAATTGATATAAGAATTAGCCAATAAGAAGCTAGAGCTAATGGGCTAAGCAGTGATTTAATTGATACAGTTTCTGTGTGATTATTTTGGAACTAACTGGCTGGCTACCAACAAGTAGCTCACTCCCTGCAACAGGTTTTAGCTGTCCCTCCCAATAATTCCCATTTCATCTTTCTCTTCCTTCCTTCTTCCCTTTTGACCCTCTCATTCCACTCCCCCACCTCCCAGTCCACCAATAACTATTTATTTTATTTGTCCTTCCTACAGAGAGCAATCCTTCCTTTTATTTATCTTGGACATTATTATTGGTATAAGAAAATATCAAAATAGTTTTCATTTGGGTTTATCTGATAACTAAGGATGTTGAAAATTTCTTTAAATGTTTATCAGCCATTTTAGTTTGCATTCCATTTTTAATTTGGTTATTTAATTTCTTGAATTTTAGCTTTTGAGTTTTTTATATATTTTAGAAATTAACCTGTTGGGGGAAGTCTTTCTATATATGTGTTTCTTTTCTTGGTTAATGAAAAAAGAAGCTGCTTGGGCCTATGATAGGGCAGAATAGAGCTAGGTGGGAAAACTAAATTGAATGCAAGGAGAAAGTAGGCAGAGCCAGTGAGATGCCATGTAGCTGCCAGAGAAGAAAGGTACAGGCTGCCAGCTGCAACCTTGCTGATAGGCCATGACCCTGTGGTGAAATATAACACTAGAAATGGGTTAATTTTAGATGTGAGAGCTCACTAGGAATATGCTAGAATTATTGGCCACATAGTGTATTAATTAATATAGTTTTTGAGTGACTATTTTGGCTTCTGTCTACATTAACCCTCCACTAGCTATACAGATAGTTAAACTATTATCTCATTCTATATAACCTGCAGTTTTGTTCCTATGATGGTGGCCTCTGATATACAAAAACTTTTCAGTTTTATGTGCTCCTAATTTTTTCCTTAAAGCCCTTTCTATTGTTATTCTTTTCAGAAAGTCTTTGCCTGTGCAAATGAGTATAAGAGTACTCTTCACTTTCTCTTCTATCATATTTAGTATATCTGGTCTTAGCTTAAGATGTTTGACCCTTTGAGCTGACATTCAGATTGGAAACAGAGAATAAATGCTTAGGCAAATATTGTAAACAAGACAATAATAGAAAATAATTACCAAGAAAAAGAACTTAGTTAAAAAAATGCTAATAGTGTAATAAATCAGCATTTCCAAAATGTAATAAAAGCATCCATTTATCCACAGATCCAAGTAGCTCTGTAAACATTTGACAGATAAATGAATGTGAGTGAAAAAAAAACATACAAAGTATTTTGTAATAGACCTACTGAAAATCAAATACAAAAAGAAAAATTTTCAAATAGTGAGAATAAAACACACTGTAGGGAACAGAGGTATCTCATCAGAACTGCAGCTCAAAGAACAATAATAAATCTCTGAGATCCTGAAAACACTCAGCAAACCAAGAATCCTACATTCAACAGACACATCTCCAAACAAGGAAGTGAAACAAAAACATTTTCACATAAAAGCTGAAGAGATTTGCTGCTGTCCAACCTAGGAGACAAAGACTGTCAATCAAATTCCTGCAGGCTTAAGCAGGAGCAATGACAGCACAGGAGAAGCAGACACACAGAAGGCAATGGAGATGCCAGGTATTCCACTTGTGAGACTTACAGAAAAGACAACTTTGTGCTCGCCTTTGAAGTCCCTTCGGGCTTAACTCACTGTTCCATGAAAAACATTAACATCTTCTTTAATGTGAATTTTGTAGATATAAAGCACACAAGAAGAATATTATGGGCTTTGGCAGAAGTGTAACTGTGGTTTTATTAATTTCACTGCTAAGTAAAAATTAGATAGTCATTTTTTGTTGTTGTTGCTTTCCCTAGAGAGGCCATTAAATATACAAAAACCAGAGTATTTAAATGTATATTATATATTGCATAGTATATATAATCTTTACATAGTCTATCACTCCAAAAGATGACAAAGTCAGCTGTGGTGACAAGCCCATCATTCCTGATGAGGAAAAGAAAGGCAAGTGGGTTTTGTCAAGCTAGAAGTCAGTCTTGACTCCATGGTGAATTCCAGGCCTGGGGAGACTATATACTGAGGTATCATCTCAAAAGCAAAAGCAATAACAAAGTCTAATAAATAAACTATAACAAAAATTGCAGGAAAGGAGCAAATTGTTGGCCAATCCTAATGAAATCCACAAGTACCTTTAATAATTATAAGACAAATTGTGATTCTGGGTTTAAACAATGGCACCAACTATGCTACTGAAAATATGCATATGAGTAGAATACATGTGACTGTAGTAACACAAGCCTAAACTATGGGGACAGTGAGTCAGAGCCTCATATATAATCTCCATTCTTCAGCTGGTCTGAAGAGAAAGAATCTTTAAATTTCAGATTTTTATTTTATTTTACATTGTGTTTTGCCTGCATTCATGAATGTACTGCATGTGTTTGATTGTTTTTCTGCATAGATAAAGGGAGATTATCATATGCCCTAGTACTGGAGTTGCAGGTAGTTGTGAAACACCATGGGAGCCATGGGAGCCAAATCTGTGTCCTCTGAAAAACAGTCAGTACTCTTAACACTGACTTAACCCACCAGTTCCAGAGCTGGAACTTCTTAACTGGATGAAAATGAAGGCTACTTTTTCTTTGTTTGTTTGCTTGTTTGTTTTCCGAAAGATTCTTGGCATAGTAATGGAAATTTAGATTGATTGTTTTGCTGTCATCTTTTCCCAGAGGACCTTCAAGCTTTCCACTAAGACATCTATGTATCAAGGAAAAGAAAGTAATCCAAATAATCCAAAATAATTTGGATGCTAATACCATACACTGGCTATGTCTGTATTAGAATTATCTGCAGGAGACCCAAGACATCACTGTAGTTCACTGTTAGAGGAAGAGGCCGCTTGTTCGTCCTGGCTGCCCAGAACTGAAATAACCACACAGAAGCTGTATTCATTAAGTTACTGCTTTGCTCATTAGCTCTAGCTTCTTATTGGCTAACTCTTGCATATTAATTCAACCCATTTATATTAATCTGTATATCACCACGAGGTCATGGCCTACCAGCAAAGTTTCAGCACATCTTTCTCCAGCAGTGGTGGCTTCAGGGCACCCACTCCCACTCTGCCTTCTTCCTCCCAGCCTTCAGTTCTGTCTTCCATGCCTACCTAAGTTCTGCCCTATCAACAGGCCAAGGTAGTTTCTTTATTCATTAACCAAGAAAAGCAGCATGCAGACAGGAGGACCTCCTACACCAGTTCACTAGTCAGAGCAGTGGCTTATGAACTTAAGATGCATGCTGCACTTCAGCCACTGTTATCCCACGGTTTTTGTACAAACCCACCTGATAAAATAGATCACATGAATCAATAAACTCAAAAGATAGAATGCACCTTCACACTTTGACTTAATTCAGAGATATCATGTTGGGGAAACATAATGAAGGCACTATAAGGGGCTAACAAGAAAATGAGTAAAGGGAAAGTGACACTATATTGAACCAGGGAGGTGCCTCTGCTGATAAATGTAGTTGCAGTGAAAGCAAGTGGACCCAAGTTGAAATCCCCAACATCCATGCAAAAATTAGATGTAACACCAGAATTGAGGGTAATGGAGAGCTGAATCCTAGGATCTGTCTTTCTTCCCAACATTTCGATGTGTTTCATTTGCTATGTAATTTAAAAATAAGATTTAGAGCCGGGAAGTGGTAGCACATGCCTTTAATCCCTGCACGTGGGAGGCAGAGGCATGCCAATATCTGTGAGTTCAAGGCCAGCCTGGTCTACAAGAACTAGTTCCAAAAGCTACAGAGAAACCTTGTCTCAAAACACAAAAGTAAGATTTAGAAGATAAAACTTAAAGCTTAAAACATTTTGTCAAAATGACAGAAAAGAATTTCTCATAAAAGTCAACCATTTAGAAATAAAAATATCACAAGTTTTGAAAGGTATGATGAAATTCATTCCTAACTCAGAGTGTTTTCTACAGTTTGTAAACTGTTCTACTCCATCTATCAAGAAAGATGAAGGCTGTGCAGATGGGCATGCAAAAGGGCTGTGCAGATGTGCAGGACACTTCTCTACAGCTCTACATAACACTCCACACAGATGTGCAGGCTACTTCCATGCAGATGTGCAGCAAACTTTCACACAGATGTGCAGGCCACTTCCATGATGATGTGCACACAGTTCCATACAGATGTGCAGCACACTTCATTCAGATGTATAGCACCTTTCAAGTACTCCACCAAAAAAGGCTCTTTGGTTAGGTGGTGCTTGTGTATACTCTCCATCATTGTCTGTCCTAGAAAGACAATGAATGCCACTCCAAGGAGACAGTACCACATTTTTTGCAGAAAATATAAAATTCATTTATGTATTTCTAATCCCTTACCAGGTCTCTCAATTGCCTGAAAAAATCATTACTGTAGCCCAGAATGGCTTTGAACTCCTCATATAATTTTGTTTGAATGAAAATTGGTATAATTACATTATAAAGATGATAACAAATGATTTAAATTTATAGATATTTCTATCCTGCAACTTTACAATTTTAAATTATAAAGTAGAAATGAAAGCATCAGAAATTAATTTTATAAGAAAGTATTTAGTATCTTTATTCATAAAATTCCAAGTGGAAACAACCCCAGATTCATCAAAGGGGCTGTATTGAGGTTATTTATTGATGTAATAGCATTATGGAATGAGGTTCTGGGGCAGAGAAAGCAAGGTAGCTATTTGATACCATTATGTTGAATGGAAGAAATTAGGCAAAAGCCATATCAATGATATCTCACATAAGTACTTCAGAAAAAGGTAGAGAGCAGTCATACATCTTTTATGCTCATACAAATCAGAGCACTACTTGCTGACTCGAATAAAAGGAATTTTAAGATTGCATGCAGAGCCTGGAATAGTGAATCAAAGTAGTAACCACTGCTTGTGAGGATGAGCAGGAATCTCACAAGTCAAACATCACCTTGAGTCACAGAGAGGACTCTAGTGTAGAGTGAGGCTCAGCCCCAAACAAAAGAGAGAGAAATAAAGAATGGAAATAGAAAAGATGCACTACAATTCTCCATTCCTGATTTAGACAGTGGGTGGTGGTGTATTGTAAGGACTCATTTAATATAAGAGAATTTGATGACATTTAATATGCATCTACAAAAGTAAAGTAAAATTAATAAATTAGATGACAAATAAATTAATAGAATTCACAAGATTGAGAACTTGTGGTTTTACAATTATTTACTCAAATACATTGATGTCTTTATGATAATTAAATTTCACGTTCTGAAAAATATTCAGAAGGAGGTCTGATTGACAAGCCTCAGTAAGGTTTCAGAATCAAAGGTAACTGAGATGTTTCAGAGTCTGAAAACAGGTTTGAATGATTTTCTTTTTCAAGATTTCACATTTAAGTAGCTATTCAGTCCAGTGTCTCCTATGAACAGGGTTTAGCTGTCTCTGAAATTTTGTGATCTTGCAGTTAATGTCCACATCAAACATGTGTCAGGTCAGTGCACTAGATATGTATTCATCATTTCACAGCCAACCCATTTTTATTTCATAAACGAATTGCACAAGCACACATATGCACAAACATATGCACACAAATATACATCATTTTCAGAATTTCATGTTATTATTTTCATAAATACATATCATTTTAACTGGACACACTGAGACATTTGTCTAGCTCCAATATTTGATTTTTTTTATAAAACCTGCACCAACTATGGCAATCTAGATTTCCGGAGATACAAGTATGCGGTGGAGATTGGGTTGAGCTCTGAATTCCCAAGAATAGATAAAACCTAGTTCCCTTTTTGTCTTGCTATTACCATCATAAAATGTGGTCAAATTGCAAAAGAGTCATGTTAATAAAGAGTGCAGCCCTTTCGTATATATCAACAGCCTGATGGTTAGTCTCTTATTCCTATTTCATTATCAAAATTCTCAGCCCAAATACCTTGCAATAGAACTGTATTTAGATATAGAACTTTTACAATAAAAATCCTGAATATTAACCTTCATCAGGTGATGAAAGGAGACAGACAGAGACCCACATTGGAGCACCGGACAGAAATCTCAAGGTCCAAATTAGGAGCAGAAGAAGAGAGAGACCACGAGCAAGGAACTCAGGACCACAAGGGGTGCACCCACACACTGAGACAATGGGGATGTTCTATTGGGAACTCACCAAGGCAAGCTGGCCTGGGTCTGAAAAAGCTTGGGATAAAACCGGACTCGCTGAACATAGCGGACAGTGAGGACTACTGAGAACTCAAGAACAATGGCAATGGGTTTTTGATTCTACTGCACGTACTGGCTTTGTGGGAGCCTAGGCAGTTTGGATGATCACCTTACTAGACCTGGATGGAGGTGGGTGGTCCTTGGACTTCCCACAGGGCAGGGAACCCTGATTGCTCTTTGGGCTGACGAGGGAGGGGGACTTGATGGGAGAGGGGGAGGGAAATGGGAGGCGGTGGCGGGGAAGAGACAGAAATCTTTAAAATAAATAAATTAATTAATTAAAAAAATTAAAGTACCTCACTGGTCTCTCTCTCTCTCTCTCTCTCTCTCTCTCTCTCTCTCTCTCTCTCTCTCTCTCATACACACACACACACACATTTGCACACCTTCTTTTTGACCAGGTACAGAATATGAAAAGTGAAAACTGAAATTATTTCAGTTTCTTCCATTTATTATAATACCGTTGGAAAACTCGTTTTTATGATTTCATTTACATTTTCTTCTGAGAAAATATGCTGTCATAATAAATACATTGGTCAAGGTGGTGGAAAAGTATTATGAGGGGGCTGGAGAAATAAATCTACAATTAGAGAAATTGCTGCTCTTTCATAAAATGGGACCAGTTCCTAACATCCACATGCTAGTACACAGTCAACTGTAACTCCAGTTGCAGTGGATCCAATGTATTCTTGGCCTTAATGGGGCACCTTTATGAATGCTGAATACATCCATTTATCCATACCAAATATGCATATAAAATATATTAGTAGATTTTTAAAAAACAATTATTATGATGCTAATAATGATAGCTCATTTTAATTTGCTCGTGTTATAGAATAATATTTAATATTCAAAGTATTATCAAGTATATGATTATTATTTTACATTTGCTATTACAAGGGAATATTTAACATATTGAATGATTTAAAATCTTTTCATAAGTTATATTTTACAATTTTTTCATTAATTATGTATTAAAACTTTCACAAGTCTATGCATCTCAATAAACTTTATACTGTTAAATAGATGTCTTGAAGCTGGGGAGTGTAACATTGGTCTTACACTTTCTGGATTTTGAAATCACCACTGTTTGATTGTTTGTTTGCTTTTTTTTTATTTCCCCTGTCTAATATATTAACTTCATGGAATTGCAGAATTTAAAGTATGTGTGTAAAATATTAGGTACTTGGAACCAAATATCACCTCAAAGTCTTGAATCATTTAAAAATATTTCTTTTCTTTTCTTGAGATTGTAGTATAATTACATCATTTCCTCTTTCCCTCAAAGCATTACCATATACTTCTTGCTCTCTGTCAGTTTCATGGTCTCCTTTTTCTTCAAATGTTGCGCTCTATCTATCTATCTATCTATCTATCTATCT
The DNA here is from genome assembly GCA_025134845.1 of Neodon shergylaensis. Classification (NCBI taxonomy): domain Eukaryota; kingdom Metazoa; phylum Chordata; class Mammalia; order Rodentia; family Cricetidae; genus Neodon; species Neodon shergylaensis. Next base: position 1,665,304 of record JABTXL010005930.1, read on the forward strand.
ATCTATCTATCTATCTATATCCTGCTTTCTCTGTATAATATTACGTATACGTATATTATTTCAGAGTTGACATTTTGGTATTGGATAAACAATCCATGTGTTCTTCCATGAGGATGAGTGTAATTCTCACCCTTCATTAAGGAACTTTGTCCTCGAAAGACATTGAGAAAAACCAGGATGAATGCAGGACTGCAGAACTCAATCGCAGTAGATACATCTACAAAAGACCCCCACACAAGGCTCAGAGAACATTGTGAGCAAGGGTGGAGAAAGACTGTAAAAGCCAGAGGAGCAGGGAGTTTATCTGAGCTTGTGTCTCTAGGAATGTCAGAACCACACATGTAAGGCCTTATCAACACAAGATCAAACACAAGCTGTATGAGGACAACCAACCCAAAAAGCATGTAACATGGACTTAGGATGCCTCAGAAAGCCTCAATCTTACAAAGAGAACTGGAAATATATTAAAGCATATTAATATCCTTTCTCATCACCTCATAAAGTTTATTTTTTTCTCCAAGGATAAAGTGTTATACATATTTGTTTGTAGCGCTTTTATTCCTGCAAAGGATGGGTCTAAGTATTCCTATGAGACTTTTTAGCAGCCAGTTTCTTTTTTTAAGATGCCTTAAGTTACACAGAACTCAGAGCTCTTATGTATATAGTCTCTCTCTTATCAGAACACTGCACTACAATTATTGTAGTGTTAGTTGTTTGCCTCCCTGTTTTTACTTCCTTAAGAAACATCTAGCTTTCTGGTCTTGATTTGATTTTGGTAAGTGATATTGATTCAGAAATTTATCCATTTCCTTTAGGTTTTCCAATTTTGTGGAGAACAGCTCTATGAAATATGACCTGGTGATTCTTTGTATTTCCTCAGTGTCTGTTGTTATGTCCCCCTTTTTCATTTCTGATTTTGTTAATTTGGATATTCTCTCTCTGCCTTTTGGTTAAGTTTGGTAAAGGTTTGCCTATTTTGTTGATTTTCTCAAAGAACCTTCTCTTTGTCTCGTTGATTCTTTGTATTGTTTTCTTTGTTTCTATTTTGTTGATTTTTTGCCAATGAAATCATAGGACATGATCACCTATGTTCATAGCAGCATTGTTTGTCATAGCCAGAACCTGGAAACAACCTAAATGCCCCTTGACCGAAGAATGAATAAGGAAAATGTGGTACATTTACAGAATGGAGTACTACACAGCAGAAAAAAATAATGATATTTTGAATTTCACAGGCAAATGGATGGAGCTAGAAAACATCATTTTGAGTGAGGTTGAAAGACCCTAATTTCGAGGGTTCAGGGAAGGATCCCCCAGAATCAATAAGCCATGCCAATGAATGCAAACAGCAAGAGGATTTTTTATTGTCGAAGGTGACTACGGGTGACTCAGTACTCTCATGAGACTGAGCCCCCCCCCCCCTTGTATTTTTTCAGCAAGTATTTATAGGGTCTCAGGGTTACATAACGGGGAAGCATAGCAACAGCAACATCATTGGTCCATTCAAATTAACATATGGGGTGGGTCAACATCAGGACAAAAGCAAGTCTAGATCAAGCCAGTTTCAGCCAGTTTCTCCCAGTTTCTGCCCCCTCGAGCTTTGATAGATTACACAAAGGATCGGGTATTTTTCCTTTTAGGCAGGTGCAACAGTCTCAAGACTGCTTCTGCGGCCCACAGATATCGTGTTTTGCCCTAACCCAGTTTTAACATAAAAACGCCTAAGTTGGAAACTGGGGTAGGGGTCTTATTGACTTGGGATCTCACAAGGTAACTCAGACCCAGAAAGAGAATTATCACGTGTACACACTCATAAGTGGTTTTCAAACATAAAGCAAAGAAAACCAGCCCAGAATCTCAATCCCAGAGAACCTAGAGAACAATGAGGACCCTAAGAGAGACATACACAGATCTAATCTACATGGGAAGTAGAAAAAGACAAGTCTCCTGAGTAAATTAGGAGCATGGGGAACTTGGGAGAGGGTTGAAGAGGAGGATGGGAGAGGCAAGGAGGGGAGCAGAGGAAATGTAGATCAATAAAGATCAATAAAAAAAGAGAAACATATAGCTTCCATCTCTTTTCATCCCAAGGCAAGGAGGCTGGAAAGTAACCTATAATGACCTCAAATTCACAATTATATCACTTTTCTGGTAATATATCTTTTACATGGAATATTTCAATTTGAATCGCAATCTTTCTCCAGAACATGTATTTTGGTAACATATTGCACTTTAATATAATAATCCTCACACCCTCAACCTTGTTCCCAGTTTTTCCTTGAGAATCTCTTCCTAATTCTAAGGCTCACAATGATTTCTGTTGGCCTCATTGGTAAAAGATTCCCTTTGGAATCCCAAGCCTCATTTTGTTTGGATATGAGATGTGCTTGTATATCTTTCTGTGATCATGTCTCATCAAAAACTATATTTTTTATTAATATGAAGCAAGCAAACTGTAAGAGCCTTTAAATGTTAAGGTTTTGCATTATATCTCAGCAGACACATGCTTTTTGTATTATGCTTATAGAGTACAATGTGATGTTTTCATAAATGCCTAAGTTTCTGGGCTGGGCAGGTGCCTCATGCAGGAAAAGTGCTTGCCCACAGTCCTAAATTCTCTTCTGAGGAACTCATATAAAAGCCAAGCTTAGTGGAGTATCTGTAATCTGTGGACTCTTAACATGAAGTGGAAGGCGGGGGAAAAGAATGCTCTGAATTCTACGGAGTCAGCTATCTTGTAATGTGCATCTCTACAGTTCAGTGGCAGGCGAAGTGGAAGGCAACAACACCTACGGTCTTCTTATCACCACGTGCATGCAGTAGCAAGTCTGTGACTTTACATACAGACTCTTGCATGCATGTACACATGCATGTATGCACACACACTAAATATTTTTAAAAATTGAGTGCATTTTGCATGATTAAACAAAACATAGGTGGCAACTTGTTCACTTGATATCCAGATTTCTATGCAATATCACTGACTATAGTCATTCTGATGTTCAATACATATCAAACATTATTTTTTCTGACTGTATGAAAACCATCGTACTCTTTTCTCAGTAAATCTATAGAACAAGTAATATGCATCCGTTGTATAAGATGGTGGTGGTGTGACAACGTCTACAAAGAACATTGCTTCACTGTAGTGTGCATTGATGATTGAAGTTGCTGGTTGTCACAAGACACTGGGGTATTCTAATGAGACATGAAGAGCTTGTTTGGCTGAGATCCTACAAAGAGCAAGCATGTGGAGCTTCTGAAAAAGTGGCTGCTGTGACTGCAGGAACCTGTGTGTAGTGTGACCCCATCCTGGGGACAGCAACAGCAGAGGCAGGGATAAGAATAGTCATGGTGGGAGTTGAGAAGACTCAGCAACAACTGAAGCAAGGGATGTTGCTGTCTGGAGTCCCTGTGGTACCAGAAGAGGGGGATAAAAGATCTGGGTTGTAATGTGGAAGTGAGAACCTGTTTTCAGAAGAAAGATTGTAAGAGAAAGGGATATCAAAGGCTTGTGACTTGTGGCTTTAAAATATAAAATTAGTATTGGATATGATGGGTGATCATTAAAGATCTAGCCATCCTCTGTTCCTAAAACCAACCAGCATAAATCCTATGAATTTGTAAGAAAGCATATCCTCATTTTCCCATGCTAGCCATCTTACTGTTTACTGCTGTGAGGAGTCAGGTTAACAAGGCAGTGGAGAGGGCGTTGGCGCTCCGCCTTGCTAGCTGGTCCTGCTTTGCTACCCGCTAAGGTCTACAGATTGTGACAGGAGCCTAAATATGTAGAACTTTTTGTCTAGTGTTACCTAATATCATACACGATACAAGGGAAAAAAGAAACATCATGAAACAAGTCAAGTAATATTTTGCCTGTCATTCAATTTTTATTAAGACATAATTCTATTGATTAAACTAGGACTTTTCCATGTGTTTGAACAACTGCAGTCAGTGTATCAAAACGGCAAAACAAAAGAGAAGCAAGAGCAAAGAAAACACCTGAAATCAAGGCCTTACCACCACAAGAACTCCATGCTGATTTATTAATTGTTTCAATATCAAAAATGATACAGAAGCATATCAAGTTCTTTTGATATTCCCACTTGTAATCAGAGTGTCCTTCCTCACATCTGTCACAAAACATAGCAATAAATGGCAGGGTGGGCACATAGCACTCCCATATGTTTTCTAACATCAGAATGTATGGTTGACACTTTTGAGATAATGTGACTTTCTCATACAAAATCAAAAACCCTACAAAAGAGCAGAATGGACACCAACTCAGTGGGATTTTTCATTTGCTTGTTTTTCTTTTTTCATGTTTGCCTAACAAAGTATGATGATAGCTGATACAGTGATCATTTCTTTCTAATGAGTTGAGGCTCATGAATTGCAAAGACAAAACCTGCTCCTGGACCTGGTAAGGAATATAGCAATTAGAGCCAGCAAGAAACCCACACAAGAAAAGGATGCAGTCTTTCTCAGTAAAGAGGGCAAATTGTCATATCACTTAAAACTCTTAATTTTTGTTGATTTATCAAACTTTAAATTACCCATCAGAAAGTCTACCTTGAAAACATGGGTTTTCTTTGCAGTATAGGCAGTTTTATTTTTAAATTATCTGATGAAACCCTATGAAAAGTAACCATTTATCATTTGTCTTGTAGACAACATTCTAGGTATGACATAAAAATCAACTCTTAAGTAACACTAAGTTAGATTCTTTGATTTACATTGATATCATCGCATCATTATTGCTTTATCTGGTATAATCTTCATACCACACCTGCCACAGAAAATCCCTACAGATACTATTTCCTAATGAGACAGTTCTCTAATTCATTTGAAGGACAATGAAACAAATATACTCGAAGCTAAAAAGCACTGCAAATTTTACATATTAGAATTTTTCTGAGATTTGAGTGGTGTCCTTCCTTTTAACAGCTGCAGGACTGTTGAATGTGTTTGCCATGAAAGTGTGTGCCTTTCTAAAACCTCAGCTTTGTTTGTTTGTTTGCTCGTTTTTCTCTAAAGATAAATTTGTGGTTTTATTTTTTCTTTTACTCCCTAACTTTCTTATGGTTCTGTCTCTGCTCAGAACCACTTCCAGAAAGCAGGAAGGGTGGGGAAGCTGCTTTTGTTCTAAATCCTAGCAGCTGGTTGTCTCCAAATTATGGTGAATTTTCTTCCCAAACATTTTTTCTTTCGTAAAAATAAAATGATGCCCACAGAGAAGACAGAGTTTTGAAGAATATGCTCTGCGGGTATCGAAGCCAAGGAAAGTAAATTCATGTGAGTGGTCAGCAAAGGATCTTTCCATTGTTAATGTTCGCACTGGGGCTGGCTTCTCAAGTAGCACCTTTGCTGTAGTGTGGAGAAAAGAATTCAGAATAGACCTCTTTCTTTACAGAAACCTTTAGAATTGGCAAACTGCCAGGCATGTTCTGGCCTTCCTTTGAAGACATGAGGTTGGTAGTCATCCAACAAAGAACCAAACATAAGCTTTCATCCCGCACAGAGACCGCTTTCTCCCAAGGACTTGACCTCTATGATCAAATGTTTAACCCTGAAGTCCCAGACTTAACTCAAACACATTGATGACCATGTGGGAAAAAATGTTTTGGCAAGTTACGTAAATTTAATTGAGATTTGAAAGATGATGCAGAAGAATACTAAAACATTGAGGGGGACAATTAGTCAGGCTTTGGGAGAGGAAGCAGAGAAAATCAGCTCTTTCTATGACTTCTTGCAATGATTCAGTGTAAGATCTAAACACGACCACTCTTTACAGAAGTCAGTTACAGTTGTGAGAATAAAAACACAGGCACACAGAAACACAGAAATCATATACACCCTGAACCTTACACTCTTGACTCTTATTAGACACACACATAGACACAAACACACATGCACACTCACACATCTGCACAATTCACATGCACACATATACATAAGCATATATATGCACAGAGACACACACTCAAAGAAATGCACACATATATACACAAATATATATTCACATAAACACATATAGACACAGACACATGCACACCCAAAGATCTACATGTTTGTGTGTGTATATGTGTGTGTGTGTGTACACACACACATATACACACAAAGTGGCACACACATAAACACTCATAAATACAGATACTCATGACACATAGACAAATACATTAGTATGTATACACATAAATCATTGTTGAAATATTTTAAATTTAAAATCCAAAGTTTTTGTATGTATTTTATGTTTCTTTCCTTGGACGTTTTGTATAGATTCTTCATAAATATACATGGTTACCTGATATTTCTAAAGGATAATAATTTGCCAAAATCTCCAGTTTCTTTAACTGTTAAAGCATCATTTTGAAGCCATAGCAAAGGAAGTGGGAGGTCCAGAGCTTCTCCCCATCCCCCTCTTCTCACACATGCGCATTCAGCGCCAGATTCCTAGTCAGAAAAACACACCTGCTTTCTCACACATGCGCATTCAGTGCCAGATTCCTAGTCAGAGAAGCACACTGCTTTCTCACACATGCGCATTCAGTGCTGGATCCCTAGTCAGAGAAGCACACCTGCTACAACTGAAGTGTCTACGCTCATCTGTCTCATTGCTTAAGTCCACAGTTTACACTAAGAGTCATTCCTTGGACTGTATATTATGCATTGATAAACATATACTGCATATACTCAGCTGGTAGTATCCAGAAGAAAATAACAACATAGACTCCAAGCGAGATGATGCTGCATCTAAATCAGGAGTGTGTTCATCTTTAAAGGGTAGACAAATTTCTCCAAAGAAGCACTCCTATTTTACCTTCCCACATTGAGTATTCCTTTGGCTTCACATCTGTGCCCATGCACGTGTGCTAGTGTTCTCGACGGATCATTCTAATAGGCCCGGAGAAGTACATCATTGCCACTGTATTTGAAGTAGTTGAACTGTGCATATTAAACACGTCATTGCGTGATCCCATGATTGGCATTCTTCTTGACTAAGGAAGCATCTAGTTAGTAACTTTTGTCCCTGTTTCAACTTAATTTCTCATTTTAAGTTGCTAAATTTGTAATTTCCTCGTATATTTGAAATAATAATATGTCTTTTTAAATATGCTCTCCATACACATTTCTTAATTTGGTGATGTCAATGTTTTTGTTTATATGTTTTACCTTTTACTCTTTTGGCCTTGTCTTTTACAGAGCAGAAGTTATAAATTTCAAAGCAACTCAGACCACTGGTAATTTGTTTCATAAATCGTATCTTTGGAATTATACCAAAATGTTCTTGCAATAAAGGTCATTTATCTACTTACCCAGTTAGTAGTCAACAAATTGTAGTCTTGTAGGTTACAAAGAGGCCTCATACTCATTTTGACGTTCACTGAATAATACTGTAATGTTCAGGTTAGACTTGGTGAGTCACAAAACCCAAAGAACAACAACAAAACAGACATCAGCATGGAATACCATCTATAGGGAGCAAAGTAGGTGGACAGAGGTGGGAGGGGAATAAGTAACAGTCATGAGACATGAGAAAACTCAGAATGCATTGTATACACATCTGGAATTGTCAAAGAAAACATTTTATTAACAAAAAAATTGCAAAGGCAGAGTGTCACAGTAAAATCAAATTTTCAAAATATTTTTGGCCTAATTTCACAATAACTATTGGTTTATTGTGAATGGAATCACTGTTTATATCTTCCTCAGGTTATCATGCAGGGGTTTCTAATCTGCACAAACAGACTACAGTTTTCATGTGTCGCCAACCTGAAGCACATTTTTGTCTAAGTGAAATTTATGTCAGATACATTCATATTATAAAAAGTGTTGATTATTTGAAAAAGTTTAGTCTTTGATATGCTTGAATATAATATAATAATAATATATAAGGCTTTCAACATTTCAGTGAACTTCAATGTAAGTCCATCTTTCTGATGTGTCTGGAATCAAATAATTTTAAAAAGTCATAAAATAAATGCTAAATTCAATAAAAGTATAACATTATATAACTGTTAAGTAATGTTGATAGAAAACAAAAACCTGACCAAATCTGCTGGTAAAGGTATGGGAAAAGGCCCCCTTACCCATTTTTAGTATTGAAAGCGTGTATAGTTACTATGGAATACATTGTGGAGAATCACCAAAAGGATAAAAGAAGAGCTACCATATGCTGCAGCTTTTTCCTGTTTAGTGTGTGCCCAAAGGACTCGGTGTCCTATTCTAAACACTTGCTCAGCCATGTGTTCATTGATTTTCTACCCACAGTAACTAAGAAGTGGAAACAAACTAAATGTCCTTCAACAGAAAATGAAAATGTGGTACATATACACCATGGAATACCCCTCAGATATAAGTAAATACCTAATTATTAAATTTGCTGGTGAATGCATGGAATGAAAACAATTGGTGAAATATAGCCACATTTGCTATTCAGCCTTTACTTTGGCTGGGAACCCTGTAATAGAATCCGCAACCTAGTATATGATCATGTTAAACATCATTCATGGGAGAGTCTCTGTGTATATGGAGGATATATTTCCTTTGCTTTCTTGTCTTTCCTCTTTGGAGAGCATTCCTTGGTTTGGAATTGATGGTAAAATGTCTCCTTTGCTGTGTTATTTTTAGCTTTCCTCCTTTTTGTAATATAAGAGAGCAAAGAAAATTTGTATGAAATCAACTTCCTAATTACGTGTTATTTTGGCATAGATCTAATGTCAGATGACTATCCAAATAAAATGTATAAACAGATATAAATAAGTCTTAGCTTTAGACTAACTATTCACCAACAAATTTTATTATAACAGTAACACAAAATAACAGAAAATTGTGAAAAATAGAAAAATAAAAATAAAACATTGTCAATTAAATAATTGAAAAGATTGGCTTTGGTGTGGACTATTTTATTCTTCTCTAAGTTTTTGGCAATGGTTTAAAGGAATGAAAAGTTTCAGTTATAAGTGATGGTATTACTATATTCCATTTATTTGTCACCTCAATTTAGAAATGAAATGAAAAATATCAGAAACATTTGTGTCATATGAAAATGCCCGCACAGAGGCACATCACAATATTCTTGATTAGCTTCTAGAAATGCAGTCTTCTCACTCCTGCGCTGAAGCTCTTCTGATCATCCTTCCCTGATTAGAGTTTTAGAGAACAACTAGAAATTACGAGTGCCAAACACAGGGTGGTGTTTAAGTGGAAAATGAGAAACAGCATCAAACACAGAAGGAAACACAAATCTGTCACTAACACACATCAAAACATGTGATTAGTTGGAGGAGGTATCTGCCATATGGCAGAGTCTTAATAAATGTTTAATCACAGTAAGAATCAAAAGAATGGTAGCAACAAATAACAATAATTAAGCTAATCTACTACTGCCTGAATCATCTACCCTAAAATTAGTGGAAACCCGCTTACATAAAATAGCTGTAAAGGGTGTGTAGAAATATTAGAATTCCTGAGAAATAGCCGCACAGTTAGTAGTTATTAAAAATATTTTCTTCTAACATGCAGTTATTGTTTTCTAAATTATATGTTTTGATTTGAAAACAATTCTGTATAGAATGAGAAACACCTGTAATAAAACATTTAAATTTGTATTACCCTGCCCCAATGGAATTCTACATAATTCTGGCCCTTAGCCCTAGCTGAGGGTGTGTAACAGGAACACACAGACTCCCGGAGAGGGTGTGTGACAGGAACACATAGACCCCCGGAGAGGGTGTGTGACAGGAACACACAGACCCCCGGAGA
>JABTXL010005930.1:1675078-1686283 GCA_025134845.1 Neodon shergylaensis
TGTGACAGGAACACACAGACCCCCGGAGACGGTTGTGACAGGAACACACAGACCCCCGGAGAGGGTGTGTAACTGTAATATATACACCCTGGTTATTGCAAAATGTTAAAAAACCCAATTCCTGAGGTCACAGGTGAGGAGTAGAGATACACTCACACAGATAGATTTTCAGATGCTTAAATATCCCATGGTGTTTCAAATGCTTGTAGTACAAACTCTCATTCTCTGGCAGAGTTGAAAGAACTTTCCCAAGGATATAATGAAACACTCTAGAGATTTTGCCCTAACGTTTTTCTCCAATTGCTTTCTTCAGACAGCTATTTGTCTCTGTGTTCATCTGTCATTCATTCTTGTTTTAGATGTTTCTCAAAGGGAATATGCTTAAATCAGCATATTTTTTAAAACTGTAATAGACAGGATTTTATTTCACATGGTGTTTTTTTACTCACTTAAGTTTTTTCTACTTGAGATTTTGAATCCATATAAATATAAGATTGTTTACTCCAGGATAGAACAAACTTGGAATTTCTTGAAAAGAATGAAAAATTAAAATTTGCTATACCCTAACAATTAAACATATTCTTAGAGCTTTTTTTCACTTAAGTAGTAACAATATTATTTAAATCAAACATAACTGTAAGTAGAGACTCACTTTAGTTTCCTGCCACCCCTGACCCAAATAATTACACAGAATCTATATTAATTACAACACTGGCTGATGGTTCAGGCATATTTCTAGATAGCTTTTACATCTTAAATTAACCAATTTCTATTAAACTAAGTATCATCACGAGGCTTTAGCCTACCTGTAACTTTCCTGTCTCTTTCTCCTCTGGCAGCTTCATGGCATCTCCTGACTCTGCCTTCTTTGTCCCTTCATTCAGTTTACGTTTCCCACCTAGCACTACTCTGCCCTGCCTTAGTTCAAAACAGCTTCTTTATTAACCAATGGTACTAAAATGTATTCACAATATACAGAGGGGAATTCTGCATCACTTAGCACAGAGGTACTATATAAAAGTACTCATAACAATTTATTATATTTTTAAATAGTTTATATGAATTAATTCATTAAAAGTTCTATTGTTCTGAACTGAAATAATACTTAATAAATTTGTCTTACTTGATCCCAGAAAAGAAATACTGTATATCTACATAGTTGTTATATATTTACATATTTCTTTTTATTCTTTAGATTTTCATAGATGAATAATGCATTTTCTTCATGGTTAATACTTTTTCCATACAACTCTTTCTATATCTTCATATTCTCTTTTTTTTATGTCCACCAATACACTTTTTAAAATTTGTTTATGTATTTTACACCCCAACTGCAACTACCCTTTCCTCCTCCTCTCTGCTGCTCTTCTCCCCAACCCTCTCCTCCTCTATTTCTATTCAGAAAATGGCAAACCTCCCATTAGAATAAAAAAAACAAGGCTTATCAACTTACAGTAAGACTAAGCACCTCCTGTATATATTAAGGCTAGGTAAGGCACCAGATTTTAGTAATAGCGTCCCAAGAAAAAGAGACAAATGCAGCTCCTGCTCCCACTGTTAGGAGTTCCACAAGAAGATCAAGCTGTACAGCTGTCACATATCTGCATTGGACCTAGGTCAATTCCATTCAGGATCCCTGGTTTTCAGTTTAGTCTCTCTGAGCTCCTATGAACACAGGTTGATTCTGTGGTTTTGCTGTGATGTCCTTGATTCTTCTGATTCCTACAATCTTCCCTTCTTCTTTTCAGCGCAATTCCAGAGTTCTGCCTAATGCTTTGCACTGAGTCTTTGCATCTGTTTTCATCATTTGCTGGATGAAACCTCTCTGATGTCAGGCATTAGGCATCACCACATTGAAATTTCTTTTCTGCAGTCATGTTTGGTTCTATCCTAAGCCTTGGGGCCATCTGCTCTGTGTCCCAGTGCTACAGGTAGTGTCAAAAATGGGCTGACTTATGGTATGGGTCTGAGGCTAGACCAGTCATTGATTGGTCACTCTCACAAACTCCCAGCACATCCCATAGGCTGGATAGAATGTAGGTTGAAGGTTTTGTGGCTGCGTTGGTGCTACAATCCACAAACCCAGAGATGGTAGGTAACAAGGAAGTCTCAATGGGGGAACACTTGGATCTCCTTGCAAAAGGGAAATAGAATAGATTTTGTGGCTGGACTTTGGGCCAGTAGGATTGGAAACATCAGAATCAGATGGCAGAGGAATAGATGGGGAGAGTACTGAAAGAGACAACTGGAAAGGGTGTACTCTTCAGGGATGGATAGAAACATGCAGAAAATCTGAGACACTATGAAAAGACCAAAAATAAGAATAATATGGATAGAAGAAGGAGTAGAATACCAGCTCAAAAATTTAAAAAATGAATTGAAGAAAACTTTCCCAACCTAAAGAAATCTACGCTCATGAATATACAAGAAGTTTACAAAACACAATATAGACTGGACCAAAAAAGAATATACTCAAATCCATAAACATACAGAAGAAAGAATATTAAGAACTGCAAAGGAAAAAGAACAAGTAACATATAAATATCAGAATTACACCAACTTCTCAATGCAGACTTTGAAAGCAAGAAGGTATGAGAAAGACATTTTGCAAATACTAAGATATCAGCCCAGACCACTATATCCAGCAAATCTTTCAATCATCATAGATTAAGAAAATAAAATATTCCATGACAAAACTAGATTTAAGCAATGAAAGATTGAAATTTATACCCTGGCAATGCTGAAGAATATATGGGCAGACCGTATATGGCAGTTTTGTTGAACCTGTCCATATATTGGGTTTCATGGTGTATGTTAATGAAGATGACTGACCAGATATCTTCCTCAGATGTAGTGATAGGCCCCGCCCATTTTGGGCGGGGTTGCCTGGGGCGAAGTTTCTACTGATAAATTGAGAGCGCAGAAGCTGCAAGCTCTCTGCGCTTCCTCCCCTGTTTCTGGTTTTCTGTGCTGCGCGGGAACTTTGGACTTGTGAGTTGGATTTTTCTATTAAAGTTGTATATATTACAATTGTCTGGATTTATCAATTACCGCCCACATTTTGGCGCCCAACGTGGGGCCCAAACCCACGACCCTGAGATTAAGAGTCTCATGCTCTACCGACTGAGCTCTATGGATTTCTTCTATTCCGATTTGGTATGATAGACCTCGCCCTCCTGAAAGGTTGCTGTGAACACCCTCAAAAAAATTTACTTCACTCAACTGCCAACTGAGATGAACCTGGCACACAGGTTACCCCATGAAAGATATGATTAACCGCGCCCCCATTCAGCAGGAAGCAGTTTGGAGAGAAAAAACTGCCCCCATGTTTCCAAATATTGTTTATAACTGTTCTTTTACATTTAAAGGGGGATATGATATAGATATGAATAATTTGCATTGGTATGGATTTTAAGGTCAATTTTGTTATATGTATATGTATTTCTGATATTGATTAAGGTATTATGATTGTGTAGTTCATTTAAAATGTAATGTATATTAGGAAATATAGGTTGTTAATGGATAATCATTGATAATAGTAAAGCTTGTAGTCATGTTAGTTAGATTTTTTAGATATATAGAGATATATTTCAGTTAGATAGGCATTCTTCATATCTTTCAAAGACTGCAGAATATGGCATTTAAATGTTTTAATAACTTAGGGCTTTTCATGACAATGAGACACGTCTGCTCCTGGCAGCACCAATCTACTTCGAGAGGAAGATGGGCATCGAAGAGGATTCTTACGGAGTTTGATAGCCATTTGGGCAAGAAACTGCTCTTGCCTGGACTGATGCATAAACTGGATACAGAGAACCTACAGAGAGAGGACTGCTGAACTTGCCTAAAGGTGAGATGATCTTTCGGGGTTCCTGATTCATGAAAGAGTCTACGAGACATTCTGCAGGACACAACAGACAGTGACTGAACTGCCTTTGAAATTTCCTGCTTCATGGAAATGTCTCTGGATACCATGGGCCTGTAGGCCAAAGATGGATGCCCCAACGGTACAGAGGAACTTTGGGTGACTGTCCAGGCAGCGAGATGTCTCTGTCATTTCTAGAGTTTTGGACTTCCTGTTTGCTTAGGTATTATTATATCCTTCTGGAGTCTTTGATGGAGTTGAAGAATAAATAGTTATAGTTTTCCTTAGTTATGATAAGAGATAAAATAAATATAAATATTGTAACTGTAATTCTTACTTGATAACTGTTTTGTTATATGTAATTTTACTGTTAAAGTTAAAGCCTTTCTTTTTTGTTTAAACAGAAAAAGGGGAAATGATGGAGGTGGGTCTTGTATCTTATCTGTTTCTTTCATTGGTTAACTAATAAAGAAACTGCCTAGGCCCATTTGATAGGCCAACCCTTAGATGGGTGGAGTAAACAGAACAGGATTGGGGGAGAAAGAAGCTGAGTCAGAGAGTCGCCATGATGCTCCCACTCCAGCGAGACACAAGATAAGATCCTCCCTGGTAAGCGCACCTCGTGGTGCTGCATAGATTATAGAAATGGGTTAGATTAATATGTAAGAGCTAGCCAATAAGAGGCCGGAACTAATGGGCCAGGCAGTCTTTAAATGAATACAGTTTCTGTGTAATTATTTCGGGACATAAGCTAGCCGTGCAGGAGGCGGGATGCAGGGGACACAACCCCGCCGCCCCTATTGCAACACTCAGATTTAAACAATATCTATTTATAAATCTAGGCCTATAGAAAGTATGAGAAGGAAAACTCCAGCCCGAGGACGTTAGCTGCATCCATGAAAATATGGGCAATAGATAATCTCACACTAGCAAATACCAAAAAAGGGAAACATACTCATACTACTGCCACCAACAGAAAATTCAAAACAGAAAAGGAATTAAAAATCACTGGTCATTAATATCTCTTATAATCTATGCACTCAATTTGCAATATTTGGCTTCATGTAAAAAAAAAAAACAAACACAAAAAAACCCAGGATAGCTAAAATAATCCTGTGCAATAAAGGAACTTCCCAACACATCACCATTCCTGACTTCAAGCTCTATTATGGAGCTAGATTAATGAAAACAGCTTGGTATTGGCACAAAACCAGACAGGGGAAACAATAGAATCGAATTGAAGAATGTGATACCAGTCCTCACACCAACAAACACCTGATTTTTGACAAAGAAGCCAAAGTTATACAGTGGAAAAAAGAAAGTATCTTCAACTAATGGTGCTGGTATAACTGGATGTCAACAGGTAATAGATGCAGATCTATGACTGCACAAAACTCAAGTCCTAGTGGATCAAGGACCTCAACATAAATCCAGTTACACTGAACATGATAGAAGAGAAAGTGGGAAGAAGCCTTGAACACATTGTCATAGGAGACCGTGTCCATCATATAACACCAGTTACACAGAAATTAAAATTTGCCAATTAATAAATGGGACCTCCTAAAACTGAAAAACTTCTGTAAGGTAAACAACACTGTCAATAAGACAAAACAGCAGCCTACAGAATGGGAAAATATCTCCCCAACCCTACTTCTGACTGAGGGTGATTTCCAAATTATATAAATAACTCAAGAAACTAGACATTAGAATACCAAATATCCAATTAAAAATGGATACACATCTAAACAGAGAATTCTCAACAGAAGAATGGCAAATATATAAAAGACATTTAAGGAATTGCTCAACATTCTCAGTCATCACGTAAATCAAAACAACTGTGAGATATCATCTGACACCTGTCAGAATGACTAAGATTAAACACACTGATGGTAGCTAATATTGGAGAGGATGTGAAGTCAGGAGCACACTCCTTCTCTGATGGTGGGAGTGCAAACTTGTACAGCCACTTTGGAAATCAGTATGACAGTTTCTTAGAAAAGTAGGAATCCATCTACTCAAGACCCAGCTATCCTAATCTTGTGTATATACATAAATGATTCTCAACAATACTACAAGGTCACTTGCTCAACTATGTTCATAGCAGCATTATTCACAATAATCAGAACCTGGAACCAACCTGGATAATCCTCAACCAAAGAATGGATATTGAGTATTATTCAGATGTTAAAAACAATGACATCATGAAATTGTAAGGCAAATTGATGGAACTAGAAAAAAATCACCCTGAGTGAGGAAATCCAAATCCAGAAGGCAAGACATGGTATGTAATCACTCATAAGTGAATATTAGCTCTTAAGTAAAATATAATTATGCTACAATCCACAGCCCCAAACAAGCTAGTTAACAAGGGAGGACTATAAAGGAATGCATGAATAGCCCAAGGATAAATGAGATCTCCTGGGTAAACTGGAGGGACAAAAGGAGGAGATAGGGGAAGGGAACATGAGGAATCTTGATGGAGTTGGGGAGGGATGGAGAGGGAGAGCAATGAATGAGATATCTTGTTAGAGGGGGTCATTAGGCAGTTAGGAAAAATACTGGTCCCAGGAATATCTCCAAGAAACCACCAGGATGACCCCAGCTAAGACTCCTAGTGGACAGGGTTTATAAACTGGCCTTCTCCTGTAATAATATGGGTGACTGCCCTATTTGTGGTCATAGATCCTTCACCCAGTAACTTATGGAAGCAGATGCAGAGACCTGGAGCCAAGCACTAGGCTCAGCTCTGGGAGTCCAACTGAAGAGAAGGAAGAGGAACAATATGAGCAAATGGGGGGGGTGGATCCTGATGGATAAACCTATTGAGACAACTGACCTGAGCTCATGGGAGATCATGGACCCTAGACCAACAGCTAGAGACCCTGTAAAGGATTGGTATAGCCCCTCAGCATGTGGATGCAAGTTATATAGCTTGGTCTGTTTGTGGGATTCCTAGCAGTGGGATCAGCACCTGTCCGTGGTTCAACTGACTTTTTAGAACCTATTCCCCATAGTGAGATGCCTTGCTTAGCATTGATACAGGGGAAAGAGCTTTGGCCTGCCTCAACTCAACATTCCTTCCTTTGTTGAATGGCATGTGAGGCCTTACTATTTTTGAGGAGTGGAAGAGGTAGTAGAAGGGAGGTAGGGGAGAGAACAGGAGGAAAGGAGGAATGGGGATCTGGGGTTTGTATATAAAACTACAAAAAGATTATGGCAATGGTCCTTCTGTTCCTAATTTGTGAAAAAATTTGAGGAGTATTGGTATTAGCTCTTATTTGAAAGTCTTAGAATTCTATACTAAAATTGACTGATCCTGGGATTTTTTTTTTGGTTGGGAGCCTTTTAATGACTGCTTCTGCTTTCTTCAGGGATATAGTTTTATTTAAATTGTTTGTCTGACCTCTATTTAATTTTTGGTAAGTGGTATCTATCTAGAAAATATTTCATTTCTTTTATATTTTTGAAATATTGTGGAGTACAGGTTTATGAAGTATGACCCAATTATTCTCTGTATTTTTTCAGAGTCTGTTTTTATGTCTACCTTTTCATTTCTGATTTTGTTAATTTAGATATTCTCTCGGTGTATGTTAGTTACTTTGGAAAAAAGTTGGTCTGTCTTTCTCAAAGAACTAACTCTTTGCTTCATTGATTCTTTAAACTGTTCTCTGTTTTTCTATTTTATTGATTTCAGCCTTCAGTTTGATTAATTCCATTTGTCTACTCCTCCTTGGTGAGGTTTTTTTTTGTTCTAGAGCTTTCTGGTATGCCATTAGGTCATTAATCTGAGATCACTCCCAATTATTTATGAAGTCACTTAGTCCGCCTAGCACCACATTCACTGTGTCCTCTAAGTATGAGCATGTTGTACATTTATTTTCATTGAATTCTAGGAAGTCTTTCAATTCTTATTTCTTCCTTGCCAAATGGTAAGTCAGTAGAGAGTTATTCAACTTTCATTAGTTTGTAGACTTTCTGTTGTTTCATTTCAACTTTAATCCATGGTGATCTGATAAAATGTAAGATGTAGGGGATTATTTTAATTTTCTTCTATCTGTTGATACTTGCTTTGTGACTGAATATGTGGGAAATTTTGGAGAGTTTTCTATGAGGCGCTGATGAGAAAGTGTATACTTTTGTGTTTCAGAAAAATGTTCTATAAATATATGTTTTGTCCATATAACTCATAACATCAGTTAGCTCCAGTATTTCTCTGTTTAGTTTTTGTCTGGACAACCTATCCAGTGGGGGAAGTGGGGTACTGAATTCTTCCCCTATCAATGTGTGATTTGTGTGATTTAAGACTTAGTAGTATTTCCTCTGCAAACATAGGAGTCCATATTAGTGATGCTTGCACCTGTACTTCCCATTTGCTTACCTGGATTTTTCATTTCCAGGATTCCCCCATTTCTTTTGTTTTCTATATTACTTCTTGTTACATTTTTGGGTCATAAACAGTTTTAATTGTTTGTGTCAATTTGTCTTTTCTTGGTTTTCTTGTCATTCTTTTAGAGTTTTATTGATTTTTTCCAATTTTTTGGTTTTTTTTTATTTTCTTCATTAATTAATTAATTAATTTATTTATTTATTAAAGATTTCTTTCTCTTCCCCGTCACCGCCTCCCATTTTCCTCCACCTCCCCCAATCAAGTCCCCCTTCCTCGTCAGCCCAAAGAGCAATCAGGGAATTTGGAGGGATTCTAGGTCTAGAGATTTCTAGATTTACCTTTGTTGTATGTGTGTTTTGTCCTTGGTTTCTGTTTTCTCTCTTGTCTTTTGGCTGTCATGGCCTGTTGTTGGGTAGAACATCTCAAATTGGGAGCTAGATATCTGATAGGTTGGATGACCTCTGGTCCTGCAGAGGATTGTTGCCCAAGTTCAGGGCTGGAGTTCTGGTTATGTGTGTGTGTCATCTCTGACCTGGCTGGGTGTACTGTGGGTTCAGGAACCTGGCCTGAATTGTTGTGAGGTAGGATCATTCTACCTGTTTTTTAGGGAGTTGGCCTGATATATGTGTTAAGGAAGTTCATCTGCCCTCTGGGGCTCACGATGCTGACTCGACCTCTGATAAAATAGAAGGCTTTCACCAGAGGTGTGGGCAAGAATAGGGTAATAAGGAGAAGAAGGACAATTTGAGTTATGCTGGGCAAGTGCCAGTGGGGTGGAGTATCAGTCTTACCTGGGATTTAGGATTCTGACTGGGCCTCTGGTGGAATAGGAGGATCCCATCAGAGGTATAGGACAGTATAAAGTGATGAGAGAGCCAAATCTTCCCCATAAATTCAAACTTTATGTTCTATCTTTGTATCTATCTATGTATTTCTGTATCTATCTCTGTATCTATCTATCATCTATCTATCTATCTATCTATCTATCTATCTATCTATCTATCATCATCTATCTATCTATCTATCTATCTATCTATCTATCTATCTATCTATCTATCTAATCTATGTGTTTGTGTTTATGTATATATATATAATTTTATATATGCATATATAAGATATCTCTATATATAAATTGACATTTTCTTTCAATGTGTATCTATATTTATACATAAATCTTACCTGTATATTTGTATGCACATAAATATATGAATGTACATACATACACAAAAACATATACACAAATATATATGTATTTAAATGTATATAAATATACACATATAAATTCATGTTTTCTTTTAATGTTTCTGTGTGTATATGCATACTGTTGTTTGTATGCACTATATAACTGTAATATGGTTGCAAAATCTCAAAATTTGAACTGGAAAATATACCAACCAGAGGGTGTAAAAATTTGGTTCATAACGTGTAGGGCATGACCTGTTTACTGACACTCTCGCAGGACTCACCTAAGATGATCAGAAAATGAAAATATTCACATTGTGATTCATAACAGTAGGAAAATTAGTCATGAGGTAGTGACAAAATAATTTTCTAGTTAAAGGTCATCACAGCATGAGAAACGACATTATAGGGTTGCAGCATTAGGAAGGCTGAGAAACACTAGCAAAGAAGAAATACCTCTCTCTTGCTCACAGAGATGGTTAAGAAACAATTTTTTACACTTTTGCCACTCCATCTTTCCTGATGATTCCTGAGCAGTGGAAGAGAGGTTGTGATAGAATTGTCACATGTAGAGCTGAGCTCTCCATAGTCTTAGCCTCTGCATATTGACCAGCTTTGGGTCTCTGTAGTTTCTGGTCTCTACTGCAAAGGGGAGATTTTCTGAAAAGTGGTGAAAGATGCTGTGCTTCATGGGCAACCTCTTCAGCAAAGCAGTATATATTGGACCTGACAACAACTCCACACACAGGAACTCACAACAGGAACACACAACACTGAAGTAAGAACAAGCTGCCCAAAATCTTAGCATGGATGGAGCAAAAGCCCTAAAACCTCACCTTCAGTTGAGGGTCTAGGGGCAACCAATGAAATCTGTAGGAGGGCAATTTGATTGCCTTCAGGGATATGGCCTCTTGGAGGTCACCTCTATTCCAGTGGATCTTCCTCCTACCTCCAACTACATACAGGAAGCACTGGGTGGATTCAAATGTTCAAAAATCAAAAGGTAAATTAAATTAAGAGGAAAATGGTGTAGATAACAGGGAAGAAATAAGGGGGTGGGTTTAGAAGTATGGACTTGATAAAAATCACATTAAGTACACATATGCAGTGAGTTCTGAGTCACATGACCCAGAGTCTGGGAAATAGACTCTAGATACATGGAAGAACAGCAAGGCCTCTTGGTCACTGAGTCATCTTTCTTATTCAGTATTCATATTTTTAAATAAAGAAAATATTGCCGGGCGGTGGTGGTGCACGCCTTTAATCCCAGCACTCGGGAGGCAGAGGTAGGCAGATCTCTGTGAGTTCGAGACCAGCCTGGTCTACAAAAGCTAGTTCCAGGACAGGCTCCAAAACCACAGAGAAACCCTGTCTCGAAAAAACAAAAAAACAAAAAAAAATAAAATAAAATATTGTTGAATGAATGTGCACATTGAAATGACTATATGGAAGCTAAAGAAGGGTCATAGGCTGATAATTTATGGATGTTTAATAACATATTTTTCTTTAGCATGGTATATCATAAATAGCTGAATTGAAGACAAGATTAATATAAGAAATAAATAGATCAACCTCTGTGACGAGGACAACTTATCACAGGAGTTGGGTGAGTATCTGAGCTTGGAAAAGAGTTTGGGGCTTAGAAAATGGCTCAGTGAATAAAGTGTTTGCAGCCCAAGTGTGAGGTTCTGACTTTGAAACAGAATCCAAGTAAAACTTCAGTGTTCATGAAGCACTAGCTTGGCAAACCCAGTGCCCTCCTGAGGCACTA
>JABTXL010005930.1:1686293-1719934 GCA_025134845.1 Neodon shergylaensis
TCCTGAGGCACTAGCCTGGCACACCCAGTGGCCTCCTGAGGCACTAGTCTGGCACAACCAGTGACAAACAGCCAGATGTGCTTGAGTCAAACAAGGAGAGTGAGAACTGGAGTCTGAAGTTGTCCTCTCATCCCCATGAGTTCACTGTGGTATATATTCACCCAAGTGCACATACACACATGTAGAATGAATTCTAATTGGTCTTAATAATACAAACCCAGAGTTAGATATAAGGGTTAATGCTGAAGATCAGAGAAGCTGAAAGTCCAGCTGCTAGAGAGTTCTTTTACCTCTACCATTGATTAGACGGAAGAAGTGATCCAGTTTTCATACTGTCTTGTTGTTCTAGGAGCGGAGGGCTACGTTCCCTGGCACCTGGCCACCTGCACGGCTAGCTTTACCCAAAATAATTACACGAAAACTGTATTCTTTTAAACATTGCTTGGCCCATTAGTTGCAGCCTCTTATTGGCTAGCTCTTACATATTAATCTAACCCATTTCTAATGATCTGTGTAGCCCACGAGGTAGCTTACCAGGGAAGATTTTAATCTGCGTCTGTCTGGAGTGGGAGAATCATGGTGACTCCCTGACTCAGCTTCTTTCTCCCAGCATTCTGTTCTGTTTACTCCGCCTATCTAAATTCTACCCTATCAGAGGCCAAGCAGTTTCTTTATTACTTAACCAATGAAACAACAGATAGAACGATGACCCTCCTCCATTATTTCCCCCTTTTCTGTTTAAACAAAAAAGAAAGGCTTTAACTTTAACATAGTAAAATTACATATAACAAACCAGATATCAAGCAAGAATTACAGTTACAATATTTATATCTACTTTATCTTTTATCATAACCAAGGAAAACTATAACTATAACTAACCATTCTTCAACTCCATCAAAGACTCCAGAAAGATATAATATTACCTAAGCAAACAAGAAATCCAAAGCTCTAGAAATGACAGAGACATCTTGCTGCCTGGACAGTCACCCAAAGTTCTTTTGTACCATTAGGGCATCCATCTTCAGCCTTCAGGCCCATAGTATCCAGCAGACATTTTCATCAAGCAGGAAATTCCAAAGACAGTTCAGTCACTTTCTTCTGTATCCTGCAGAATGTCTCACAGACTCTTTCATGAATCAGGAACCCCGAAAGATCATCTCACCTTTAGGCAAGTTCAGTAGTCCTCTTTCTGAGGGTTCTCTGTGTCCAGTTTATGCAACAGTCCAGGCAAGAACAGTTTCTTGCCCAAATGGCTATCAAACTCCATAAGGAGCCTCTTCAATGCCCATCTTCCTCTTGAAGTAGATTGGTGCCGCCAGGAGCAGACATGTCTCATTGTCATAAAAAGTCCTAAGTTGCCGGGCGGTGGTGGCGCACGCCTTTAATCCCAGCACTCGGGAGGCAGAGGCAGGTGGATCTCTGGGAGTTCGAGGCCAGCCTGGTCTACAAGAGCTAGTTCCGGCACAGGCACCAAAGCTACAGAAAAACCCTGTCTCGAAAAAAACCAAAAAAAAAAAAAAACAAATAAAAAGTCCTAAGTTATTAAAATATTTTAAATGCCATATTCTGCAGCCTTTGAGAGATATGAAGAATGCCTATCTTACTAAACTATATCTCTATATATCTAGAAAATCTAACTAACATGACTACAAGCTTGACTATTATCCATTAACAACCTATATTTCCTAATTATACATTACATTTTAAAATGAACTACACAATCACAATACCTTATACAAGAGCAGAAATACTTATACATATAACAAAATTGACCTTAAAATCCATACCAATGCAATTTATTCATATCTATATCATATCCCCCTTTAAATGTAAAAGAACATTTATAAACAATATTTGGGAATATGGGCGTAGTTATTTCTCTCCAAACTGCTTCCTGCTGAATGGGGGCACTGTTAATCATATCTTTCATGGGGTAACCTGTGTGCCAGGTTCATCTCAGTTGGCAGTTGAGTGAAGTAATTTTTTGAGGGTGTTCACAGCAACCTTTCAGGAGGACGTGATCTATCATACCATACCGGGATAGATGCAATCCACAGGGTCACATCCTCTGTAAAAACAAAAGAAGACCCTTTCCAAAGCATCATATCCTTACACCCAAATTCTGAAATCATACTCTCATGATATCCGTTCTGGTTCCACTTGGCAGCCCATATAATGAAATGTCTTTCTTTACTTAGCTCCTTCACAGTCAAAAATTTTAAAGAAAACACAATAATACAAAGAATCCAGACTCTCTGTGAATTTTCCTTTTTTACGTGGCTTATTTTTACTCTATCAGTTTACTTTATTCTGTCTCTTTAAAGACTTTACCCCCCTTTTTTTTAAACCATTAACTTTATTTTCTATATTCTTTTTCTTCTCTCTCTCAAGCCTACGTACACTCATCCAACTTTGTGATTCATTTACAGGTTTGAATCTCTCCTATTGTGAATCTGTAATTCTTTACTATCCAGGAGCACTTTGTTTTGCGCTTTTAAATCATTAAGTGCTTAAGAATCTAAGCTGTGACATTCCTAGGTCAAAAACAAGTACTGCCTGATTGCTCCGCCCAGTCCAACATGGCAGAGCTGCTCGTGCCTCTGATCCTTGTACATTTCACCAGTAGCATGGCGGAGCTGCTTGTGCCTCTGAGCCACAGCACAGTTCCAGGCACACAGCAGTCCACATTGCCATCAAGCAAGCCATAGCATTTTACTCCAAATGCTCCATTCAAAAGCTCTGTCTCCTGCAGGAGCCAGACAGAGATCGCAATGGCGGCACAGCCCAGAAAGCTGGCATTTTAAAACAGCCAGTTTTTTTCCTGCTGCTGAGTCAGGACAATTTCTCTCTGCGGCATGCTACCCACAAACAGCAAAATGCTTTGTTAAACTCTCTTTTCCTTATTTTTAGGCCTTCTCAGGTTTTTAAGTGGATTTAGTCCATCACGTCGGGTGCCACTCTGTTGTAAGGAGCTGTGGGGCCGCTTCCCTGCCTCCCCAGCTCCGGCCGACAGCTAGCTCTAGCTTATGCCCCGAAATAATTACATGGAAACTGTATTCTTTTAAACACTGCTTGGCCCATTAGTTGCAGCCTCTTATTGGCTAGCTCTTACATATTAATCTAACCCATTTCTAATGATCTGTGTAGCCCATGAGGTGGCTTACCAGGGAAGATCTTAACCTGCGTCTGTCTGGAGTGGGAGAATCATGGCGACTCCCTGACTCAGCTTCTTTCTCCCAGCATTCTGTTCTGTTTACTTCGCCTATCTAAATTCTACCCTATCAGAGGCCAAGCAGTTTCTGTATTACTTAACGAATGAAACAACAGATATAAAGATGACCCTCCTCCACTGTCTCCTCAGACTTTGTCCTCTGACTGCAGGGGTGATCCTCATACTGCAACCTTCTCCACCAATCAGGTTGCATTGACCTCCTGTCCCCTTCCCCCTTATATTCCTCTCTACCCACCCATATCACTCCTGTCTCTACCTCCCTATGCCGGGATTAAAAAAATGTGATCGCAAGTGCTGGGATCACCTTTGTGTGAGCTCTGTTTCTTTTTTAGACAGTTCTGACTTGTTCAAGGCCCAGGGTAGCCTTGAACTAACAGAGATCCCTCTACCTCCGTTTCCCTCGTGGATGAAATGTGTGTGCCACCACTCCTTGACCTCTCATGTCTTAACTCTGGACTCTTTCAGGCAAGCTTTATTTGTTAAAGCACAAACAAAATATCACTACACCCACATGCACATCATACACATGTGCACACAAAATGATTCCTAAAATTTAAAACCCGGAAAAAGATTCTGGAGAAAGTTATGGTATTTATCAAATATTTTTGTGCTCATGTGTATTGTAAGTCACAGGCTTTATGGACAAAAAATGAGTAACTTATTTTGTCCACTCATTGAAAGTCATTTTAATTTTAGTCAACAACATTACTGACAGCTGTTACAGCCCTGTATCCCAAGCAACTACTCAGTGCAATTTGAACTGATCCTAATCATTTCTAAAAAGCTTGCTGTTCAGAATAAACACCCACAAAATGAAAGCTAGTGTTTTCCAAGAAGACATTACTTCCTAGTATGCTTGTTTATGCCTGTATCCCCATGATGTGAACACAACCTGCTCTTAAGATGTCAGAACCCCGCAATGCTCAACCTCACCACATGCATTAAAACACTTAGTTACCAGACCTTAGACTACGTATTGCTATACGATAGTGTGTGCCTTAGAATGCCATTGGATACATTTTGGCCACACAAAATGTAAAAGTAATTTACCCATGTAATAAATTCTAATTTATTTTAAACACAAGAATATATTTGTTGCCAGCACTTTTAAATGGATATATGTGTTTTAGTATGATCATCTATGTAAATTGAGTTTCAGAGTACAATTTATTTTTTTTTGCCTCTCGGGGTGTTGCATACTTGTAAATACTTTATAGATGTGGTTACATTCATATGAACGTAAAATTGTTTGTGGTTTTTCATCGTAGGGTGTGCATAGTTGTAAATAGTTTGTAGATCTGGTTAAGTTCAACTGAACATAAAATTGGGTTGAATCTTCGAAAATATTTTGTACCGAGAGAATCATATCCCTTTTGCCATTTTTGTTTTGGAGTTTAGCTTTCATCCTAGGAATATTTTACTATATACTTTGGAACAATTGTCTTTGTACCATGAGAACCTCAAATGCTTAATTGTTTATGGACAGCAGCTTTTCTAGGAAAGAGAACAAAGACCTACCCCCCAAAAAAGCAAGCAAACAATAGAACTAGACAAGAATTTCATTATAGTAAGAAAAGGAGATTAGCAACTCAGAGGATCTTGCTCTCAAACACAATAGTGACAAAATATTCTATCAAAGGCAGTTGAAGGTCTGCATTGAGGCATGGTCCATATCCATACACTTAGTTAATGTACTGTGACCTTGTTCAGCAAGGAAAAAATGAGAAATGAATAACATAAAACATAATACAAATATAAACACATGCCATAAAAACGTTCAATTTTATTGTCAAGTACCTGTTCTATAATTTGGTGATATTTATAACATATGTTATATTAATATGTATTAATATACTATGTATAATATTTGTTGCAATCACTTTTAAACAGATGCATTGGATTTTTATTATGATTACACATGATATCCATTGTATGTATGTATACACATACATATATATGTCTATAAAATTTCTGAAATGTGTGATCTTGACTACAGAAGGTCTAGATTTCTAATAATAATGAATAATTGTGTGTTTAATATAAAACAATCAATTATATCCATTCGATAATTGCTAGACTAAGAGAATTCCTTTATAATATATGAATAATTCATGTAGTGTATTTAAGAACAATAAGTAGCATAAAGTTAATCAGAAGGCAACAGTGTTTTTAACCAATGCAAGGTTAGCTCACAATATAAAGGTGACTAATACTATACCCTGCGTTGCCTCTCATCACTATAAGTCAGCATCCAAGTAGCAATGGCAGTCAGTCTAATTACACTTAGACTGCTTTACTTTCAACTAACATCTCTCTACAAGTCTCTAAAAGACAATGTAGTTCTGCTTTCTTTTATAGCTATTGCCCTGTCACGTGATCCAACATCTATATATTGTATTAATCCATTTTCTGTAGTCATATTGGTTACCAGAAAGTGTTTATTTACTCCCCAGAATATCTCATTATCACTTTCCTACTCTGATGTTACCCTGATCCAATAGCTTTGTAAATCCTAAGGATTCATAGTCCCCATATCCGAATGTTTGTCCTGGGATATTCTCCCAGAAAGCCACTTTCTGTCCCATGAAGTAAATAATACAGAGTCATTTACCACCAACAAACTTTTTATTTACTTAGTTTCTGGATAAAATTATCATTTTCATTAATAATTTCTTTTAGGTTATAATTACCTCCTCTCTAATAGGCTTTCAGTCACATTGGTCCCTGCCACCTGTTTTAGAATATCATTTTGTCATAAACTTACTGAAGGACTTATGCCAAAGTAACATATATTTTTAATAATAACTATTTTTTTAATTAATTAATTTATTTATTTATTAAAGATTTCTGTCTCTTCCCCACTCCGCCTCTCATTTCCCTCCCCCTCTCCCAATCAAGTCCCCCTCCCTCATCAGCC
Source organism: Neodon shergylaensis (assembly GCA_025134845.1). NCBI lineage: Eukaryota > Metazoa > Chordata > Mammalia > Rodentia > Cricetidae > Neodon > Neodon shergylaensis. The sequence goes on from JABTXL010005930.1 coordinate 1,692,443, forward strand.
CAAAGAGCAATCAGGGTTCCCTGCCCTGTGGGAAGTCCAAGGACCACCCACCTCCATCCAGGTCTAGTAAGGTGAGCATCCAAACTGCCTAGGCTCCCACAAAGCCAATACATGCAGTAGGATCAAAAACCCATTGCCATTGTTCTTGAGTTCTCAGTAGTCCTCATTGTCCGCTATGTTCAGCGAGACCGGTTTTATCCCATGCTTTTTCAAACTCACCAAGGCCAGCTGGCCTGGGCCTGAATAATAACTATTTTTAAATTAACCATACATGCCAGTTTTTGATATAAGTCCTAGAAGTACAGTAATATCAAACAGAAAATGAAAGTCTTCACTGTCTGAAGGGAAAGATTAAAATAGTTGAATAAGTAACCCCACAAAGCTCCAGGAAGGATAGGATTTTGCTGATTTTAATCTGGAAATTTCCAGATATCTCATTGCTCATTTTAGACACATTATAAAAGGCTCAGCCTTAACCAGTTTTCCATACTTCAGAATCAAATAGCCATACTTCACCAACAGACTTGGGAGATAATTCAAGCAGCATCTAGCAGATTTCCCCTTAATCAGGTAGCACTTAGCAACACAGGTATATGCTGCCCACACTGCTGGAGAAACTATTGTTGAGGCTGGAAATATTGATCAACTCTTAAGAGAACTAGCTCTTCTCAAAAGAGAACCTGGTTTCAGTTCCCATCATTCAGAAGGTGTCACATCTTTGTCAATTACTCCAGTTCTAAGAACTACAGTTCCCCTTTCTGGTCTCCATGTCATCTATCAACACAGGTGGCACTTACATACATGAAAGGAAAATGTTCATACACATGCATTAAGAAACAATAAATAATATTTCCAGATATTCAATGCCATGTTAGAAATGATTATTCACTGAAATCAATAAAATAAAATTAGCAATAAATGAATAAATAAAACTACATTGGTATGTACCTATGTTATATTAAGTTATATTAAACAATTCTTAATTTCTTCTGCGTTTCTCTTCTTTCTCTCTGTACTGATCTTTTCTTAAAAATACTTCTGTTTGGCAAGACAGGGAAGGAAGCATCATGTTTGCTTCTCTCTATAGAACTGACTCAGAGTCCCATGAGAATCACCTTAGTCCCTAAGGCCATAACTCCCTCTCATAACACCCACCTCTTAAAGGTCCCAAGACCTCTCCATACTGCCATGCTGGGGATCAAGCTTCCAATGCATGGGCCTTAGAAGTCACAGCCATCAAACTATACCCAAATCACACCACTAGTAGGCTGAAAATAGATCTAAAGCTTAACCACTTGCTTGCTTGTCAAGAGTATTTGTTGTAGGCTTTTAGGATAGAGCCATTCTCAAATTAAAGATGCCTCATTATCTTTGGGTGTCTAAAAAATCTTTATGGTAAAGAGATGTTAGACTTTCTAATTACAATTTTTTTGTACCTATTGAGATACCTGTCTTGCCACACAGTCTTTCCCTAGTGCATGTGTTCTCTTTATGTTGACATCACCATGATGTGGTCTCTTGAAGAGTTATGGCCATGCTGCTTGAACTTTCAGTGCCTAACGCTGTGAGCTAAGTAAATCTCTTTTCTTTATATATTAAAAAATACTTCTGTTTCACTGAATAAAAGGCACTCTCCCCGCGTCATAACTTGTTTGTATATTTATAGATCATATGTCAAATATACATTCTGACATAGAGGGTTTACAGATTCAAATATAATTTTAAACCTTTTTTCTTATACTTACTTATGCCTTTATTTATGTTTAATTTATTTGCTTATTTCTATATAAATATATAAATAAGAATTTACTTCTAGAGAATAAGCAGGAGTCATCATATTTCTATCATATGTCACAACAATGAGAGTTGGAGGTTGGGGAAGGCACAAAATTTATACTTGCTTATTAACCCAAAACAAAAACATTCAGAAATGTATACCTGAGAAACTCCTTACATATAATATGTAACGTTAGCATTAGAGATTGGTAAGTTACTATTCTCTGTTCTTTTTCTGGGAAAAAAGGAACAACCATTTCTTCAGTCCAGATGGGACACTAATGCAGCAGCAGACCAAAAACCCATGAAGGATTCTACTTAATTATAGACTGGTGCCCCAACACTCCCTAAGTACGTACAGACACAGAACTGCTTTTGGGCAAAACAGAAAAACATGATCTTTGGTGGAGTACCTCCTTATAAGGTACTCCATTCTCTTGTAAGTAACAACACATAAACTATTTGCAGTTGTTCAGAAGAAAATGACCCCCAAAAGTAGTGGCACTATTGGGAAGTATGGCTTTGTTGGAGTGGATAGTATCTTGTTGAAAGAAGAATGTCTAGTTTCTTGAGTTCTTTATATATTTTGGATATCAGTTCTGTGTCTGATGTGGGGTTGATGAAGATCTTCTCCCATTCAGTAGGTCTTATTGACTGTGTCCTTATTAATTGTGTCCTTTGCTTTACAGAAGTTTCTCAGTTTCAAGAGATCCCATTTATTCATTGTTGCTCTTAATGTCTGTCCTACTGGGGTTATATTTAGGAAGTGGTCACCTATGCCCATGCATTGCAAGCTACTTCTCACTTTCTCTTCTATCAGGTTCAGTGTTGTTGGATTTATATTCAAGTCTTTAATCCATTTGGACTTGAGTTTTGTGCATGCTGATAGATATGGATCTATTTTCATTCTTCTTCAGGTTGACATCCAGTTATACCAGCACCATTTGTTAAAGATGCTTTTTTTCCATTGTATAATTTTAGCTTCTTTGTCAAAAATCAGGTGTTCATAGGTGTGTAGATTAATTTCCAGGTCTTCAATTTGATTCCATTGGTTCACATCTCTGTTTTTATGCCAATACTAAGCTGTTTTCATTACTGTAGGTCTGTAATAGAGTTTAATGTCAGGGATGGCAATACCTCTGGAGGTTCCTTTATTATATAGGATTGTTTTGGTTATCCTGGGTTTTTTGTTTTTCCATATAAAGTTGATTATTCTCTCAAGGTCTCTGAAGGATTTTGCTGGGATTTTGCTGGGGATTGCATTGAATCTATAGATTGCCTTTGGCAGGATTGCCATTTTTACTATGTTGATCCTACCTATCTAAGAGCTTGGGTGATCTTTCCATCTTCTGGTATTCTCTTCAATTTCTTTCTTCAAATACTTAACATTCTTGTCAAAAAGGTCTTTCACTTCCTTGATTAGTGTTACCCCAAGATACTTTATGCTATTTATGGCTATTGTGAAAGGTGATGTTTCTCTGATTTTTCTCTCAGCTTTATATACCTTTGTGTATAGGACGGCTACTGATTTTTTTGAGTTGATCTTGTATCCTGCCACATCACTGAAGGTATTTACCAGTTGTAGGAGTTCTTTGGTAGAGTTTTTGGGGTCACTGATGTACACTATCATATCATCTGCAAATAACGAAAGTTTAACTTCTTTTCCAATTCGAATCCCGTTGATATTATGTTGTCTTATTGCTGTTGGTAGAATTTCAAGCACTATGTTGAAGAGATATGGACAGAATGGACAGCCTTGTCTTGTTCCTGATTTTAGTGGAATTACTTTGAGTTTCTCTCTATTTAACTTGATGTTAGCTGTCAGCTTGCTGTATATTGCTTTTATTATATTTAGATATGATCCTTGTATCCCTAATCTCTCCAATACCTTTATCATAAAGGGGTGTTAAATTTTGTCAAATGCTTTTTTGTCATCTAATAAAATTATCATGTTTTTTTTCTTTCGGCTTATTTATATAATGGATTATATTGATAGATTTTCATATGTTAAACCAGTCCTACATCTCTGGGATGTAGCCTACTTGATCATAATGAATAATTTTTTATGTGTTCTTCAATTTGGTTTGCCAGTATTTATTGAGATTTTTTTGCATCAGTGTTCATGAGTGACATTAAAATTCTAAATAACCCAATTAAAAAAAATGGGGAACTGAATTAAATAGAGAATTCTCAACAGAAGAATTTCAAATGGTCAAAAGATACTTAAGGACATGTTCAACTTCCTTAGCTATCAGGGAATGCAAATCAAAACAACTTTGAGATATCATCTTACACCTGTCAGAATGGCTAAAATCAAAAACACCAAGGAATAAGGGGAACACTCATCCATTGCTGGTAGGAATGCATTTGGCAGTTTTTCAGAAAAGTGGCAGTCAACCTACCTCAGGATCCATCATTACCACTCTTGGGAATATACCCAAAAGATGCTCAGTCATACTACAAAATCATTTGTTCAACTATGTTTATAGCAGCACTATTTGTAATAGCCAGAACCTGGAAACAACCTAGATGCCCCTAAATGGAAGAATGGATAAAGAAAGTGTGGCACATCTACATATTAGAGTACTACTCAGCTGTAAAAAAAACAATGACATCTTGAATTTGGCATGCAAATAGATGGAAGTAAAAAACACTATCCTGAGTGAGATTACCCAGACTCAAAAATACTAATATGGTATGTACCCACTCATTAGTGGATTCTAACCATAAGCAAAGGACATTGAGCCTATACTTCATGATCCCAGAGAAGCTAAGTAATAATGTAAACCCAAAGAAAAGCATATATAGATCCACCTGGAAATTGGAAGCAAACAAGATCGCCAAGCAAAAGTTGGGACCATGGGGGTGGAGAGAGGTAGAAGGAAGAGAAAACGGGGGAGAGGGGAGAAGGGGAAGGTTGGGGAGAGCTTGGGAAAGTGGGATGGTTGAGTTGGAGGAAGGATGAATATAGGATTAATATATCTTAATTAAGAAGATATCTTAACTAAGGGAGCCATTTTGGGGTTGGCAAGAGGCTTAGCTCTGGAGGGGTTCCCAGGTGTCCACGGGGATGACCCCAGCTAGGACCCTGGGCAGTGGAGGAGAGGGTGCCTGAACTGGACTTGTCCCAGACTGATGACTATCTAGAATATCACCATAGAACCTTTGTCCGGTGATGGATGGAGACAGAGACAGAGACCGACATTGGAGCACTGGCCTGAGTTTCCAAGGTCCAGTTGAAGAGAAGGAGGGAGAATAGGAGCAAGGAAGTCAGGAGCATGAGGGGTTGGTCTACCCACTGAGACAGTGTGCCTGTTCCAATGGGAGCTCGCCAACTCCAGCTGGACTGGGAATGAATGAGCATGGGCTCAAACTGGACCCTCCAGATGTGGTTGACAAGTGGGGCAGGCTGAGGGGCCAATGATAATGGCACTGGGTTTTGTCTCTACTGCATGTACTGGCTTTTTGGGATCCTATTCCCTTTGGATGCATACCTTCCTAAACCTGGATGTAGTGGGCAGGGTGCCTTGCCTCTCTGAGGACGGAAAGGGTTTGGAGGAGGGTGTGTGCGAGAGCAGGAGGGAAGTAGGAGGAGGGGGAGGAAGTGGGAATTTTGATTGGTAATATTTTAAAGTAATAAAAACAAACAAAAAGGGGAAAAGAAGTATGCTCCTGTTGGAGTAGTCTTTGAGCTTTCCTATCCTCAGAATACCACCCAATTGAGAAAAACAGATTTAAAAATGGAATAAAGGGAGTAGTGACCTCAGGGCAAGATCCCACCCAGCTAAGTTTTCAACTTGTGAAAAGGAACTAAAGAATAGCTTAGAGCTAGGTGTGGTGATGTATACCTGTAATCCCAGCACTGGGAAGGCGGATGCTTAAAATCTCTGAGTTTGAGTCAGCCTGGTCTACAGAGCAAGTTCCAGATCATCCAAGTTTAGGCAATGAAAGACAAAAAGTTGGGGAACATGTAACTGAACAAGGGGGCCATGATCCAGGCTCAGCAAGCAGCAGAACTTGGCAGCTATGGCCATGTGGTCTGGCTTTAGAGTAAAGAATAGATGAAATGGGTTATAAAATTTCCACTGAGGTTAAGGAAAGCCACAGGGGCCAGACATGTGTCAGGATTACCCCTGAATGGAGGCCTAGAGAGGACATTGCATGAAGCTGTGAAGCCTGGATTGTGTTGAAGAACCCAAGATGTTGAAGACGCCAGAGTTATGGGATACAGGGTAAATAGAGCTGCTAACAATGAGTGGAACCAGCCCAAGAGAAAGATGTATGTTGTAGTCAACAAAACTGAATAGAGTTTGAGATCTGAAGAGGGTTTTGACATCAGGTAAAGAAATGCAGAGTTTGGAGTTTGCCCAGTTGATTTTCAATCTTGTTTTGGTCCAGTATTTTTTCACTATGCTCTCTTCCTAACATTTTGAAATGCTAATGCATATCCTGTGCCATTATATTTTGGAGGTATGGGATCTGCTTTTTATTTTAATTTTACAGGGGATTAAAGTTAAGAGATTGCCATGAGTCTCAGAAGAGACACTGGACTTCATAACAAGTTTGAGACTGTTAGTCTGGGGGACTATTTTAGTTGGACTGAAGGCATATTTGTATTATGATACAAGCCTTTGGGAGCCAGGGAATGAAATATGATTGTTAGAAAAAAAATGGTTCCCAAAAGAAGTGACACTATTAGGAGGTGAGGCTTTGTCAGAGTAGGTATGATCTTATTGGAGGAAGTATGTGACTGTTGGGACATGCTTTGAGGTTTCCTATGCTCAAGACACTGCCCTGTATCTCAGTCAACTTCCTGTTGCCTGCAAGATGCAGAAATCTCAGCTACTTCTCCAGTACCATGTCTGCCTGCACTCTGCCGTGATCGCCACCATGATGATAGTAGCCTCTGAACCTGTTAAGCGAGCCACTCCAATTAAATGTTTTCACTCATAAGAATTGCCATGCCTTTCACAGCAATGAAAACTAAGAATCTTTTAGTAGGTTTTTGGACTGTTCTGTGTGTTCTACTCACTGGGTAAAATAACTCCTATTGATACCACCAGAAGAAAAGAAGAGGAAATGGGGCAGCAAAGTGTGTGTTTGATTTTCCTTGAATGGAATTTTCTGATTTTTGCCCATGTAGGGTGGGCTTCTTTAAACTCAATGAATGTTCCGTGTAATGCAGAGATAAAGGCAGTACAGAGCAATAAGTAAGCACATGGAGCCTCTTGTCTTGAGATAGCTAAGCATTCAAAGATGTCATTCCTTTCATGACAGACTTAAAACTAAGGGGGCATAGAATTACTTCATCAAGTATAATGTTCATCCTAGTAAGAAAGAAAACATGCTTTCCATTTAAGCAACAGAGATTTCATAAGTTTGCATTCCAAATAAGTACAACCGATACACAGAAACTCCTAAGCATAGCTCTCCAATGTGGGTAACCAAGTTCACAGGTAGTTTCATTGTTATTATTTGTAACACAGATCTTGATATAAAAAAAGAAATACAAAAATTAAGTTCTTTTCTTCGGGACCAAGGGAATACCTAAACATCACAGAGAATTACTTGGCTAAGTCATGGAAAGGACCATACATCCATTACCAACTGTCTTTCTCTGGTTGGATTTTGGCACCAGGAATATCAGCACTATTGCAAATTTTATATTTTAAAAAATTTACTTGTGTCTACATTTTTAAAAGCCCTCAGGCAAGAAGCAGAAGTCTAAAGCTCATGGGAGACACTAGATGATATTAAACCACAGTGGACTTAGTTCTCTAAGGAAAGAAAAAGCTCAAAATGCCTGAAATCAGGAGTGGAATTGAGAGTATGCTTATACAATAGTGAGAATTCATGCAGAACTCAGCCACTATCTAAATCCCCATGTCAATGAGACTTCAGGATAATGACATCTCTACGAAAGGCTTAACATACAAGAATTTAAAAGGCATGCTATAGACCTAGTACTACACCTGATATTGACAGTCTTTTTTGGTTAACAAGCTCATCTAGATTTCTATCAATTCTCAGAGGAGAAGGTGGGGAAAATAATTGCTTATATATTCTATGTGACTTAAGCCTTCATGATTTGCTACCCAAGTTCTTTTTGAAAAGAAGGATTTATTTATTTTTAAAAATTATATTTTTATGTATATGAGTGTTTTATCTTCATGCATGCACACCAAAAGAGAGCATCAGATCCCATGGGACTATAATTATAGACAGTTGTGAACTGCCATGTGGGTGCTGGGAATTGATCTCAGGACCTCTGGGAAAGTAGCCAGTGCTCTTAACTGCTGAATCATCTTTTCATCCCTAGGATATAAGTTCTTAATTGTCTTATCCTTACTACAATATTTCTTCATAAAGTCTCACTCATGTGAGGCCTGGAAATAAATACTTTCACATAGAATTTAACAAATATAGATAATTACCTCCCATCCATCTGAATACCCACAATTCTAGAGCTTCATGATAATCCTAGTTTATATTTTCTGTCCATGGAGTGTTCTTTGCCTTCTGAGCACCGATTGATACAAAGATCATACAAATAGTCATAGGTGATTTTTTTAGCTCTGGACAAAAGGGCTTATATATCCTCATTTCAAAAATTAAGATAAAGGATTTGTTGGCAGTTTGGTATACTGGAGGCTTGTCTTTAGCTGAAAGGAGATGAAAGCCAACTTCTAAGAGGCATTGTTTCCCTGCTGAGCAAGCCTTCATCCACTTGTGTTAATCTAGCAGTATAAAGGTTCAGGTAAGTTTTTTGATACCACAGAGACAGCTGAAGCTTTTAGAGCCCCTACAAAATATGCAGTCCTTGTACCCCACTTCTCTTTATTCCAGTGTTTCCATTCCCTCAGAAGGAGATGTGGATCTTACACAGAGTCCTTATACAGCTCCCTGCATACTAACCCCAAGGTTATGCTTTTCCTTGAAATTGAGATTGTTTTCTTCATTTTGTAATTATTGTGAATAGTGCAGCACTATTTAGTGTGGAGGGTTCTTAAAAAGCTATATCCACGTTATCCACCAATACCACCCTTGGACACATACCCAAATGACTGCATATTCTAACATGGTGATACACAGTAACTTGCATCAGGAAGGCAACTATCAAAGGTATTTAAGCACTATGAATTAGAGCTGCCCTCATCCCTTCATTCTAAGAGTGAGAAACTATGACTCCCAAGTGGCACTTGAAGTCCAAAGGCTATACTTGATAATTTATTCAGTCATTCTGTGAAGAATTGAATTAGAAAGAGCAAAAATATTCATAAATCTGATCTTTCTCTCTGATCTTGAAAACATAGTTGATGAAATCACTTGGGTTTATGAAACATCAAGGACTAGGTGTTTCTCCTTTCTTATCATTACTGTACTTGGTAAGTAGTACTGAATCCCAGAGGGAAACTCACAGTGTTTAGCCAGACTACAGAATAAAGAGTGAAGTGACTTGACCCATGATATAAATATAAAATTCATATTTAACTCCTCTAAAATATCAAACTGTCCATTCAATTTGTAGAAAATGCATTTTCACTTTCTGTAGTATCTTAAAAGAAGAGATCAATAGAGCTTTTGATTTTTAATACATGGCTATTGACCTGGCAAATTCATTCTTTTCAATTCTAATCAATAGAGCAAGATCACAGAAGTTCTCCATATGGTTGAAAGTATAGAGGCAAGAATGCTGCCTTTTGTCTAGGGACCACAAGTGCATTGATCAGACATTTTGGTTACATCTAAGAAGGTTCTTTCCCCCACTCACAACAGAACAGCTCTGTGATCTACCCCTCAGAAGAATTGCTGTCTAGACAAATTGTAATCTATGTAGCAAAAGCTGAGTTATGCCTATCTCATTGCAATCATAACAAAATTAGCTGAAATAAAGACCAAACATAAATGGGGTGAATGAATGACTAGATAAAGAAGATGTGGAATACATGTGTAATAGAATATTCTCCTATGCAGCCATTCAAATAATAGAAATTTTTAAGAGAAATGGATAGAAATACAGGGATTTGTGCAATGAGTCAGATATGGAAAGAGGAATATTGTACCCCTTCTTTTGTGATTGCTGATGAAGCTATATCAGAGATACTGATGAAGAAGGCAGGAGGAAGGCTAAGAAACTATTATGATGTGTTGCACTGACTTTACAAGTTTTCATTCACTTCCTTTGTTCCTGCCTGAATTCTGCAAAGGTTTTCTATGTCCTACATCTCTTTAGAGGACACACCTAAACCTCCCTAGCAATTCTAGTACTTCCTTTTTGACAGACTGTATTGAGACTAATTCCTAGAGACTTTGCCATACAACCAATCAGAGAGGCTGACTCACATGTAAATATGTGTGGATATATTTTGTTTGTCTTTTGGTGTCATATATGATTTTATGTATCTCTCAATGTAGAAAGATACAGCAGCTAGTAATGTCAGCTTGTGAATGCAGCTAGTATCTGCAGGCATCTGACTTGTACATGCATGGAATAGTATCCTCACTCAGTATCCAAGCATTTTTCTCTTTATGGTCAGGGCCAGACCTGATGAGTGAGTTTTGGAAACAAACCTGGAGACTTACTGTATCAATGGTTTAGTTTAGACCTCAATTTTGATCTTCCCTACTTCCAATAAGTTTATATGTCTTTCACCTTTAAAGATAATGATGCTAAGGATTTTATTATCTCCCAGAGAAACATGAAATCACCATAGCAACAGATATATAATCCTCCTTTCCTTATAGTTAGTACTTCTTTCACTTTAGAGGGGTGTTCTCACACGTTAGAAGCAATGATTCAGGAGTTCCAATATTATGGCCCACATTGAATCCTTTTCTACTAATCTATGTCCATATTGTCACAAATTTAATCCACAAATGTCACAAACATTTAATCCAGCTGCAAAATCCCAATGCATCTATGCCTTCCTGGGCTAAACACTGAATCTCTAGCACAGAGAAATATTATTCAGCTGTTAATAAAGAAAACAAAATCAGGCACAGGAGAGATGACTCAGAAGGTTGCAGAGGACCCTTGTTCAATTCCCAAAACCCAACTACAACTCCTTAAAACTTCCCGTAACACTAGATTTAGAGGGTCTGTCAGCCCTGCCTTCAAGGGTACTTTTATAAATGTTCACAAACCACACACACACACACACACACACACACACACACACATAATTATAAACTATAAAATAACTATTTAAAAAAAAAACAAATTAAAAAATTCACGGGCAAATGGATCTAACTAGGCACAGTTGTTCTGAGTGAGGTATTCAAGACTCAACAAGTCAAATGATGCATGCTATATCTCCTTTCTAAATGTTAGCTACAAATCTTCAGTATATTTTTCATTTGGAATACTGAGAGAGGTCAAGATATTAGTAAGAGATATTGTGAGAAAAATGGAGTCTCTCAAGGTAGGGACAAAATAATTCTATGATATAAAGGGCTAAAAGGTAAGGAATAACAGGAAGGGTTAAATTGGGTTAAAGGCTGGGAGGAAAATGTAGAGGAGGTAACACTGGGGGAGCAAATAACAATAAAAATATTATGAAAAAGTTATGAAAACCTACTACTTTTTAATATACACACACTTACTAACACACACACACACACAAACTCGAAGGGATTAGGGGGAGATATGCTATAATTAGGCAGTAATGTTACTTCTAGACACCACAAATAAAAAAGTTTGACTAAAAATAGGTCATATTATTTAGGAGTTGTTGTTCAGAGAGTTCTCATTGAACTGAAAACAATACAAGATAATGTTTTAGGGGAAGATCCTATTCATGGAGGAACTCTATACTTGAATATAGAACATGGAGAAATTAAGCTGGTTTGCACTCATTTGGAAGGTTCGTCCCTATTGGCTAGCTGTTTCAGTGCTGGAAAGGACTATGGATGATACCAAAGGAAAAAAATAATCATCAGTCTTACTCAGGTGTTACCACTGTGAGTTACAAAAACAACTGTCCTGGCAAGATATGGTCATTGATGCAACAGTAGATGAACATATAAGAGAAACCAACCATTTTATGATTGGATGACCATATCTATATCTGGCTCCAGATGATAATTCAATTCAATAACATGATTCCTTATCAGGCTCCATCACCAGGATAAAGAATTTGTGTTCAGACTGGTCACAGACCCCAAGGAGAACCTACTTATTTTCATTCTGTCAAAAGGACCTACTTATTATCACTCTGCCAATCATCTCTACTGTTAAGAAGAATCACCACCATGACTAAGGCAACTATTATTTTTAAAAGAGTTAACTTGGTCTTGCCTACAGTTTTAGATGGTTACTGCATGATCAACATAGCAGGAAGTAGACAGTTGTGGTGCTAGAAGATTAGTTTGCACACACACATATGATAATATATTTTATATATTGTATATATATTAGCATATATATATAAAATCAATGTGCAACAGTAAAATATAAACAGTTTAATAGCAACAGATACTCCAAACCAATAAGGAAAGAATGCAAAAGTGTATTCAACTGACCTAGCACCAAATCAAACTTCTACAGCTAAAATTGCCAAGGTTCCTTCATCCAGAGGCAAAAGACAAGGCTCAGTAGGGGGCTGACACTCTTGTAGCATTATTTGATTTTATAGTCTCTACAATCTCAAATATTTTACAATTTTTACATTTTATAACAGTGTAAAATTAAAATTCCTTATAAAATTTATAAAACTTTTTTTTATTTATTTTTTATTAAAGATTTCTGTCTCTTCCCTACCTCCGCCTCCCCTTTCCCTCTCCCTCCCCCAATCAAGTCCCCCTCCCTCGTAAGCCCAAAGAGCAGTCAGGGTTGCCTGCCCTGTGGGAAGTCCAAGACCACCCACCTCCATCCAGGTCTAGTAAGGTGATCATCCAAACTGCCTAGGCTCCCACAGCTAAATAAGAAGGAGAACCCAAAGAAAAACATATAGGCATCCTCCTGAATATTAACATTCATCAGGCGATGAAAGGAGACAGAGACAGAGACAGACAGAGACAGAGACAGAGACCCACACTGGAGCACCGGACTGAAATCTCAAGGTCCAAATCAGGAGCAGAAGGAGAGAGAGCACGAGCAAGGAACTCAGGACCGCGAGGGGTGCACCCACACACTGAGACAATGGGAATGTTCTATCGGGAACTCACCAAGGCCAGCTGGCCTGGGTCTGAAAAATCTTGGGATAAAACTGGTCTCGCTGAACATAGCGGACAATGAGGACTACTGAGACCTCAAGAACAATGGCAAAATTTATAAAACTTAAATTTCTATTGTTATAATATTATTTTCTCATGTACCAAGAGAGAGAATTCATAGTATGCACATTATATAAATGACATTATATTATAATATTATATTATAGTATATTATAAAGTTATGAAGTAGGATTATTTAACATTTTATTTGAACAATGGTTTTATTATGAATGTATGTAAAAACAGAGTCCCATGGTTTCTATTATTATTCATTGTGTCTTTGAAAAACTGAGCCAGAAGGAGCATGGTTTCCAGTTTAAAACCATTTTTGTCCAAAATAAAGATATATACAATATACATGAAATTTTACGTTAAACTGAAGATTTTTTCTGATGGAAGTTTAAGAATGTTTTATCTATACTATTTTAAATTGTAAGATAAGTAGATTATTTGAAGCACATTAACTTCTTTACAGTAAACATATATTTTAAAGTGAATTATTAGATGCCATTTCTATGAATCTAATTATAGATAAAAATGCAGTACTAATGTCATATGAAAAAGTGGGTTTGTGCTCTTGACTGTTTATTCCTTTCAGAACATATGTCAAGTGTCATTTTACATGAATCTGGCCAGTTAACAGGACCTTGTGGTGTGGTTAACTTTTGATGTCATTAAGCAACAGTAAATGGATATTTCTTAATGAGCAACATAGGATTTTATAGTATAATGTCATTAAGCAATGCTTCAGCAGATGGTAAATTACAATTCTATACAGATAACTTCATGTGGCATGTGTTCATATGTCAAATGAATTATTTACAATCAAGCAGGTTTGAACAAATATTAAATAAACTTAACATTAGTTCTACTACAATTACTAGCTCAAAAATTGATAATTATAATTAGTGCATTGAATAGGTATTATGTCTAATTGAGGAACCATGGAAAAATTTGCATAAACAGATTGTACATGTTTATGATTTGACAACGAAAATGGAGCCAGATAGTTAAATAATTTCCTCTATGCTTACTCTCAAATATCATAGTTTATCTTCTGGCATCTGGTCCCTCAGGTAAAATATAACTTATTTTAGCATTAACATTAAATTCTTATACAGCCCATGTTCTTTACCCAGTAATGTTTCTCTCTTTTTTAAACTACTATTATATTGGAAAATATGTTTACTGTCTCATTATGAGGTTTTGTTTTTCCTTATATAGTTTTCATTCTCTTACATGCCTTATTTAAGATTTATTCCATCTCTTAAATATTTACATTATTAAAATGTGTTTGTACTTTTCTTTGGGCTATCCCTTTTAATCTTGATGATGTACATATAGAACCTTGTACATACATATTGATATACAATAGAAGATATAATTTTATGTTCCCATAGAAAAACTATATAAAACCATTCGTTTAAAATATCCCCGATTATAGATTATCAGTGTTTTTCACTTTCTTTCTAATGCTTAAATAGGTCTTGCTTTCTTACTTATTTAAACATTTAGCCATGTAAAACCTAGATATATTTACCTTATTTTATAACATGAAATTTATTTCTTTTAGTAGGTAATTGACATAGCTTCATGTTCATTGTATTTTTAAAGAACTAATTTGCCTTTATTATTTATACCAAACATTTTATATACTTTCAAATGTTTTTATTTTTATTTAGTGTGGGAAACCACACAAGGCTCAGTGTAGCGAGAAGTTCAGAACTGCCAGTTCTTTTACTCCACCATATAGATGTTGATCATTGAATGTAGGTTACCAGTCATGTCATTGAGCACTTTTGCCTGCTGACCCACCTTGCTGGCTTCAAGTCAAATCTTGTTATAACGGTTGCCTCTTAGCTTGTATAGAAAGCTATAACTTCCAGAAATTTGGGGACATATCTATTTATTTTTATTAGCTATTTTGTTATTGAAATCATTATATTAATATAAAATTTACTTATTTTTATAATAAATTATTATATTTTAATACTATAAAATATATTGTTTAAATAATGTATTATTATATAATATAACAAAATATTATTTTATTCTTTAAAACTTGATGATTGGGCCTTGGTTTCTATCTAATTTGCTAAGTATTTTATTACCCCCCAAATCTCTAAAATGAGTTTATTGAGTTATACTCTCTAAAGTCTTGTTGGACATGTTACTATTATTTTATCAAAACTACTAAACATTCTGTAAATATGCAATATTCTTTAATCATTTTAAATGGTATTTTATCACATACACAAATATATATTTATCATTTAAGAACACTTTGCTCATCCCTGGGTGGGCAAAAGAATGCTAAAATAAAAAAAAATTATGATTCTGGTTACCTACAGTAGCTTCAATGTGTCTTTGAGACGTCAATATTCAAAACACTAGTGGGAATGTTAATAACTTAATCTTTGATTGTAAAATATTCTTCTATAGAAATTAGTTACTATTGCTTTTCAATACACATGGAACGGAGGCAGAGAGAACATATTCTAGATGAACTTCACCCTAACAGGTCTGTTGCTTAATTTGGATCTAGTCTTTGTATTACTCTTTGCTCTAGAGTGTGGATACACACAGGGCCTGAACATTTACCAAGAGAACATCTTTTATGGAGGTATTGCTGTGTATATTAACTTTTTTCCACACTTTTGCCAGAGTTCCAACACCTTTGCTTGTACTGAAAACAGTTCCAAGTCCTTTGGCTTTCCCGCTGTGCTTTATGGACACTCACAGCTCATGTGTTGATGTGTGTGAGCTCTATAATCTAGTGTGGACACTCAGAGCACATGTGTTGATGTGTGTGAGCTCTATAATCTTGTTTGGATATTCACAACACATGTGTTGACATGCATGAGCTCTATAAGCTTGTATGAAAACTCACAGCACATGTGTTGATGTGTGTGAGCTCTATAAGCTAGTGTGGAATCTATATGAAGTGTTTCTGGAAGTGGAATGGTAAAAGTAAAATGCTGCCGGTCCCCAAAGTGATGGCAGGCAGTGAGCTGCGGGTCTCAAAAGCAGCCAGTCCTAGATAGGGACAGTGCAGTTCTCCAAGTGGCTGCAATGGGCCATGAGGAAAAGCAAGTCCTAGGCAGGGAGCTGTGGTGGGTGAGAGACCTCGATGGGGCAGTTAGTACCATGAAGAGAGAGGCAGAGGGATGGGCTCACCAGGAGAAAATGTAGTAGGTGGCTGGTACCTGGCAGGGAGCCACATGGCAGGTGAGAGACAGATAGGCACACCATACAAAGTGAGATTGAATATTTATTTAGTGGGTTATGAAGAAGAAAGGGAAAAAGGGGGAGAAGATTGGAGAGAGAGAGAGAGAGAGAGAGAGAGAGAGAGAGAGAGAGAGAGAAACAGAGGGGAAAGGAGAGGAGCCACAGCAGCAGCTACCTCTATGGGAGAGAGACAGTAAAGGGAGGAACTCAGCCTGAAAACTGCAGAGCAGCTTCACTCAGCAGAAGGAGGAGAGAGTGGGCATGGCTTGTCTCTTAAAGGGACAGGACAGATCATTACAGGAAGAGGTCCACATTTGTGTTTCCATAGGAAAGTATCCATAACACGCAGCCATTTTACAAACTCCCACAAATGATCTTTGTTTTTGACCCTAGTGTAATTGATTCAATCTACCTTCTACTATCTGTGCAAAAATTTGGGAGAAATGCCATGTAGAAAGAAAAAAAGTAGATGGAAAGAAGGAGGAAGGGAGGGAGGGAGAAATGGAGGTCTGAAACTTGAGATTTCTAGTTTTTACAGATATAGTTGAAAAATTCTATAGGCAAGGACAATAAAAAATATGCATATCAAAATATCAAAGAAGGGAGGTAGAACCTGACACAGCAGTACTCTGGAACAGGTGGCCCATCCCAAGAAAGAACCATCATTCAAGGGGAAGTACTTGACATTACAAACCATTAGGTAAAGTTACTAAACATCCCTGAATCATGGATTTATCCATTCTTTTCATCTGATCTCTTTTGTGACAACCAGCTTTGGGGATGTCAAGATTTGTTTGTTAGCAAAGGTGGGTCATGCTGTCTTTCTGCTCAGTGGCTGTCTTCTATAAACAATTCTATGTGGTCTGTTAGCAGATAATTTTGTGGGATTGACTCTGTAAATTATACTAATAGGATAAAGAGTGAATGCCATTACTCCAAGGCCGCATGGTGTGGGGGAATGGAACAAGGTCACTCCACTGTCATCCACATCTGCTGAGGTGTTCTGGGAATGAATCCCAATTTCGGGGAAGAATTATGGCTTCAAGAGGTTTCCACAGATATGACAGTGACTTTTCCAAAAGTCACTGTCCCTGCAGCTCTGCAAGTTATTCCATGTGGACATGGACATGTACACTTCCCGTGCATGAATCTGCCTATGGGTCTGTCAGCTGTGCATTCTCTGCATAACCTTGTGGGCTCCAAAAGTTTCTAGTTATTATGAATAAAGCTGCTGTGAATTTAATTGAGCAAGTGTCCCTGTGATATGCTAGAGCTCTCTTTGGGTGTTTGTCAGGAATGGTATAACTGGATCCTGAAGTAATTCACAATCTACTGAGGAACTACTATTTTGATTTCCATAATGGCTGTACAAGTTTGCACTCCCACCAGAAGTGGAGGAATGTTACTTTTTTTTGCTCCACATCCTCAAAAGTATGAGCTGTCACTTTTTTTTTATCTTAACCATTCTGACAGGTATAAGATGGAATCTCAGAGTTTTTTTTTTACTTGAATTTCCATGATGGCTAAAGATATTGAACATTTCTTTGTATCTCAGACATTTGAGGTTCCTTTATTTTTGAGAATTCCCTATTTAGATCTGTAATCCATATTTTTAATTTAATTATTTTATTTGTTGATCTTTAGTTTCTCGTGTTTTTTACATATTTTGGATATTAGCAATCTGTCAGATGTAGAGTTTGTGACAATATTTTTCTATTTTGTAGGCTTCCATTTTATCTCATCAATAGTGCCTTTTGTCTTAGAGAAGCTTTTTATTTTCATGAGATCCCATTTATTAACTTTTGATCTTAGTGCCTGTGCTATCAGTATTCTGTTCAGAAAGTTGTCTCCTGTGTCAATGCATTTAAGGCTATTTGTCACTTTCTCTTCTATGTATCTGGTTTTATCTTGAGATCTTGGATCCACTTTGACTTGAGTTTTGAGCAGGGTGATAGCTATTCCTGGCACCATGAAGATTTTATTACTCTAGCTTCCCTAGTGAAACTCGAAATTAGGGGCAGTGACACCTCTAGAAGTTCTTTTATTGTGCAGGAATGTTTTTAGCTATTCTGTTTTTTTTCTATATAAAGTTGAATATTGTTCTTTCAAGGTCTGTAAAGAATTATGTTGGAATTTTGATGGGAGTTGTGTTGAATCTATAGATAACTTTTGGCAAAATGACCAGTATTACTCACTTAATCCTACTGATTCATGAATATGTCAGATCTTCCCATCTCCTGATATCTTCATCAATTTCTTTCTTCAAGGACTTGAAATTTTTGTTATAAAAGTCTTTAACTTACTTTGGTAGGGTTGCTCCAAGACATTTAATATTGTTTGTGGTTATTGTGAATGGTGTTGTTTCCCTGATTTTTTTCTCAGCATCTTTGTCATTTGTATGTAAGAGGGCTACTGATTTTTTGTGTTAACCTTTTATCCAACAACTTTACTAAAAGTGTTTATAAGCTGTAAGCATTCCCTGGTAAATTTTTAGCAGCTTAAATATACTAATACATTTCATCTACAAATAATGATACTCTAACATACTCCTTTCCAATCTGCATTCCCCCCTTTCCCTTGTACTTGTCTTATTGCTCCAGGTATATCTTCAAGTAGTATATTAAATAGATATGGACAGAGTAGACAACTTTGTCTTGTTTCTGATTTTAGTGAATTTCTTTGAGTTTCTCTCCATTTAATTTGATGTTGATTATAGACTTGCTGTATGTTGCCTTTATTATATTTATCTATATCCATTTTTCCCTAATTTCTCCAGGACATTAATTGTGAGGGGATATTGGATTTTGTCAAAGGCCCTTCAGCATCTAATGAGTTTATCATTTGATAGATTACACTTGTTATGGTTTTTGTCTCTTTAAGAGACAAGCCACACCCACTACCAGTGACCCCTGCCCTCCTCTCACCATCTTGATTCTCACCATTCCTTTTGGCATGCGCTTCCCTCTCTCCTGATCCCTTCTCTGTCTCTCTCTCTTTTCCTTCTCCCCCTCTCTCCCCCCTCTAAGTAATAAATATCCAATTCTATTCTGCATGATGTGTTTGTCTTCTACCCGGCACCTGCTCACACCCTCCCAGGCTCGCTGGGACCAGCCTTCCAGGACCAGCCTAGTGACGCATGGCTGGGCCCAGCCCAGTGCCAGCAACTCTCCCTGTCAGGGACCCACTGCTCAAGGACCAGCAGCCATCTCTGCTTGGGACTAACTTCTCTGTAGCTGCTTTGTGGACCTGCTGCCTACTGCTGCTGGGGATCTTGTAGCATTTTTAACAACACTGACTGATATTCATATGTTAAACTATCCTAGTATCACTGGGATAAAGCTTACTTGATCATGGTGGATATTATTTTGAGGTGCTTTTGGTTTCAGTTTGCAAGCATTTTATTGAGTATTTTAGCATCTAAGTTCAAGAGGGAACTTGGTCTGTAATTCCCTTTGTTGAATATTTATGTGGTTTGGATATTAGAGTGACTTGTAATGTCATAAAATAAATTTGCAATGTTCCTTCTGTTTCTATTTTTGGAATAATATAAGAAGTATTGGTATTAGCATTTCTTTGAAAATCTGTAGAATTCTGGACTAAAACTGTCTGGTCCTCAGTTTGTTTTTGACTGGGAAAATTTTAATGACTGCCTTTATTTCTTTATGGGTTATAGTTCTACTTAATTTGTTCATCTGTTGTTGATTTAACTTTAACTTTTGTAAGTGGTATCTATCGAGAAATATATCCATTTATTTCAGATTTTTCAATTTTATGGAGGTTGGGTCTTTAAGTATTACTTAATTGTTTTTTAGATTCCTTGGTGTCCGTTGCTATGATCTTTTTTTTTATCTTTCTGATTTTGTCAATTTGAATGTATCCTCTTTGCCTTTTAGTTAGATTGGATAAGGGTTTGTCTATCTTGTTGATTTTCTCAAAGAATATACTCTTTGCTACACTGATTCTTTGTATTATTCTCAACTTCAGCCCTCAGTTTAAGTGTTTTCTGTCATCTACTCCTCTTGGCTGTGCTTGCTCATTTTTATCCTAGAACTTTCAGGTATTGTGTTAATTTACTAGTATGAGAGTTTTCCATTTTATAATTATTTATTTTTACATAAGCACTTAGTTCTATAAACTTTCCTCTTAATGCTACTTGCATTGTGTCTCATAAGTCTGAGTATGTTATAATATGCATTGTCCTTGAATTCCAGGAGGTCTTTAATTTCTGTCTTGATTCATTTTTCATTAAGTAGAGCATTGTTCAGTTTCCATTAGTTTCTAACTTTTCTATTGTTTCTATTGTTGAAATTCACTGTTAATTCATGGTTATTTGATATGATCAAATATCAGATACTTCAATTTTCTTGTATCTTTGGAAGCTTATTTTGTGACTGAGTATGTGATCAATGCTCCACATGGAGCAAATTCCATGAGATGTTGAAAAGAAGAAATATTCCTTAGTGTTTGATTGAAATATTTTATAAAGATGTGTTAAGTCCATAACAGACTATGTGTTAGCCATAGTCTTTTAGCTCCATTATTTCTCTGTTTCGTTTTTGTCTTGATTACCAGTCTATTGATGAGAGTAAGTTTTGAACTACCTTACACAGTGATGGTTGATGTGTGATTTAAGTTTTAGTAATGTTTCCTTTACAATCATGGGTACCTTTGCATTTTGATATAGATCTTAAGAATTGAAAGATAATCTTGAATTTTCCTTTGATGAAGTGTAAAGTGTGAAGTGTTCTCTCCATCTCTTTTGATTAATTTTAAAGTCTCTTTTATTAGATATTAGAATAAATATTGTAGGAGTCAGTCTTGATAAGCTTAATAGAAACAGACTTCCCAAAGGAAGTCCTTTACTTCCAACCATTATCACCTGCCAGTGTAAAAGTCAGCCATTGATAAGTTTAATGGAGACCCTAGTCTCAGTAGTTTGCCCTGAAGCAATATCTGGTTGCAGGAAGGACCTCAGACTGAGATTACCCAAGCACTACCCAAGAACAGACCATCCAAAGAAAATGCCTAACATTCCAACTGCTGTAAGTAGGATCACCCACCAGCACATACTCACCAGGACAATCCTAGACAAATGTGAGTCAATCAAGGGCCCTGAACCTTAGAAATCCCTCACCTCCACTTTATTACTATAAAAACTAAACTCTCACTGAGCTCGGGGCTCTCTGACTATTCTAATACATTGGACATGCAGAGAGACCAAGTTTGCAAACTTGTATAAAATAAAGGCTCTTTGTTTTTACATATGGGAATTGGTCTCCTTATTGTTTTTTTGGGGGACTTCAGGGATCTGGGCATAATAACTGTATGCTATCCTGCTAATGAACCTAAAAGGTCCATTTCCTTGGAAATTATTAATTTTAACATTTTATTTGACTGATGTATCCGTTTCTTCTATTATATCGTCAATGCCTGAGATTCTCTCTTCTCTCTCTTGTATTCTTGTATCTGTAGTTCTTGTTTGCTTTTCTAGATTTTTCATTTCCAGAATTCTGTGTTTGTGATTCTTTATTGCTTATATTTCCAATTTCAAGTCTTCACCAATTTTATTCATTTCCTTCAATTATTTGTTTTTTCTTGACTTCTCAGCTATTTTTTTAAAGGGATTTCACCATTTCCTCCATTTGTTTATAGATTGTCTTTTCCCAATTTTTTAAGGGATTTATTCATATCTTCTTTAATGACTTCTATCATCTTCATAAAGTTGGTTGTAAGGTCATTTTCTGGTTCTTCAGCTGTGCTGGGTTATTCAGGTTTTGTTGTAGTAAAATAACTATGCTCTGGTGGTGACATATTACCCTGGCTGTTGTTGAATGTGTTTTTACATTAGAGTCTAAGAATCTATGTTTGGAGTGATTATAGGTTTAGGAGCCAAGTTCTGAGTTGTTGGATGGGTGTTATTTTTCTCCTTGGTTTTTGTTTCCTCTCTGGTTCTCTGGCTGGAGTGACTTTTGGTTAAGTAGAGGGTCTCCACCCAGGATAGGATTAGACTTCTGATGGTTGACCAGGGCATCTCTGTGTGAGGTGAGGTTTGGGACATGGCAATGAGGAGGAACTGGGATTAGAAACAAGGTAGGTAAAACTGAGAGTGTGAGGCTTGGTCTCTCGGTATGCAGCTTACCTGGAGATCTGATGGCCGAGACCTCTAGTCCAACAGGGGCCTCTGCTGGTTTGGGGGCCAAGATGTGATGCGAAGGAGGGGAGCAGAATTAGGAGTAGGATGGACAGCCTCTGAGAAAGTGGGAGTGAACTGTGGGCAAGTTATTTACCTGGTGACCTGGCAGCATCTGCTATAACTGTAAAACTTGTTATTTTCTTTTAAAAAAGGCATTTCAACAAAGGGAAGCGAGCAGATGGATCTGTTAGCAAAAATGCCTGATGCCAACCTGAGGACCTGAGTTCCCAGCTCAAAACCCAAGGGTCTAAGGGTAGATATGAGCACGGAGAGATCTTGTGTCTGCATTTGAGGTTTGTGAAATGTGACTACAAACCTTGGTATGCTTTTGATATTTGTGAAATTTGACTACAAACCTTGGTATGCTTTTGAAAGCAAATTTATTAGAATTGGAAGGAGAAGTGACTTAAAATAATTTGGTCTGAAATTTTAATCTTGTAGAATAGTTAAACTGTCACAAAACTCTCTTCTAAGTGGAAAATCAGTTTATTTGATGACGGGCAAGCTGGTAACGAGAAGAATTTTACAACAGAAGAGCTTGAAAACATACTTTTTTGAAAACCCCAAAAGTCATAAAATTCTGTTTGGGCAGGAAGTGAGTCCATGACTAGAAGTGAAATATTTTTTTTTCTCATTTTAAAAGTACAAGACAAATTATAGGACTTCTCAGATATGTGAAGATTTATAACTGTAACGACTTGGATATTTTCTCTCTTTCAGCAAGTTATTCCCAACTCCACACATACACATAAGCCAGGTATAAAGCACTTCTCCAGGCAGACACCACTCTTGGTACTTTGAGAATCACAGGAATGAGGCTTTTGTGGTATGGATTTTCATGAGAATTTGTTCGGAGGTGATGTTATTCAGCTAACTTTTAGAAAACCATGATTATTTTCTATTGCCTGACTAAACAAGAAAAACTTTTTATCTGAAAAAATTACAAAAGACAAAGTCAAAATCTGTTTTCAAATCTAACAATTATATATAAAGGTGGTTGCTTTTTCTTTCTTTAGAATACACTTAGCCCCTTCTCAAATTTGGATTCTCAATTCAGTTGCTTTAGTTTTCTTTGATGCTTTCTTGCCATTGTTTCCATTTTTCTGTCAACTCAGTGTTTCCTACTGGTACTACCCATGCTTTGAAAATTGATACTATCTATGCAGGAGCCCAGCAGACTGCAATGACTTAAGCATTTCTGTATTTTACTGCTGAAGCAGAACAGACTGCAAAATGTCACCGGTTTCAGAGGCTGTTTTAACATGAAATTCATATTGACTCTCAGAGATTTAAATTAAAAGAAGAAAATCCTATATTTCCATATTTTGGTGAGGAAAGAGCAGATGGCTGTGGAGTGCTCTGGAGAAGTGAAGCTGTGCTGTCTAATATTTTACCAAGAAGAGAGGAGGAAGGCAGAAATGATGCAAGCACCAGTTTCCAATGCAGAAGGTCAACCATCTGCAAGGCCCCATTCTGCTTTATAAGAAGGTGCAGAGTAAATAAGAGACAACTCATCATACTGAGTTGCGTCATAAAAACCTGAAGCTCTACTGGCCTTTAACCTGACTGGCTACATAATATACCATTTTCTTTCTTTTATGCATTCTATATTTATTGGCTGGTACACAGTAATACTGCCAGGAGATACAGGATAATAAAGTCTAAGTATATATTTCTTCCTTAGAGACAGGTATAAATTTTGTATTTCAAAGTTAGTATCCAACTTGCATTAAAACAATAAAATATGCTTAATCTTTTAAAAATTTCTTCATTTTGCAACCTTAACAAATAAGCCTTATTTTTCCCTTGAGAGAAGAGAAATTGGAAAAAGAGAAAAAAGGCTATTAAAGAACTCATGTAAATGTACTCAGTCTAGTCACTTCTGCAGAGATTTTCAACAGTTAATTCATTTCAGTCAATAATGTGATCAAAAGCCTGTTTATTTTCTTTAGGTTCCTTAAAAAATTTGATCAGAACTATTTATTTTGAGTGGTGGAAAAATTGGTCATTTCATTTTTCTCACCATGGCCTTTCCATCAAGTGATAATTTTAAAGCTACATCATCTATGTAATATTATTCTTTAATTTCTATAATTGCTTTTATAAAACAAGGCTTCTGAGACTCCATCTGCTGTTCGGTCACAGTCCTGAGCTACAGTGAAAAATACATTCTGTAGAAGTTGGTGATGACTGAGAGTAATGGATGATGCAATGGATTCCCAGACAGCCACATCTTTACCCAAATGTACCCAATGGAAGACATGCACACAAACTGTGTCATTAGACTGCCTACTGTCATCTTTTCCCTGGAAATGGAGTCATATCTATATACTTAACTCAGGGAGCTGTTGCCAGTGAGTCTGGAATTTGACAGCCTACACTGAAGACTTTGGGTTCTATTATTCTTTTGCTGTGGCACCTTGAAAAGTGAATTGACCTTCATTTCCTTCTCCAAAAAAGGGAAAAACAATAGCATGTTTTCAGAAAAAAGAAATGGGTCGGTAACAGAGCCAGGTTCATGAACAGATGACATAACTCTTACACAATTGATGAATATGGGTTTTCTTCAAAGACAGAAACACATGTGTTTGAGTATATGTTTGTATATATGAAGCCAAGTTTAAAATTCTACTTATGTTTGAAGAAGGATGCTTAAAAGAAATCTCACACTAGCTCAGAATTGAGAAATAGATGGATATTTATTTAGGGTAGACTCACAAATCGGAATCCTCTGCTTGTACAGAGATCAGAAACTGAATCCTGTAGCCTGAAAAAAAGAGCGAACTTATGCTCTACATCGGCTTATGTAGTATGAGAGGCCACGCCCCAGTGGGCGGGTATCCATTGGCTGTAAGACTTCCTACAGTATATGTTGATGGAATATGCAAGTTGAAATATTTTAGCAAGAAAGACATGATTAAAGTCTGAATCATCTTTTGAATGAAAACACATACCAGTGTTTTGCTGCCAAATCATAACTCCTCATATAAAACAATAAATTAGATGCCACACCATTTACAAATTACCAGTGTCTTTTATTTGAAATACTGTTTTCATAAGAATCGTATTTTAAACATACAAATGTAAATATGTATATTTATCCTCTATAATATTTGGCTCTAAAATGCAAAATCTAAACACCATCCCCTCCTTATCTTGGTTAGTTTTGGTTTAATGGATCTTAAATTAAAATATAATTATATCAATCCCCATTCTTCTCTTCTCTTTAGACCCTCCCATGTTTCTACCTTTCAATCTTCCATGTGTGCCCCCATCTGTCGCCTTCTAAAATTGATGGCCATTTTCTTTGGTTACACACACACACACACACACACACACACAAACACAAATATATGACTATAACCCATTGAGTCTGTTTTTGTTGTTTTTGTATGTATGATTTCAGTGCTTACCACTGTTGGATAGGCCTAATTGTTGTCTCAGCAGTCATGAGTTGCCTGTAATTTTTTTTGTCTAGGGGTAGAACTCAGATATATTTACCTTCCAGATTAGCATGTCTATTGATATTTCTGTGTTCATTTCTTGTTTAAACAGCCATTTCTAGAAGCTCAATTTCAGATCAGACTTCCCAGTCCTCTGCCTTGACCAGTATTTCTGCTCCTATCTACCTGGTGTTCCCTGGGCATTAGGTGCAGAAGTTGTGTTTAAGAGGTATCCATTGATCCCTGCCATGTATGCAGTTGTGCTTTTCAGTAAGGTCCATTTGCTACAAAGTGAAGCTTCTTTGATGATGTGTGAAAGCTGAATGTATCTATGGGTATAAAATAACATTTAGAATGCAGTCAGGAATTCTGCCCTTCCAGCAATGCAATAATGTAAGGTTCTCCTGTAAGAACCATGGCCTCTTCAGCCTTAGGGAGTTGACTATGTTTCTGGTACCAGCCACCATGATTTCCTTCTTGTTGAGTGGGTATTAAGTCCAATTAGATATTAGACAGTTGCTGCCCATTTCTAAGATGTAAGCATCACCATCACACCTTTGTGTGTGTGTGTGTGTGTCTGTGATGCCACTTGAGATAACACTGCTCTATACCAGAGCCATAGGCTGCCTAACAAAGTACCCAATACCACCCTGAAAACCCTCTAATTTAATTTTTGGTCAAGTTAGTCCACATGCCTCTTAAAACAATAAAAGCCATTGCTATTGCCTTGTTTGCCTCCCAGAGGTGGAAGTTAAGTAGGGGCTTTCTGTGGACTTACATTGAGACACAGGACTCAGATGTTTCAAGCTGGCTCTAACTTGAAAGACTCCTGCTTGTGTTCTATCTAGCCTCATTAATATCAGAAAGTACTGGTGTATATAGTCAATGGAAGGACACCATCAGCAGCCCTTTCTAACTGTAACATTTATGAATTACAACAATGATTAGTGTTTGCTATGAACACAACCTGGAATCACAAGGAAGAAAAGGAACCTCAGTTGAAAAAATGCTTTGTTTGGCTTGGCCTGTGGCAATGTCTGCAAGAGACTGCCTTGATTGATGATTGATGTGGGAGGGTATCACCAATGGTGAGCCACCATTGATGAGTAGCCTGAATATATAAAAAAGCTTGCAGAAGGTCAGTCAGAGTGAGTTACCTACTAAAGAGTTGTTCTTCATGGTTTCCCCTGACTTCCTTAAGTGCTGGTTGTGACCTGAAAGTATAAATCAAATAAACCCTTTCATCCTTAAATTGATTAATCTGAGTATTTAAATACAGCACAAAGGCAAACTAGAGCACTCCTACAGATATTATTTTTGTGTTAATGAGAATCATAAACTTTCCCAGTTCACACTATCTAAGTATATAATAGAGTGCTATAAACTTTAATTTGTAGAATGAGAATGAAAAATAAAAATTAAATATAATTCATTGAAAAGATATGTGGTTTTATGATCTGCATGAATATTCTGTGAAATCCTAATCAAAATTCTAGTGTCATCATCAACAGAAATGGGGGAAATAATTATTAGTTTCTCACAGAAAAACATAATATCTTTAATATCAAACCAATTGTTAACAAGACCAAAGAAAGAGGCATCACATTAAAAACTTCAAAATACACTAGAATATTAAAA
>JABTXL010005930.1:1729934-1786044 GCA_025134845.1 Neodon shergylaensis
TGGAAACAGCCTGTCAAACCACAAAATAACACGATAAGAAATAAAAATCAAAGTTAAGGAGAAGGAGGTTCGAGTAAATCAGAGACTGCATCCTCTAAGAGTTAAAAGGAGAATGGAAGATACTATACTGTTTCAAAGACTGAAACAAATATAATCAAAGAAGTGTGTGGGGCTTAAAAGAGTTGGCAAGGTGGCTAAATTGGGTCATAACACTTATGGGCTTCTCATGAACTAATACATCAGGAACAACTTTCATGTTATTTCTGTTTCCTTTACATTTTTATAAATATATTACAAAGTTCAAGCTCATGCCATTTTAATTTTTGTTTAAATTCTTTTAAAAAATGATGGAGGTGGGTCTTGTATCTTATCTGTTGCTTTCATGGTTAACTAATAAAGAAAACTGCTTGGCCTGATAGGACAGAAAATTAGGTAGGTGGAGTAGACAGAACAGAATGCTGGGAGAAAGAAGCCAAGTCAGGCTGTTGCCATGATTCTCCCACTCCCGACAGACGCAGGTTAAGATCTTTCCTGGTAAGCCAGCTCGTGGTGCTACACAGAATATTAGAAATGGGTTAGATCAATATGTAAGAGCTAGCCAATAAGAGGTTAAAACTAATGGTCCAAGCAGTGTTTAAAAGAATACAGTTTCCGTGTAATTATTTCTGGGCATAAGCTAGTCATGCGGGCGGCCGGGTGCCGGGGATGCAGCCCCACCATTCTTATTACTACAAAAAATAACATCCAACAGTAACATGTCTACAGTGGCGTAGGTTTCATTTTATTAAAAGTTTAACAGGAATAATTACAGGGAAATCCCTCTTAGACATACTTTTAGTCTCTGCAAAGAGAATTAACAAGCTGTCCTTTCTATCCTTGGTGGAAATAAGCCCAACTTAGAAACTGCTTCTTTTCATGCAGGTGTGTAACCATATAGCAAGTGTAATTACATCCAAAGTCATACCTATCATAACTCTTATTTTTCTGTTAGAGAGTTCTCTCTAAGGATAGCACTGCAGAGCCAAGACAGCTGCTGAGTTCAACTTTTTAATATTTAAAAATGCTAACCAATTATTTGGTTTACAGAAACACAGATGAGCCTGTCACCTATGACAAATAAGCTCATGTTGATTTGGCAAATATTCTCATGATGGCTGTCCACTGGATACGTGGAAGCTTCCCTCTCCCCGAAAATAAAACACAATGAAATAGATTCCATGTGTGTATATGCTCTCTCCTCAGTGTCCTAGCTCATGTCACTGATTTTAAAAGTAATTCCTATTTAAATAGTCTTCATTGAAATAGTTGTGATTCCTTTTTAGCACCTCCTCCAGTAGCGTGTTGGTTCCAGGTAAACCATATGTCTTTGTTTGACTTATCATGCCTTCCAGAATTTCTCCTACCAGAATTTTAATGCAGAGAGACAATATTATAATGGATCTTTTTACTACATAAACCAAGTAAAAATTTAAAAACTTATGTGGAAAAAGTCTCTGAATTAATTATGAAAGGTAAATTGAGACTTCATCAATTAGCAGATAGATATAGAGCCAACAAAGATTATAGTGCCTTTTACTGCTGATGAAATAAAACAGTTATGGGAAGATAATGAACCATGGCAAAGGGCTTACACTAATTTTTTGGAAGAAATTAATAGCAATTATTCCAAAAGTGGTAGACTTAGCCTTATAAAGAGAACTTTTTGGATTCTTCCCCAAATTGTACATGGTGAGCCAATAACTGCACCCCGCACATTTAATACTGATGCAAATAAATCACGGAAGGCAGAATACAAATCAGAAGAATTAAGTAAGGTGAAACAAAGCCCTTATAATTCTGTCAAGAAGGCAGAGTTATATGCTATTCTTATGGTACTAAGGGATTTTAAAGAACCTCTCAATATAGTTACTGATTCACAATACGCAGAAAGAGTTGTCTTGCATATTGAAACTGCTAAATTTATACCAGATGATACAGAATTGACTTCATTATTCATCCAGGTGAAAGATATAATCAAGAACAGGCTTAGTCCTATGTACATAACACACATTCAGTCCTGTATGGCTCTGCCAGGTCCTCTAGAACAAGGTAATGCAAAAATTGATCAATTACTGATTGGAACTGTGTTACAGGCCTCAGAATTTCATAAATAACATCATGTCAATTGCAAATGTTTAAAGAAAGGGTTTTCTATTACATGGTGCTGTAGGAAGTATTATAGCTTGTATTTGCTTGCCTACTGGGGCATGGCCTCTTATACTATTTATGGGGAAGCAGAAGGTGCATGCACCCTTCTCTCTCATTCCTCTTGCTCCGTTCCCACCAACTGCTCTTTTGGGCCGCATGATTCAACCAGTTCAGTGGAGAATTCTGATTTGTGAGTTTACCCCTTAATAAATGACTATCCATTTCTCAATTCTGAGCTAGTGTGAGATTTCTTTTAAGCATCTGACAGCCATAACAACAGACAACAAGCTAAGAAAATTACAAAGAGATGCCTTACTTGTTCTTTGTAGTAATTGAAGTGGCGGGGCTGTATCCCGCCACCCGGCTAGCTTTACACCCAAAATAATTACACGGAAACTGTATTCTTTTAAACACTGTTTGGACCTCTTATTGGCTAGATCTTACATATTGATCTAACCCATTTCTAATAATCTGTGTAGTCCACGAGGTGGCTTACCAGGGAAGATCTTAACCTGCGTCTGTCTGGAGTGGGAGAATCATGTCGACTCCCTGACTTGGTTTTTTTCTCCCAGCATTCTGTTCTGTTTACTCCACCCACCTAAGGGTTGGCCTATCAAGTGGGCCTAGGCAGTTTCTTTATTAATTAACCAATGAAAGCAACAGATTAGAAAGAAATCACTCCCACATCATTTCCCCTTTTTCTGTTTAAACAAAAAAGAAAGGCTTTAACTTTAACATAGTAAAATTACATATAACAAAACAGTTATCTAGCAAGAATTACAGTTGCAATATTTATATCTATTTTATCCTTTATCATAACTAAGGAAAACCATAACTAACCATTCTTCAACTCCATCAAAGACTCCAGAAGGATATAATATTATCTAAGCAAACAAGAAATCCAAAACTCTAGAAATGACAGAGACATCTCGCTGCCTGGACAGTCACCCAAAATTCCTCTGTACCTTTGGGGCATCCATCTTCGGCCTACAGGCCCATGGTATCCAGAGACATTTCCATGAAGCAGGAAAATTCCAAAGACAGTTCAGTCACTTTCTGCTGTATTCTGTAGAATGTCTCGCAGACTCTTTCATGAATCAGGAACCCGGAAAAACCATCTCACCTTTAGGCAAGTTCAGCAGTCCTCTCTCTGTGGGTTCTCTGTGTCCAGCTTATGCATCAGTCCAGGCAAGAGCAGTTTCTTACCCA
The DNA here is from genome assembly GCA_025134845.1 of Neodon shergylaensis. Lineage (NCBI taxonomy): Eukaryota > Metazoa > Chordata > Mammalia > Rodentia > Cricetidae > Neodon > Neodon shergylaensis. The sequence continues at coordinate 1,733,331 of JABTXL010005930.1, forward strand.
AATAGCTATCAAACTCCATAAGGAGCCTCTTCGATGCCCATCTTCCTCTTGAAGTAGATTGGTGCTGCCAGGAGCAGATGTCTCATTGTCATGAAAAACCCTAAGTTATTAAAATATTTTAAATGCCATATTCTGCAGTCTTTGAGAGATATGAAGAATGTCTATCTAACTGAAATACATCTCTATATATCTAGAAAATCTAACTAACATGACTACAAGCTTGACTATTATTTATGATTATCCATCAACAACCTATATTTCCTAATTATACATTACATTTTTAAATGAACTACACAATCACAATACCTTAATCAAGATTAGAAATATAAATATAACAAAATTGACCTTAAAATCCATACCAATGCAAATTATTCATATCTATACCATATACCCCTTTAAATGTAAAAAAAATTATAAACCATATTTGGGAACATGGGCACAGTTTTTTTTCTCTCCAAACTGCTTCCTGCTGAATGAGGGTGCTGTTAATCATATCTTTCATGAGGTAACCTGTGTGCCGGGTTCATCTCAGTCAGCAGTTGAGTGAAGTAATTTTTTGAGGGTGTTCACAGCAACCTTTCAGGAGGGCGTCGTCTATCATACCTTATTGGGATAGACGCAATCCATAGAGTCTCATCTTCTGTGAAAACAAAAGAAGACTCTCTCCAAAGCATCATATCCTTAGACCCAAATTCTGAAGTCATACCCTCATGATATCTGTTCTGGTTCCACTTGGCAGCCCATATAATGAAATGTCTCTCTATACATAGCTCTTTCACAGTCAAAAATTTTTTTTTGAAATTCTTTTTTTTTTATTTTTTTATTGAGAAAAGGAAAAAAAAGTTTCCACCTCCACCCAGCCTCCCATTTCCCTCCCCCTCCTCCCACCCTTCTTCCCTTCCTCCCACTCCTCTCCCCCTCCCTCTCCAGTCCAAAGAGCAGTCAGGGTTCCTGAACGGAGGGTGGAGGACCTTGGACTTTCCACAGTCAAAAATTTTAAAGAAAACACAATGTACATAATCCAGACTCTCTGAATTTTCCATTTTTACGTGGCTTATTTTTCTTTATTTCTTTTAATCTATAACTATCTGTACTCTGTCTCTTTAAAGACTTTACCCTTTTTTTAAAAGGCATTAACTTTATTGTCTCTCTCTATTTTTTTTCCTCTCTCTCTCAAACCTATGTACACTCATCCAACATTGTGGTCTTTTATGTCTGAATCTGTTTTACTGTGAATCTGTAATTTTTTTACTATCCAAGAGCATTTCTTAAAATGTTAAGCAGTTCTTAAAGCTTAAGTTGCACCATGTACAAGTAATATGGTACTGCCTGTTTACTGCCAGTCTAAGCCTTAACTGCACTGTTGTTATGGTAATTAGCACAGTTCAGCATGGAGCAGCAGCTCCTGCCTCATATCCATTTGGTGTCCCTGAGCTGCGCACAGTTCCAGGCACATAGCAAGTCCACATTGGAGCTGCACTCAGCAGTTTAATTCTGAGACTCAGCGTGCAGCATAGAAACTCTTTTCATCCAAGTTACAGCCAAATCTGACACTCAGAGCATTGCACAGTCTGAAAACACGTCTCTGTATGGTGGCAGGAATCCACCATGCTCTTCCACCTGCCTAAGCCTGATTCTGCTGTCTGCCTAGGTGCAGGCGGGGAGTGCTGAGCCATCGGCATGGTCTCAGAGCACTCTCCTTCCAATCCCAAGTGGGAACACAAACATCCAGTCTCATAAAAGCCATTGAAATGCTTTAGAGCCAGAGTTTGCACTGGTGGCACAGCCCCAGGAAGCCGCGCTTTAAAATGATGCAACTTTATTTTCTGCTGCTGTTGCTGAATCAGGAAATCTCTCTACTGCATGCCACCAACAAACAGTAAAACTCTGCGTTAAACTCTGTTTTTTCTCTGTTTAAAATTAAGCTCTCTCAGGTTTTAAGTGGATTTAGCCCCACGTTGGGCGCCACTCTCTAGTAATTGGAGCAGCGGGGCTGCGTCCTGCCACTCGGCTAGCTTTACACCTGAAATAATTACACGGAAACTGTATTCTTTTAAACACTGTTTGGCCCATTAGTTTTAACCTCTTATTGGCTAGCTCTTACATATTGATCTAACCCATTTCCAATAATCTGTGTAGCCTACGAGGTGGCTTACTAGGGAAGATCTTAACTTGCATCTGTCTGGAGTGGGAGAATCATGTCTTCTTTCTCCCAGCATTCTGTTCTGTTTACTCCACCCACCTAAGTGTTGGCCAATCAAATGGGCCTAGGCAATTTCTTTATTAATTAACCAATGAAAGCAGCAGATTAGAAAGAAATCACTCCCACATCAGTTCTTTTATAACCAAGCACCATTGCCTGCAGGTAGTAACCCAAAGTGTAGTCAAAGAATTGAGATATGGAATTTGATAAATTAAAATATATACACCACACCATAGACATGTATTAAGGTTTCCAATGGGCAACCACTTTGAGCTTGAAAAAAGCTGATTCAGTAATCATGCATTTATTAGAAGTTATGACCATCTTGGTCATTCCTATACAAATAAAGATAGATAATGGTCCAGCATATGTATCTTAAAAAAATGAAACTTTTTTGCCTATTAAAATATAAAGCACATTACAGGTATACCAAATAATCCTACAGATCAGGCAGTTATAGAAAGTTCAAATTGTACTATGAAGGATATGCTGAACAAACAGAACGGGATGGACAACACTCTCAGAAATAGATTGCATAATGCTTTATTAACCTTGAATTTTCTTAATGCTAATGAGAAAGAAACAACAGCAATAGAGAGACATTGAATAATGGAAAATACTTTTGAATTGAATCAACCAGTGTATTTCAAGGATGTATTGACCTCACAATGGAAACCAGGAGATGTGCTATGTTTGGGAAGGGGTTTTGCTCTTGTTTCCACAGATGAAGAAAAACTATGGAACCATCCAAATTAATAAAGATTCACTTTGAAAAGGAGAAGCATCTTGAAAAAGAGGAATGACTGCTCATCCACAACAGTGACAATCATACAGGTGATAAGGAAAGCATATAGGGTCAGGGCAGGATTCTGTTCATGTCTTTGCAGGGAAATACACATTATCAAAAATTCAAGAGACTCTGGATGTTTGAATGCTGACAGAAGGAAAAATAACTATCCACTAAGGATCATCTAGAAAAAAAATTATGAGTGATGAGGACAGGTAATTAATACATATATTTTAAATATAAATCTATTTATATATCTTTGTGAATATATAGAGCTGGTTTTGGAGTTGGACAATGGTTCTATACTTCTCTAAATCCAAGCTTGTTGTTAAAAGGAACATTCATAGTTTCTATCTCATATCAGGAGCCATCTCATATGGGACAGAAGGAAGATTTTAGGAAAAATTTCACTTTTCCAAGTCTATTTTGTTTATATCATATTCTTCATTGAATGTATGTTCATATGAATGATGTTTAAGTTTTTCACAATGAACAATAAATTTTCCTACAGACACTATTCCTGCAGTAATCTTTGAAGTTTCTAGGAAGAAGATAGGGCCCCACAGCAACAATTCCACTTTGTTAATACGACCTTGTGATAGTGATAACACTACTATCAGACCTTTTATTTGGGTGCCAGCTGCTGAAATGTTCCACCTTCTCATTACATTTTGGCCAGAACTCCAAATAAGAACTTTGGGGGGGGGGGAAACCCTATCGACTGCTTAGAAATCATTTGCAACTATACTAGACAGTAATTTTGAAACTTAACCATCACTTTACTTTTGCAGGAACCCATTAAGAGAATATTGCCCCCATGACATTAGGAAGCAATTCTAGAGAATGACAGCCCTATCCCAAAATGTTTGTTTTCATGGTTGGGAATATCATTTAGAGACTGTTGATTATTACTTGTATTAGATAGAGGGTTGGAGTGAAAACTCTACTTGTCTTACCAAAAAACATAATAATAATGGGTATTAGAGTGAATCTTTGTTAGCTATTATTTATGGATAGTTTACATTGGTATAATTTTTTGTATATCGATACAAGTTCAAATTATATCTGTTATCTCTGTTTATAATATTTGTACACCTATGCAAAGTTATTCTCTCAGATTGTATATATATGCATGTTTCTACCTCTGTTTAGGACATTTTGTATATTGATACAACTTTTAGGATATATTTTAACATTACATTATATATTACTCCTACATCTGATCAAGATACATATACAAAGTTTACATTTTGACATCATTGTCCTCATTTGTTGCATATTTGTTTACAGATTATTTAATATTTTGGCAAGAAGTTTTAGTCTTTAAGTTATATAGGTATTAAATATTATAGATCAATAGTTGTTCATGTTTGTTGTACATACAGTCAGATCAATTAGGTTCTTTAGATACATAGAAATTGTATTCTGTCTAGACAGGTAAACTTCACCCACTTCAAGGATCTGTAGAATATAGCACTTAAATAACTTAGGGTTCTGTTGACACGAGACATAATTTCTCCTGGCAGCACCAATTTACTCCTGAGAGAACATTGAGCACCTAAGATTTTTTTTTCTTCTTGGCACCCTTGGCCTTTGGGTAAGGAACTGCCCAACCACTGACAAAGTACATGGTATGCAGAAATGGATAAGAAGGACACATGTGAAAAGACAGTCAAATCTTGCCAAGACAGGGTAAGACAGTTCTGAAAAATTTCCTGCATTTGAAAATGGTCCGTCAGTTATGCTCGGTGTTAGCCAGTGTTGGTTCCTTCAATGTTGAAAATGAGACTTTGGGTGATTGCTCAGGTAGCTAATTTTCTCCGTCATATATTGCTTGCTTTGAAAGCTGTTCGATTGCATTTCTTGCCTACTCTAGTAATATTATCTCCATTCTCAGGCCTTTGATTGGGTTGAAGATTAAATAGTCATAGTTACCACCCTCTTATGATCTAGCCAAGCCATTTCCAATACAAGACTTAGACTCCTTAGGATAGAATGTTTATTAAAACATTTAGCATACATTCCTTGCTTAATATTGTGTATGCTGGTTGTAATTCTAATCTTATACTTGATATCTGTTCCTTGTGTATATAGTTTTGTATTGGGTTTGGAACTCTCTTATTTAAACAAAAGGGGAGGTGCTGTACGAGCACATTCCACTCCTTCAGCCAATAGCATTTAAGATACCAGTTCACTCGGGTTTGGTCTCATATGCTATAAATGCAGATGTAAAGCATGTGCTCTCTCTCTTGCTTCCAGCCCTTGCTTCCAGCTGCTAGACTCTGCTCCTGTTCTCCTTTTGTGCAGAGGACTGTGATCTAGGACAGTGATCTGTAAGTCTCCCCTAAATAAATGGCCCTTCATTATTCAGAATTCTGAACTAGTGTGGAATTATTTTTTTGACTTCTACCTTCATCAGATTCCTTCACATGTGGATTAATGCAAACTATACTAAGAGAGCTAGCCAGGAGGTAAAAAGGTCATGTGAGGTCCTAAATAATGAAAGAGTATGCAGGAAGGGAGAGTATGAAGCAAGGAGAGATGGAGAGAGGGGGAGAAACAAACAGAAGTAAAGAACAAAAGAAAAAAGAGGGCATAGGGAGAGGGAGTGAGAACAAGGGAAGGAGAGAGAATAGCTTGACTAACATGTGTGACTAGAAGAAATTTAGACCACATGGATGGAATAGAACAAGATGCATGGAGAAAATGAACTTCTAGATTTCATATTTCTATAAAGAATTTTTACCATGTAAATTTATAGATAGAGTTTTCAGAGTCATTTCCCTTTATGGTAAAGTATTTAACATGTTTCAAAACTATATTTCAAGGCTAAGTTTGCTGAATGTTTTCCTAAAATGCTTTCTGTATGATTTTTAAACATCTGAGGTTCCTGCTATTCACAGAAAAAAAAATCCACCTGCAGTTGCAAACTGCTCGAATTTTACACAATCTACTTGTTTCATCAAAGTCTACTGCTTGCTAATTGTCCATCAAAGTACAGAGATTGGCCGTAACTTTCCTGCAGATCAGCAGATAAAGCAGAATTTCCCACCAGTGAGTACAACAAGGAGTCCCTCGCCTTCAACTCAGAAATCCATATTGACAACTTGCCACAGGCCTCAGGGCTGAACCTAATTAGTGGAGCCTTATTTCCCAAAATAAATTAATTCAGTCTACACTTGGCTTAAAATAACTGAATTGTTCTAGACCACTTAAAAAAATCTCATGACAACTGACTGTGACTAGAGTCTTGTCAGGTTTCCCTGACAACCTATTGTGATAAATTTAATATTTTTCTTTTACTGTGGCAGCTATACCCTTTCTATTCTGACTATGACCTCAACATTTAAGCTTATCTTCTAGTTTTTTTCAAGCACCCAAACTAACTATGTACTTTGAGACTATTTATCAGTGTGTAAAATGTTATGTACCTAATTGTGAAATACTTCTGATGTATAAAATACTCCCTGTCTACTGTCATACCACTGTAAATTATCACTATAGTTCTTTGAAAATTTTATTAATTACATTTGATTATATTCACCCCACCCATAGCTTCTCTTGCTCTGAATGCTCGTTCCTCATCACAGTAGCTGAGTCTGAAATTTTTGACAGTTTCTAAAATCTCTACACTTAGCAGAAATGTTACAAAATCATTACAAAACAAATGATGATTTCTAGGCATACTCATAATATTATTAGTATAATTGTCTTAAATAAATGTTATTGTTTTACATTTAGAATTTTGCAATTGTTTTACAGTTACAGAATTTACCTTCCTATAAGCCAAGTTATCACAATTTCCCCTGCATTCCAGAAAGTATACTTTTCAAATAAAAATTCAATACGTGTTTTTAAAAAAGTGAGTGAATGTAACAAGCCTCAAAAAATCTCATCAAAATTCAAATTGAACGGGAAGTTGACTAGAACAAGCATTATTTCTATAGGAACATAAAGACACAGTTGGAGATGGGGGAAATCCATTCTAGCCAATTATAACTTGAAAGGCACTTAGACAAATAAATAATGGGATCAGAAAAGTTTTAAAATTCTTCATAAAGATTGTTCTTCAAATGTGAAATTGAATGACAATATCTTATTTATCTGTTTAAATTTAAAGAAATTGTGTCTAAAATGTGTTTTCAATCATGGAAAGTTTAAAACTAAGGTAGACTTATGGAAAGTGTAGCATGTGTTCCTCAAGATACAATGGAGGAATGAGTCAACAGCAGCAGCAACAACAAGATGACTACACAGAAGACATCACATTTTTACCAATTCTTGCAACAGTTTAAGTCATTTTGCTTGTGGAATAATACTCTCCTAAGACAAAGAATATGTCCACTTTTTTCATGACTCCTTTGTGCTTTCATAGATTGGTTAATTAACTTTTTCATCCCCTAAAGCATTTCTCTGTGACTTGGTCATGATGACTCACATATGAGAGTTAAGATTGATATAGTGATGACTTAGAGGATGATTAAATGCACTGTCTCTTGTTCAAAAAGTTGTTTAACATAATTCTATATGTACTCATTTTCTATTACTTTAATCTTTAGAATGACTTTTAACACCAATATTATAAAAATAGTTCTTTGGCTGGAAGTTCTCTACTCATCTATAATTGATTCTACTAAAATGGTACACACTGATCAAGAGGCAGATGGTGCCATTGATCATATGCCTTTTTTGCAACAAAGAATTAATAAAGGCTGCTATTTATGTAAATTTTTCATTATGTAAATAAATTAGTTTAATATATACATGTTTTGTGTCAACATGAAACCTGTTTAATTTTAAAAATAGAATAGATATTGATATATTTACTCATTTTAAATTTAAAACATAGTAAATATTGACATATGTAACTCATAAAAATTCCTGTCTTTGTAGAAAATTAAAAATCTGGAATAAAAGCAGAAAACACACTTATCAGAATAAAGAGATGTCTTGCTGTATAATTACTCTATATCAGAAAAATTTTATTTTTGGAATTCCATTGGATCTGTCCCCTTGGGGCTCCAGGAACTCTACTGAAGAAGTGGCAGAGAGAATGGAAAAGTCATAACAAATGGAGAATACTAAGAAGACAAAGACCACAAAGAAAAAAGAAAACAAATAAAGAACAACAACAAAAAGAAAATGAAATACAAAGGATGGAAATACATATGAACTCACAGAGCCTGAGACAGCATAAGAAAGTCTGTGTGAGTCTATACCAGATGGAGTCCTAGAGCTGAAAGAAGTGGACATACATCCCTAATACTAACCCAAGCACTATTTCCAGTTGATAACCACTTGCGAATAAAAATTTAGCTTTCTCCAAGGGTGTCTGCCTGGAGAAACAAATGATTTTAAGGGTAGGCCTGTATGTTAAGCCTAGATGACAAATGAAAATGAACTCATCTGTACCTTTAGAGTTTCCTTGTTGTACCAGAGCTTTAAAAACAAAATCACAACTAACCACACCCTGCCCCCAAACCTGCCTATCCTCCTGCAAACTTGGTAGAACTCTGAAATACAGCTTTCTCCAATATTGAGGAGACTTAAGAGGTGAATGAACAACCGCATAGTGGGACACCCCATTCTATAGGACCTCCCCAGTGGGACAAAATCTTGGACCCCTTGCTCAACTCTCTGCGCTATTCTAGCCAGCCAGTATGGAGTTTTCTGTGGCTAGTGCCCCCCAAACCAAAATCCACCCAACTTACCCCCCAAGCTGATAGCCACACCCCACTTAATATGTTTAAAATTAAGCTCTCTCAGGTGTTTCAGTTGATTTAGATAATCACATCAGCACCAATTGTTGCAGGGAGAGGGCCTGCTTGTTCATGCTGGCTGCCCAGCTAGCTTAGCCCTGAAATAACCACACAGAAATTGTATTCATTAAATCACTGCTTGGCTGCTTAGCTCTAATTTGTTGTTGGCTAACTCTTACATATTAGTTTAACCCATTTCTCTTAATCTGTATATCACCATAAGTTCATGACCTACCAGCAAAGTTTCAGCACATCTACCTCCAGTGGTGGGTTCATGGCATCTTTTGACTCCTTTCTTCCTCCCAGAATTCAATTCTGTCTTCTCTACCTACCTAAGTTCTGCCATATTAGGCAAAGACAGTTTCTTTATTCATTAACCAATAAAAGCAACACACAAACAGAAGGACCTCTTACACCATAGTAAAAATGGCAATCTTACCAAAGCAATTTATAGATTCAATGTGATTCCCATCAAAATTCCAACACAATTTTTCACAGACCTTGAAAGAGCAATAATCAACTTTATATTGAAAAACAAAACCAGGATAGCCTAAACAATCCAGTACAATAAAGTAACTTGTGGAGGCATCACCATCCCTGACATCAAGCTATATTACAGAGCTACAGTAATGAAAACAGATTGGTATTGACATAGAAACAGAGAGTTTGACCAATGCAATTGAATTAAAAACACAGATATTAATCCACATACCTATGAATTCCTGATTTTTGACAAAAAAGCTAAAGTTATACAATGGAAAAAAGAAAGCATCCTTCAGCAAATGGTGCTGGTGTAATTGGATGTCAATATGTAGAATAATAATAATAGATCCATATTTATCACCATGCACAATACTCAAGACCAAATGGATTAAAGACCTCAATATAAATCTGACCACACTGAACCTGAGAAAAAAGAAAGTAGGAAGTAGTCTTCAATGCATGGGCACACAAGAGTACTTCTTAATTATAACCCCAGAAGCACAGACACTGACAGCAACAATAAATAAATGAGACCTCGCCCTGTGAAATTCCTTCTGGATGGGTGAGTGTGTGTGATCCAGGGGCGCTCTGTCCCAGGGGAGAGCACAACCCCCTTCCCCCTGCTCCTTCTGCAGGGCCTTCTTTCTTACTCACGACTCAGCCCCCCAGCACCCTCCCCCCAACCCTGCCCTGTTGTAAGCAAGCCAAGCACCTCCAGCTTGGGTGCTCCTGGCTCCCGTGTGCTCTCCTGAACCCCGCCCTGCCTGCCATTTTCTTCTGTTTGTCCCCTGAGCTGCGGCCCTGTGAAATTCCTTCTGGACGGGTGAGTGTGTGTGATCCAGGGGCGGTCTGTCCCAGGGGTGAGCACAACCCCCCCTCCCCCTGCTCCTTCTGCAGGGCCTACTTTCTTACTCATGACTCAGCCCCCCAGCACCCTCCCCCCAACCCTGCCCTGCTGTAAGCTAGGACCAATGCTCAAGAACAATTTTAAGCTCCTACACTAAGGCTTGGGCCACCAGGAGGCCAGGTTTAGGTGCTGAGAAGTTCCATCTGGACGGCCTGCCTGCAGCAAGCAAGTCAGGCCCTTTGTTTACGAGCTACCCAAGCAGCACAGAGAACCAATCCGGGCACCAGGAGAGTCATCACTGGGGCACTAGGAGAGCCATCACTGGGGAGCGACATCACTGGGAAGGTACAACAGTGGGCAAGGAGACCTGATCCTGTAAAAGAAGATCCATAGAGGAGCATTCAGAGGAACAGATGGGCAGGCGCCAATGCAAGAATTCACCCAGCAATCTGAAGAACAACATGAAACCACCAGAACCCAGCTACCTCACAACAGGAGCACAGGAACACCTTAACCAAGAAGAAGCAGAAATTTTTGACTTTAAGAAAGTGATTGACGCCCTTAAACAGCATGTAAAAAAATTCCCTGGTAGAAATGGATGAGAAGTATAACAGAAAGTTTGAAGAATTGAATAAATCAGTGAATGATACCCTAGGAAACCAAGGAAAAACAATCAAACAGATAATGGAAACAGTTCAAGACTTGAAAACTGAAATAGAGGCAAAGAAGAAAACACAATCAGAGGGCCGGCTGGACATGGAAAATATAGGTAAACGAATAGAGTCTACAGAAACAAGCATAACCAGCAGAATACAAGAGATAGAAGAAAGAATCTCAGATGCTGAAGATAACATAGAGAAAATAAACGCACTGATCAAAGAAAACAGCAAGTCCAACAAGTTCTCATCGCAAAACATTCAGGAAATATGGGACACAATAAAAAGACCAAACCTAAGAATAATTGGAGTAGAAGAAGGAGAAGAAGTGCAACTCAATGGTCCAGGAAATATATTTAATAAAATTATATATAAAACTTTCCCAACCTAAAGAAGGAGGTACCTATGAGGGTCCAAGAAGCATACAGAACACCAAATAGGCTGGATCAAAAAAAAACATCTCCTCGCCATATAATAATCAAAACACAAAGCATTCAGAATAAAGAAAGAATATTAAGAGCCGCAAAGGAAAAAGGCCAACTTACTTATAAAGGCAAACCTATCAGACTTATACCTGACTTCTCTATGGAAATCATGAAAGCCAGAAGGTCCTGGATAGATGTACTACAAAAAGTAAGAGACCACGGATGCAAGCCCAGACTACTATACCCAGCCAAGCTTTCGTTCACTATAAATGGAGAAAACAAAATTTTCCAGGATAAAAACAAATTTAAACAATACGTAGCCACAAATCCAGCTCTACAGAAAGTAATAGAAGGAAAATCACTAACCAAGGAGTCCAACAATGACCACAATAACTCAGACATCTAGGGACCCTTCACCAGCGCAATTCAAAGAAGGGAAACACACAAACTCTACTACTAAAAAAGTGACCGGAGTTAACAACCACTGGTCATTAATATCAATTAATGTCAATGGACTCAACTCACCTATAAAAAGGCACAGACTAAGAGAGTGGATACGAAAATAGGATCCAACATTCTGCTTTCTACAAGAAACACATATCAAACACAAAGACAGGCACCTACTCAGAGTAAAGGGCTGGGAAAAGGCTTATCAAGCAAATGGAGCTAAGAAACAAGCAGGTGTGGCCATACTAATCTCTAACAAAGTTGACTTCAAACTTAAATCAATCAGAAAAGATGGAGAGGGACATTTTATACTCATAACTGGAACAATTCAACAGGATGAAGTCTCAATCCTAAATATCTATGCCCCTAATTTAAAAGCACCCACGTATGTAAAAGAAACATTACTAAAACTCAAAGAAGCCATCAAACCGCACACACTAATAGCAGGAGAATTCAACACTCCTCTCTCACCAATGGACAGGTCAAACAGACAGAAACCTAACAGAGAAATTAGAGAATTAAAGGAGGTAATGAATCAATTGGACTTAAGAGACATCTATAGAATATTCCACCCAAATAGGAAAGAATATACCTTCTTCTCTGCAGCTCATGGAACCTTCTCGAAAATTGACCACATACTCGGTAACAAAGCAAACTTCCACAGATACAAAAAAATATTGGTAAGCACATGTGTCTTATCAGATCACCATGGATTAAAGTTAGAGTTCAACAACAATGTTACCCTCAGAAAGCCTACAAACTCATGGAAACAGAGCAATCAACTATTGAAACCACACCTGGATCAAGGAAGAAATAAAGAGAGAAATTAAAGTCTTCCTTGAATTCAATGAAAATAAAGAAACAACATACTCAAACTTATGGGACACTATGAAAGCAGTCCTGAGAGGAAAGTTCATAGCACTAAGTGCCCACTTAAGGAAAACAGAGAAAGCACACATTGGAGACTTAACAGCCCACCTGAAAGCTCTAGAAAAAAAAGAAGCAGACTCACCTAGGAGGAGTAGAAGACTGGAAATAATCAAACTGAGGGCCGAAATCAACAAAATAGAAATGCAGAAAACAATCCAAAGAATCAATGAAACAAAAAGCTGGTTCCTGGAGAAAATCAACAAGATTGATGAACCTCTATCCAAACTAATTAAACGGCAGAGAGAGAATATGCAAATTAATAAGATCCGAAATGAAAAGGGGGACATAACCACAGACACAGAGGAAATTCAGAGAATCATTAGATCTTACTACAAAAGCCTGTATGCCACAAAACTGGAAAATGTAAAAGAAATGGACACTTTTTTAGATAAATACCACTTACCAAAGTTAAACCAGGACCAGCTGAACAATCTAAATAGACCTGTTAGTCGTGAAGAATTAGAATTTGTTATCAAAAACCTCCCTACCAAAAAGAGCCCAGGTCCAGATGGCTTCAATGCAGAATTCTACCAGAACTTCCAAGAAGACCTAATACCTATACTCCTTAATGTATTTCACAATATAGAAACAGAAGAGTCATTACCAAATTCCTTTTATGAAGCTACAGTTACTCTGATACCAAAACCACACAAAGACTCTACCAGGAAAGAGAATTACAGGCCAATCTCACTCATGAACATTGACGCAAAAATCCTCAACAAAATACTGGCAAACCGAATCCAAGAACACATTAGAAAAATTATCCATTATGATCAAGTAGGCTTTATCCCAGAGATGCAGGGCTGGTTCAACATACGAAAATCTATCAATGTAATTCATCATATAAATAAACTGAAAGAAAAAAACCATATGATCATTTCATTAGATGCTGAAAAATCATTTGACAAAATTCAACATCCCTTTATGATAAAAGTCTTGGAGAGATTAGGGATACAAGGGTCATACCTAAATATAATAAAAGCTATATACAGCAAGCCGACAGCTAACATCAAATTAAACAGAGAGAAACTCAAAGCCATCCCACTAAACTCAGGAACACGACAAGGCTGCCCACTCTCACCATATCTCTTCAATATAGTGCTTGCAGTTCTAGCAATAGCAATAAGACAACATAAGGGGATCAAGGGGATTCGAATTGGAAAAGAAGAAGTTAAACTTTCGTTATTTGAAGATGATATGATAGTGTACATAAGCGACCCCCAAAACTCCACCAAAGAACTCCTACAGCTGATAAACACCTTTAGTAATGTGGCAGGATACAAGATCAACTCCAAAAAATCAGTCGCCCTCTTATATACGAAGGATATGGAAGCAGAGAGGGAAATCAGAGAAACTTCACCTTTCACGATAGCCACAAACAGCATAAACTATCTTGGGGTAACTCTAACCAAGGAAGTGAAAGAACTATTCGACAAGAACTTTAAGGCATTGAAGAAAGAAATTGAAGAGAATACCAGAAAATGGAAGGACGTCCCTTGCTCTTGGATTGGGAGGATCAACATAGTAAAAATGGCAATTCTACCAAAGGCAATTTATAGATTCAATGCAATCCCCATCAAGATCCCAGCAAAATTCTTCACAGATCTTGAAAGGACAATAATCAACTTTATATGGAAAAACAAAAAACCCAGGGTAGCTAAAACAATCCTATACAATAAAGGATCTTCTGGAGGCATTACCATCCCTGACTTCAAACTCTATTACAGAGCTACAGTAATGAAAACAGTGTGGTACTGGCATAAAAACAGAGAAGTCGATCAATGGAATCGCATAGAAGACCCAAATTTTAACCCACAAACTTATGATCACCTCATTTTCGATAAAGGAGCTAAAAGTATACAATGGAGGAAAGAAAGCATCTTCAACAAATGGTGCTGGCACAACTGGATATCAACCTGTAGAAGATTGAAAATAGACCCATATCTATCACCTTGCACAAAACTCAAGTCCAAATGGATCAAAGACCTCAATATCAATCCGAACACACTGAACCTGATAGAAGAGAAAGTGGTAACCACCCTACAACAAATGGGCACAGGAGATTGCTTTCTATGTATAACCCCAGCAGCACAGACATTAAGGGCAGCATTGAATAAATGGGACCTACTAAAACTGAGAAGCTTCTGTAAAGCAAAAGACACTGTCACTAAGACAAAAAGACAACCTACTGACTGGGAGAAGATCTTCACCAACCCTGCAACAGACAAAGGCCTGATCTCCAAAATTTATAGAGAACTCAAGAAACTAGACTTCAAAATGCTAATTAACCCAATTAAAAAATGGGGCACTGAACTGAACAGAGAATTCTCAACAGAAGAAGTTCAAATGGCCAAAAGACACTTAAGGTCATGCTCAACCTCCTTAGTGATTAGGGAGATGCAAATCAAAACAACTTTGAGATATCATCTTACTCCTGTCAGAATGGCTAAAATCAAAAACACCAATGATATCCTTTGCTGGAGAGGCTGTGGAGGAAGGGGTACCCTCATCCATTGCTGGTGGCAATGCAATCTTGTGCAACCACTTTGGAAATCAGTGTTTCGGTTTCTCAGGAAATTCGGGATCAACCTACCCCTGGACCCAGCAATACCACTCCTGGGAATATACCCAAGAGATGCCCTATCACATGACAAAAGCATCTGTTCAACTATGTTCATAGCAGCATTATTTGTAATAGCCAGAACCTGGAAACAACATAGATGCCCTTCAATGGAAGAATGGATGAAGAAAGTGTGGAATATATACACATTAGAGTACTACGCTGCGGTAAAAAACAATGACTTCTCAAATTTTGCATGCAAATGGATGGAAATAGAAAACACTATCCTGAGTGAGGTATCCCAGACCCAAAAAGATGAACATGGGATGTACTCACTCATAATTGGTTTCTAGCCATAAATAATGGTCACGGAGTATATAATTGGTGAACCTAAAGAAGCTAAATTAGAAGGTGAACCCAAGGAAAAACATATAATTATTCTCTTGACTAAGGGAAGTAGACAAAATTGCCGGGGAGAAATTTTGGGGTCTTGGGGGGGGGATGGGAGTATCGGGGGAAGGGGAGAGAAAAGTGAGAAGGGGAGGATGAGGGAAACTTGGGGAAACAGGATGATTGGGATAAAGGAAGGTTGGATAGGGGAGCACGGAAGCACAATTTTTAGTTAAGGGAGTCACCTTAGGGTTGGCAAGAGACTTGAACCTAGAGTGGCTCCCAGGAGCCCAAGGCGAGGTCCCCAGTTAGTTCCTTGGGCAGCTGAGGATAGGGAACCTGAAATGACGCTATCCTACAGCAATGCTGACGAATATCTTGCATATCACCATAGAACCTTCAGCTGGTGATGGATGGAGATAGTCACAGAGACACACACAGGAGCACCGGACTGAACTCCCAAGTTCCCAATGAGGAGCGGAAGGAGGGAGAACATGAGCAAGGAAGTCAGGACCACGAGGGGTGCACCCACCCACGGAGACAGTGGGGCTGATCTATTGGGAGCTCACCAAGGCCAGCTGGACTGTGACGGAAGAAGCATGGGATAAAACAGGACTCTCTGAACATGGCGAACAATGGGGGCTGATGAGAAGCCAAGGACAATGGCCCTGGGTTTTGATCCTACTTCAAGTTTGGGCTTTGTGGGAGCCTAGACAGTATGGATGTTCACCTTCCTAGACATGGACGGAGGGGGGAGGACCTTGGACTTTCCACAGGGAAGGGAACCCTGACTACTCTTTGGACTGGAGAGGGAGGGTGAGAGGAGTGGGGGGAGGGAAAGAAGGGTGGGAGGAGGGGGAGGGAAATGGGAGGCTGGGAGGAGGCGGAAACTTTTTTCTTTTTCTCAATAAAAAAAAAAAATGTGACCTCCTGAAACTGAGAAGATTCTGTAAAGCAAAGGACACAGTCAATAAGACAAAAGGGCAGCCTACTGAACAGAAAAAGATCTTTAACAACCCCACATCAGTCAGAGGACTGATCATAAAAATTTATAAAGAACTCCAGAAATTAGACATCAAAATTCTAAATAATCCAATTAAAAAATGGGATATGGAATTAAGCAGAGAATTCTCAACAGAAGAATCTCAAATGGCCAAACGATACTTAAGAAAATGTTCAACATCCTTAATTATCAGGGACATGTAAATCAAAACAATTCTGACTTACCATCTTACACCTGCCAGAATGGCAAAGATAGAAAATAAAGATAATTTATGCTGGAGAGAATGTGGACTAAGGGGAACACTCGTCCATTGCTGGTAGGAATGTAAACTTGTACAACCACTTTGGAAATCAGTATGGTGGTTTTCAGGTAACTGGGAATTAACCTACCTCAGAATCTAGTAATACGACTCTTGGGCATATATCCAAAAGATTCTTAATCATACTACAAAAACATAGCAGTATTATTTGTAATAACCAGAACCTGGAAACAACCTAGATGCTCCTCAACCAAAGAATGGATAAAGAAAATGTGGCATATTTACACATTAGAGTACTACTTAATGGAAAAAAAATGACATCTTGAATTTTGCATGCAAATGGATGGAATTAGAATACTATCCTGAGTGAAGTAACCCAGACCCCAAAACATGAAAATGGTATGTACTCACCCATGAGTGAATAGCAGCTATGAACAAAGGACACTGAGCCTATAGTTCATGATCCTAGAGAAGCTAAGTAATAAGCTAAACCCAAAGAAAAAAATATATAGACCTACCTGGAAATTGGAAACAGACAAAATCATCTCACAAAATTGGAAGCATGGGGGTGGGGAAGAAGGGAGGGTGGAAGGGGAAGAGGAGGGGGAACAAGAGGGTTGAGGAGAACTTGAAGGTATGGGATAGTCAAGATGGAGGAAGGACAGAGATGAGAGCAAGGAAAGAGATATCTTGATTGAGGGAGCCATTATCGGGTTAGCAGAAACCTGGCTCTAGAGCAATTCCCAGGAAACCACAAGGATGACTCTGCCCAAGACACTAAGCAATAGAGCAAAGGGGGCCTGATCTTGACTTGCCCTGTAGTCAGACTCATGATTATCTTAAATATCACGCAGAACCTTCATTCAGCAAGTGATGGAAACATATGCAGAGATGCACATTGAAACCCTGTACTGAGCTCCCAATGTCCAATTGAAGAGTGGAAGGATTTAGAATATGAGCAAATAGGTCAAGACCAGGATGGGTTCACCCACTGAAACAATTTACCTGAACTAATAGGAGTTCACCAACTCCAACCAGACTGGGAAGGAACAAGGATAGGACCAAACTAGTCCCTCTGATTGTGGTTGACAGTTGCATGGCTGGAGCAGACTGAGGGGCCACTGTCAGTGGCACCAGGATTTATCCTTACTGCATGTACAGGCTTTTGAGGATCCTATTCTCTTTGGATGGATACCTTGCTCAGCCTAGATATAGTAGGGAGGTCCTTGGACTTTCCATAAAACAATGTGACTGACCCTTTCTGAGGACTGGATGAGAGTGGGATGGGAAGGTGTGTTAAGAGAATTGGAGGTGGGGAGAGAGTGGGAACTTGAACTGTATTTTTTTTATAAAATTAAAAATTAAAAAAAAAACTCAAAGAAAACAAAACAACCTATAGCTCTCTTTTCTACCCTACAAGTTGTTTACAGGTACCTTATGGCTTCTAGTTAGTGTTTTATGGGATTCTTAGGTGTGCAAATAAGTGGGTCTCTGTCTGTAACTGTTTCCTGTGGCTTTTCTTGGGTTCTTTACCCTCTGTTTGTTTTATCCATTTCTAATGGATTCACTGTTGTTTTATCTTTTTTATTTTATTTTATCATATTTTTATTATCTCTTAGAAATGTTTTTGCTTTCCAATGAGGCAGAAAGTGGGTTGATATGTATGGGAGGGGAGGTGGGAGGAGTAGATGGAGGGGAAAGTGTAAACAGGTTTTATACCACAAAATATCTATTTTCAGTAAAAGGCTTTTTTTATATTTTCTTCATAGTACTACATTTTCTTGAAGAACAAGTAAATTTGCTCTATGTGCTAAAACTTTGCATTTTTCTAAAATATTCAAACATTAACTGAGATTTTAAATTTTCCTTTTGTGACAATGTTACACATGAGATCTATTTATGTGTAAGTTATACCATAAAGATACCATATATACTTTTTTACACAGATAACTGATGGTTCTGGAAACATTTATCAAATAACCTCTCTGTTCTCTGTAATCTGGAGTGGCAGATGTGTCATGTGTATGAGTGTGCAAGTGAGTGTGTAGCTGCATTTTACATATTTTATTATTAGCTAAATTCTACTTTTGTAGATCTAGTTTATAAAATTTCATCAATGTTTGATATTCAAGTCTAGCAAGCATATTTTTGTAAGCCAGTTTATGAAAGGGACAGTTTGTGAAAAAGTGGTGGAAATTCCTACATAATTACCTATTAAATCACAGGGCATCTCTCTCATAGTAAATTATGCTATTATGTATTCACATAGACATCATCTTCTATCTATTAGCTATCCAAAGCATATAAATGGGCCCTATTAAGATAAATTCTTATAACTGAAATTGATAAATTTGTGTTTGACTATTCAAAAACTCTTTTTCACTAAGTAAAGCAATTAAAAATTCTTGAGTTTGTAGTAGACCCTTCTATCACCTCGTTTTAAAATTAAGGCATAATCATAGATAGTTTACTATGGAAATATAAAGGAGTTGATTAAACATATCTTCTGCTTAAGTACACAAGAAACTAAGAACAAAATATAATGAAGAAGTAGTCAGGAGTGGTGACTAATGCCTATAAATGTAGAGCTGCCATATAATCTTAGCCAGCAGTGCATAGCAATATCCTTTCTAAAATGACATCAAACCAAAATATATAAAACAAAGCAAAACAAATACTAGTAAGTGTAGAATTAAACAGGTATTTCCAGAATGGAAAAACTCTTTGGTAGGCCATTATACAACATTAAAAATTTACAAAATGAAAGAGAACCCACAATCTTAAAATTATATTTCTAGGTTTTCCATAGCTCTCTTTTGATTATAAGTTTAAGTTACATGTAAAAATGGAAGCCAGAATTCCTGTTTAAATACTAACGGTTCTTGAAAGGGCAACTAATTATATGCTATTTAGTAGTTTGGAGAGCATAGATGTTTATGGCAATGACTAAGAACAAAAGCTTAAATAAGAGAGTTTATCACGTGGTGAAAATTATTATAAAATTCATATACCTGTAGGTGAGGTATAGATGAAACTTAGAAACATTAGTGACTCAAATTGTATTCTCCATCCTGTTTTAGATATTCTCTTGACATCAGTCATGAGGTCCCATGACAACTCTCTATGGATGTTATTGCAAAACAAGAAATGCTTTTATCATTGTGCGTTTCCATTGCACACTCATCTAGTTACTTAATATACATAAATTTTGTTGTATTCTGTACCTCAGTAGTCCATGTTTACTTACTATAAGCATTAGTAGACAGAGCACACATACCTATGCAAAAATATTCAAGGACTGTGGGCATGGCACAGTGATTAAGAGCACTTGTAGTTCTTGCAGGGGACAGATGTCAGTTCTAACCACCTTTAACTGCAGGCTTGGTTAATTTGACACACTTTTCTCCCCTCTGTAAGCACCCATGAATATGAGTCCCACACAGACAACAGGACACATGCGTGCAGATAAATAAAGCTAAGTAAATAAAATTATCATGTAGGTAAGGTATCTTTCCTTTGCAAACAGCAAGAGTTTGTATTTCAGTATATCTGACATTAGCATGCTTACAAAGAGACCTGACTATCTCACTTATTTTTCAGTAAATGGTAAGGGTCTCCCCACTGGGCACAGTGGTAGAGTCCCGTAACCCCAATACTGAATGTCTAAGAAAGAAGAATTGAGGGTTGGACACCAGCTCGGGTCCTGCAGCCAGTTTCGAGCCGACTTGAGATTTTTCAAGACAGTTTCACAAAAACAGAGTTTAAAAAGTGGAATCCCATTTTAGCAGGAGAATGAATGCAGACCTGCCGAGTAACCCCTAAATCATAGTACTCATAGCATTAGAATCAAGAACAGGTAACTAGGGTACAGATGATATTTAGAGAAAATTGTAGATTTATTATGTGTACTTATTATGTGAATTTTAAAAACCATATATATATATTATTGGTTTTTAAATTCATACTATAAATTTTAAATGTTGATATTTTAAGCAGATATTTTAATACCAAGCTTGTATCACTTATAATTTATGTATGGAATGTATTATTTTAATACTGCTTTAAAGAAACATTAAATGGGATATGTTATTTTCATATAAATATAATCATGATATATATTTTGCAGCAAGTAATTTGAACCAAAGGATGCTGACATTATGATCATTATCTGAAATTTATGTATTAATAAATTTAAATTAGTGTTTTGTTATTTTGCCAAGATATTGAATTAAATGAAAGATGAATTGAAAAAAAGGTACATTTATATTGTAAATAGCTACTCAATATTCTGTACATTTTTAAATATGCTATTTTTTGTTTTGTTTTTTTTGTTTTGTTTTAATTTTTTACATTTTTAAATTAATTTTATTGAGCTATATGTTTTTCTCTGCTCCCCTTCAAAAACCTCTCTCATCGTCCCCATGCTCCCAATTTACTCAGGGGATCTTGTCATTTTCTACTTCCCATGTAGAGTAGATCCATGTATGTCTCTCTTAGGGTCCTCATTGTATAGGTTCTCTGGGATTGTGATTTGTAGGCTGATTTTCTTCGCTTTATGTCTAAAAGCCACTTATGAGTGAGTACATATGCTATTATTTTACCTAAAATACTTACCAGAGATATGGGACAATATTCCAAACATTTCTATTTACATTAAACCACCTTCAGACCTCATGTGACTGAGGCCAGAGAATAACAGGAAAAGACAGCTTATGCTTCACATACGGCACTCTCCTTCTTGTCCCCCCTTTTCCCAAAACAAATAGAAAATGAACAGAAACCACTATCAGCACTGAAATGAAATTTATTAGATACTCAAATAATAGCAGATTCAGTAGTAGAATCTCACTTTGACATTGAATTTAATACCTTTGCTCAAAATAAGATAGATAAAACACTGTGTAGTGTTGAAAGCAGAACTCTCAAAACTCAGGACTCAAACCATGTACAGTTTGGTTAAAACTAACAATTTGTTAAGTTAGGAAAAACATTTCCTTATACATAAATCTAGAGTAGTAGTAAAAGTTACTGGACGGGACTCAAAAGTAATTTAACAAAATGCTAAGAAATTTGTTCCTCCATATCCCCGTGAGTTCCTAAGACCTCTATGCTACCCCTTCATGCCCTCCCCTCAAGTCAGAAATGCTGGGACTCAAAGGAAGAGGTTATTTCAAGACACAAAGAAAACGTAGCTTCAGAACTGTTATTCACACCAGAAGTTTCTCAGTATTAACTCTGAACTATACTAAGAACTAACATGAAGTTTTCAAATTCAGCTTCATAAAAACAAAAAGAAAGTGTCATCTCTTACATAACAGAGACAGAATGAGAGGGATAGGGAAAAAGAGACATATTCCAGATTTACAAAAAGTTGTGTAAACAAGTAGTGCATGCCAAGTGTGACTTGTGAGGCTGAGAGAAAAGTGACAAAATCACTCCCAGGACAATATGGACCACGGAGTGAGATTTTTCTGTCTAAAACAAATAAACCATTTAAAAAAAAACAAGCACAAAATAAACAATAAACATTTTGATAACACAGAAGACAAAATGGAAATCAGCGCAAGTGAAAGTAAGATACTTCAGAAATTAGAGCCTGGCTGGAAGCCTTGGTTCTTTCCTAATTGCCCCCAGTGAGTCATCTGCTGCCAGTATGCACCGTGCCAAAGCCCCCGTTGCCACAAGGCTTCTGAAGGAATGCCTGTAATCCTATATTTTGTGCACGCTTCTGTTTCCCAGCTGTAATCACACATTGGCCACATTCATTTCTTTCCCTGTAGCTGCTCCTCTGAAGGAACTTCAAGTGTATCACCATGCTAGGAGCCCTCCTTGTGCCCCGGTACATGTGGAGCATTTAACTCAGCGTGATCATGGAACCCTGATACTTACAGCAAGGCTATGTGGGGTGGCATGCTGTTAAAAGAGCTTTGCATCAGTCCTCCAGCCAGCAGGCTCCTGGCTGTCCTTCAGCTCCTCGGAAGAGGGCCTTAATGTAAACACCTTGGCAGATGCCCATGGAAGGAGTTAAGGAAGAGTAATACTGCAGTACAGATCTGCAGCATGCACGGGAATGTCAGGTGGATGTGGTGGCCTGTCTCTAATTCTACTATCTGGAGGTGGGGAGGTGAAGATACAAGATACTATGAGCAAGTTAGGAAGCTAGAAATGCACAATCAACTAACTACCTTGTAAGTGATAATTACTGCCACAATAGGTAAAGTGATGACATCTAGGAAAACACCCAGATACCAGCCTCAGGCTTCAATACACACCCACACATATTCACCCAAACACTGAGACTATTTAGATACACATGCACATGCACCATACATATGCGCTACCGAAATGGGAACAGGAATGTCTGTTTTGTCACGCAATGTATGAACAAATTATATATGCTTCGTTAGGATGACCCTGGAATTGTGGGTGTTTCCAAAGCCATACTGCATAAAAAATAGTTAAGGAATTTGTATTTCTTGTAAATTTTGCATAATTATAGAAATCAATGGTGCTCAATCTTTTTAATACTGTGACCCTTTAATACAGGTCCTCATTTTGTGGCTACCCACAACTTTGAAATTATTTTCATTTCTCTTTCATAACTGGAGTGTTTCTACTGCTTTGAATTATAATATAAATATAAAGAAAGAATGATTTCAAGAAAGAAATTTTATTGATGGAATTACTTTATATGGGGTATGTAGATTTTTATTAAATTTCCTTAATTTATCTAAAGTGAGCATTTCTAGAAAGGTGCCTACAGCTCAAATCGGTTTGCTTCAGGATAATCAGAGTCTGTGGAGTCATCAAACATTCTCAGCAAAAGTCGAAGCCAACAAGAAAGCATGATTTATCCAACACAATTGCTTCCTGACACTATGTCTTGGCCTTGCTTTAGGGAAGTCAATAGCTAGTCTTGGCATGAGGCCTTGAATACAAAGATAATCTACAGAGCATGGCTGACTTCATAAATCTTAATCTGTTTGTGAATGCCTTGTCATGGTTCCCTATCTTCCCAAAGATGCTGCCTCTCAAATTAGATAGCCTTAAATACACACACAAACTATATCAATTTCAAAAGCAGAATGGCATCTAGATAACCCTGAGAAAGGTGCAGCTGCTATAAAATCTTAAGAGCCTTAACTGTTTGAATCAGAGACTGTGATACAGGGTCCTTAGGTAAGCTGTCAGGGAGGGTACTCCTCTAAAGCAAAGCTTCCTTCCCTGCTGCTTCACAACTCAGGGTAATGAGTCTTGGCATCAGTCTAAAGCTTTCCAGCAACTACTGATTCAGGTTATAAAAGAGATATAATGCTCTTCTGTTAGAACAATTTAACTTCATAAGAAGGCCTTAAGAAGGTGTACAGGTGCATGAAAACCTAGAGTTAGAGAACAATTTACACATCAATCACTACAAATAAAAAGATGCCTTGATGCATCCCATTTAAGCAAAGTTTGTTCTTCTGTATAGTTGAAACAATAAGTAGATTTAAAGAATCTGAAACTTTGTCCTTTGTTCTTAGAAAAGTAGGATTTAAACTAGTCACTGCCATAACACAGTTATATTAAGACATAATATAGCAGTCAGTCAAAAATGACTGGTAAAGGATATTTTCTTTTTACCTGGCAAATTAGTAAATAACATTACTTGATTGATTAATGTAACTTACAGATTGTAAAAGATTTTGGTACATGAAAAGGAAATAATGAATTCTGCAGAACAAAGAAATCAAAGTCAGATGATTTAATTATTGACTGCATCAATATTTCTTGGTTTCTATTTTATTTCTGATAACAGGTTTTCTCTAGAGATACTGAAGAAAAGCACATGAGCTTTCTCATCCCATTGAGTGTACTTGATGGTGCATTAGAGGAATGAACAGATAATTGGTCTGACAAGTGAATATGGAATTCAAAACTGAGTAAGAGATGGAGATGGAAGGAATGCAATTTATAGCAAAGGAATCTGGTCAGGACTAGACCCATATTCATAATTGAAGTAGAATGTCAACAAAGTAGTTATAAAGTGAAATGGAGGGAAGGAGGAACAGACTTACTGTTGACAATGAAGATGACTAGAATAGTTCTCATTTATGTGACTCTATCCTATCTTGAGTTCACCTCTGATGACCCCTTGCTCCAGAGTCATGTTAGCATTCTTCTGAGTACTTCCTGCAGTATGTTGCAGGTAGACAATAATATCAAGTTCAATTCAAAATATTACTGATTAATACTGAATTTTAACTACTTTGGAAAATTACTTTTGAGACTGTTCATTCTATGTGCTTACGTGGAAAGAATCAATGTGATGGAGCCTAAATATTATTTTTACACAGAATAATGTTTGTTATCAGGTGTGAATCTTCTTTCTTTTCCAATTTGAATGATGTTTATTTATTTATTTTGCATTTTATTGCTCTTACTAGCATTCACAATATTATGTTGAATATAAGCAGAGAAACCATATATCTGAAATGGGTTAATGTCTAAAGGTAAATAAATATGCAGTGGAATAGTAGAAGATTAAGAAAACAAGCAAACAAAAAAGATTCCTGCCAGAGAACAAGATTTGCTAACTGCAGACCTTCACCTGACCACTGTTACCCCAGGATTAATCCCCAAGTTTTACTTCCAGCTCTGCAGCACAGTATCCATGGCAACTCCTAACCACACCATCTCTAGTGGATCCCAAAGACTGTCCTCTGCTAACCTCCCTTTCTCCACTGATTGCTCTTTATCATGGACCCATATTCAAGCAGGCACTTCTTGCTAACCCCTCATCTTTTTCTGCCAGCAATGCAGCTAGGCTGACTATAGATATTCCCTCACTTTCTGTTTCTCCAGATCTAATCCCTGAGTCTCATCTCCAGCTCTGTAGTAGAACTTCTGGGCTGACCTCTCTTCACTCTCAACTCTTAGTCTCAGGAAACTAAATAAGCATTTTTTTCCCCAGTGGAACACTCTACTTTTCTTCATCCTGTAGCTGCTCCCCCATACAAACAGAAACCTAACCTATCCCCATTTCTAAGTGTCAGCTCCCAATGCACAGGAACATATTTAACACTGATCCCCCAGTGTTGTTCACACACAACACATAAACAGATAATTTTCCCCAGTGTTCACACATACCAGGTAAACAGATAATTTTCTACCAGGCAACACACAGCTACCACACTCTCCTAAAATCCAGAAAGAAACCAAAACCAAAGAAAGAAACACCCACCCAACAGAAAACAAAACCAGATATCAGCACCTAGAACTATAATCTTTTCAATCTTAGATGTCTACACATCAATATAAAGACACAATCGATAACAGCTGGGATAATATGTCTCCACTGGAGCCCCAAAAACTTACCACAGCAGACACTAAATTTACAACATAAAGTGCAAAAAATACCTTAAAACAGCATTATGAATATGATAGAAGTCCTTAAGAAGGAAATGAATAAATTCTATAAAGAAATCCAGAAAAAACACAAAGAGTAGAAAGAAATGAATAAAAGTGGAAATAAAATTAATAAATAAAACTCAAACTGAGGGAAATCGGAAAATGAAAACTGGTAATTCAAACAGAAACTATAGAGGCAAACTTCACCAACAGAATACATGAAATAGAAGAAAAAAATCTCTGACATTGAAGATGCAATAGAAGAACTGGGTTTATTAGTCAAAATTGTTAAATCTAAAAATCTCTCAACAAAAAAATATCAGAAAATCTGGTACACTATGGACAAAAACAAACCTAAGAATCATAGGAATAGAGAAGAGAGAAGACCAACTCAAAGACTCAGGAAATCAAGCCGGGCGGTGGTGGCACACGCCTCCACTTGGGAGACAGAGGCAGGTGGATCTCTGTGAGTTCGAGACCAGCGTGGTCTACAAGAGCTAGTTCCAGGACAGGCTCCAAAACCAGAGAAACCCTGTCTCGAAAAACAAACAAACAAACAAAAAAGACTCAGGAAATGTTTTCAACAAAATCATCAAAGAAAATTGTCCTAACACAAAGTCAGAGATGCCCATTAAGGTACAAGAAGCATGCAGAATACCATATAATATATTGGACAAGGAAAGAAAGTTCTCTTGACACATAATATTCCAAACATTAAACATAGAAAGTAAAACAAAGGATATTAAAAACGGCAAGGGAAAATGATCAAATAACATATAGAACAGACTTATTGTAATTATACCAACTTTCTCAATGGAGAAAAACATAAAGAGATATATTGCAGACTTTGAGGTGTCACAAGTGCCATCCTTGGCTACTATAGCCAGTAGAACTTTGAATTGGCAAAGATGGAAAAATTAAGATATTCCATAATATAACCTAATTTAAGCAACACTTATTTATAAACCAAGCCCTATAGGAGGTGCTGGAAAAAAATTCCAACCTAAAATTATTAACAGCAACTATGAAAACACAAAAATAAATAACCTTAGACCTGAAAAATCAAAACAAGAGAAATGTACACACTCATGAAAGCACATCACCACCACTACCTCCAACAACAACAATAAAATAAGAAGAATCAGCAATCACTGGTTATTGATATCTCTGAAGATTTGTAGGAGCAATTCCCTAATAAAAAGACACAGACTTATAGAATGGGTGTGAGAACAAGATCCATCTTTATGCTGCATCTAAGACATAGCCCTCAACCTCAAGGATAGACATTACTCAGGGTGAAGGGTTGGAGAAACATATTCCAAGCAAATGGATCTATGAAAAAAAACTGCTGTGATCATTTTAACATTTAGCAAAACAGACTTCACATCAAAATTAATCAGAAGACATGAAGAAAAACACTACACACCAAATAAAAAATTTACATACATGACACTTCTGTTCTTAACATGGGTACCCCAAACCACGATGGCACCCAAGTCCATAAAAGGAATACTACCATAACCTAAATTACATATTTACCTTCACACACTGATAATGTGGAACTTCAGTACCACACTCTCAATGATAGATAGGTCATGAAGACAAAATCTATGTAGCATATTGTAAGGGTTAAGACACATTATAAACCAAACAAACTTAATAAATAATTACATGACATTTCACCCAAACACAAAAGAATAAACCTTCTTCTCCACATTTCGTGGAACTTGTTTCAAAATTGATCACATATTCTGGTATAAGTCTTAAAAAATACAAGAAAATTGAAATTACTCCATGCATTCTATCATATCACTATAGATTAAAGTTGTAGTGGTCTTACATAACAGTAACAGAAACAATAGAAAACTTACAAATCTGTGAAAACTAAGAAACTCATTACTAAACAAAAATTTGCCAAGACAGAAATTAAAAATGAAATTAAAGACTTTCTATAATTGAATGAAAATGAATACTTAACATACTAAACCTTCGGGATACAATAAAAACAGATATAAGGGGAAACTTTATAGCAGTAAGTGCCTAAATAAACAATCTGAATAGGTATACTAGAAATTTAACAGAATACTTAAAAACTCTAGAGCAAAAAGAAACCAAACCAAAAAAAAAATGACTAGACAGCAATAAATAATCAAATTGAGCACTGAAATCAATAAAATAGAAACAAAGAATAAATGAAAAAAGATTTGGTTCTTTAAGTAAATCGATAAGATTGACAAATGTTTATCAAAATTAACTAAAGGGTGAAAAGAGAATATACACATTAACAAAGTCAGAAATGAAAAGGGAGATGTAAGAGACACAAAAGAAATCCAGTAAATCATAAGAATAGATTTTAAAAATCTATACTTCACCAAATTGGGAAATGTAAAATAAATGGAAAATTTTGTTCATAGGCACCATTTAACAAAGTTAAACCAAAACCATATAAGTAATTTAAACAGATCTATAACCAGTAGTGAAAAGGAACCAGTTATTAAAACTCTCCCAACCCTCCACCAAAAAAGGGCCAAGGGACAAAGGGCATATGCATAAAATTCTATCTGATTTTCAAGAATTGTCGATGCCAATATTACTCAAATTATATTGCCCAATTCACTCTATGAGGCCAAAGTTACCTTAATATTCAAAATACATAAAGGTACAACAAACAAAGAAAAAAATTACAGATGATTTTCCCTATGAATAGTGATGTAAAAATATTTAATAAAAGATTTTCAATCCAGAATCAAGCAACATATCAAAAAGAATACCCACCATTATTAAGTAGGCTTCATCCAATAGAATCAGGGATTGCTCACCAGCTGCAGATTAATAAATGTAATTCTTCACATAAACAAATTAAAGACAGATACTAGATGATCATTTCATTAGATATATAAAAGGCTTTTGACAAAATCTAACATCATTTCATGATAAAAGGCCCACAGAGACAAGAAAAATTAAGAACATATCTAAGCATAACAAATGTAGTTTACTATAAGCCCATAGCCAACATAAACATAAATGGAGAGAAGTTCAAAACAATTTTATTTAAATCAGAAACAAAAAAATGTTGTGTTGTGAGAGGTGATGTATGCTGTGAATATGTTTTATTGCCATTGGTTAATAAAGAAGCTGCTTTTGGCAGAGTAAAGCTAGGCTGAAAGAGATAGAGAGAGTAGGCAGACTCAGAGAGAAGTCATGTTGCTGCCCGCAGGAGATAGACATCTTCACCAGAACCCACTGGAACTTTGCAGGTTATCCACAGACACATTGTGATACACAGATTGATAGAAATTGGTTAATTTAGTATAAGAGATAGCCAGAAATATGCTTAAGCTATTGGCCAAAAGGTATTTAATAAAGATTTCTGTGTGATTATTTTAATTCTGGGCAGCCGGGAACAAACAATCAATGTCTGTCAACAAATGATACTCAACATGGGGCAAGAATTTCCATGAAAAGACTAAGAAAGCTTTTTTTTTTTAAAAAAAAAAAAAGGCTTCTAGACCCATAAAAATGGGAGCCAAGCACAGCTTCTTGGTAACAGCGTTTGTTTTGTTTTTTTTTTTTTTTTTTCAGATAGGCTCTATTTGCAAGGGAGGTATAATACAAACGACATGGTTTCTTTTAAAAACTGCAGTTTTCTGATTCTTCAGCACAAACAGCTCTGAATCTTTCAGGAGGTCCAGCTATGAAACATTTAAATTGGGTCTGTGAGCAGTGTGTTACAAATTGCTTAATGGTGAAACAGAACTGCTGCAACTCTGGATCTGGGGTAGAAAGAATGGCTCTTGGGGGTAGAGAGAATGGCTCTCGGAGGCAGTTGAACACGCCCTCAACCATGTTGGACTGGGCTGAGCAAGCAGACAGAAGTGCAGAGTTGGTCCTACCCAACCCTGCTTGGAATTAAATAAAAGAGTCCTAGTCAAAAAATAATTACAGATACTCACATAATAAAGAAAAATCCAGATGAAAAGACCTCTGAATGGGTCACAGTGTTGGATAAATGTATGTAGTCTTGAGAGAGAGAGATAGGAAAAAGAATATAGATAGCTATAAAAGCAGTAGTTTTAAAAATCAAAACCAAGTCTTTAAAGAGAAAGAGTACAGACAGTCATAGATTAAAGAAATAAAGAAAAAAGCCATGTAAAAATGGAATATACACAGAGTCTGGATTATGAATGTTATTATGTTTTCTTTGAAATTTTGACTGCAGAGAGGCATTTGCTTCTGGTGACTGTGAAATTCAACCAACATATATATTTTAAAAATATCTTGAATTCAAAATTTGAGTCTAAGGATATGTTGCTTCAGAACAGAGATGCTGCTTTTGTTTCCACAGAGGATGAGAACCTGTGGATCCTTTCCAGACTAATGTGGTTTGATGAACCAAGACTCCTGAAAAGTCACCATGAACAGCCCCAAAAATCACTTCACGAAACAAAAAGCAGGAAACAGTTTGGAGAGAACTATACCCAAATTCCCAAATATTGTTTATAAATGTTTGTTTACATTTAAAAAAGGATATGCTATAGAGATGGATACATTGCATTGATATTGGATCTTGTTCTATTGATACAAATTTAAGGTCAGTTTTGTTATATGTATATTTCTGCTCTTGATTAAGGTATTGTGTTTGTGCAGCTCATTTAAAAATGTAATGTAAATCCAGGTGCTGATAGCACAGGCCTTTAATACCATCACTCAGAAAGCAGAGGTAGGTGGATCTCTGTGAGTCTGAGGCCAACCTGGTCTACAAAAGCTAGTTCCATGACAGGCACCAAAGCTACAGAGAAACATTGTCTTGAACCCCCCCCCTAAAAAAAGGAATAGTTAAAAATATAGGTTAATAGATAGTCATCTCTAATAGTCAAGCTTGTAGTCATGTTAGTAAGTTTTATAATGTACAGAGTTATATTTCAGTTAGATAGATAATCTTCAAACCTTTCAAAGATCTACAGAATATGGCATTTAAAATGTCTTAAGAACTTAGACAGGACCTGGCAGGACCAATCTACTTCAAGAAGATGATAGACATTGAAGAGGCTATCTCATGGAGTTTGTTAGGCATTTGAGCAAGAAACTGCTCTTGTCTGAACTGTTTAACTAGACTTTCAGGACTCACAGAAAAATGACTGCTGAAGCTGCCTAAAGCAGGTGAGTCAGTCCTTCAGGGTTCGTGATACATGAAAGAATCTGCAAGACATGCTGCAAGACACACACAAAAAAAAAACAGTGACTGACAAACTGCCAATATTAGTGGGACCGTCTTTGTAATTTCCTGCTTCATAGAAAAGTCTGCCAGATACTATGGGCCAGCAGGCTGAAGATAGGTGCCCACAATGTTAAAGAAGAACTTTGGGTGACTATCCAGGCAGAAAGATGTCTCTGTCAATTCTAGAGTTTTAAAAGTTGCTTTTCATGCACTTCCTGTTAACATAGGTAATATTATATCATTCTGCATTATTTGGTGGAGTTGATAAATAGATGGTTATAATTTTCTTTAGTTATGATACAAGATTAAGTATATATATAGTAATTGATTCTTGCTTGATACCGATTGTACGTAACCTTGCTGTGTTAAAGTTAAAATCTTCCTTTATATTTATAAAGAAAAGGGGAGGTGATATGGGAGGTGATTTATGCTGTGAATATGTTTTATTGCCATTCATTGGTTAATGAATAAAGCTGCTTTATTTTAGCCAGGCTAAGAGAGATTTATGGAGAGAGTAGGTGGAATCAGAAAGAAGCCATGTGGCTACCCACAGGAAACAGACGCCTCTGCTGGAGCCCACTGGAAAATTGCCAGTAAGGCACAGTCACATGGTGATTCACAGATGAATAGAAATGAATTAATTTAAAGTATAAGAGTTAACCAGAACTACGTTTATGCTATGGGCCATGCAGTATTGAAATTAATACAGATTTCTGTGTGAGTATTTTGGTTCAGGGTAGCTTGGAACCAGCAAGTGACTTCTGCCAACAATTTATATTCCACTCTATACCTAGTCAATATATTACTTTGATTCTTAGCTAAATTAATGAAACAACTGAAAAGAGATCAAGGGACCAGAAAATGGAAAGGAAGAAGTCAAAGTATTTTTATTTGCAAATAATATGATAGTATAAATAAATAAGCTTAAGTAGTTCACCAGGAAACTCCTAGAGGTTATAAACTTTCAGGAAAGTAGCTAAATAGAATACTAACTCACACAAATTTCCTTCCTATATACAAAAAAAAAAACTAAGGAAGTAGTCAAGGAAACAGCATTTTTCACAACAGCCTCAAATAGTATAAAATATATTGGGGTAATTGTAACCAAGAAAGTAAAAGACTTGCTTGGTAAGCCTTCAAGTATTTGAGGAAAGCAATTGAAGATACCCACATTGGAATGACCTTCCATTCTCATGAATTTGTAGGATTAGAGTAGCAAAATGACTATACTATGAAAACTAATCTATAGATTCAATCTAATCCCCATAAAAATTCCTACACAATTCGTCACAAATCTAAATAGTACAAGTTTCAGCTTCATATGGAAACTCAACAACCCTAGGATTGCTAAAACAATCTGGAGATCTAATCATCCCAGATTTCAACTTTTACTTCAGATCTATAGTAATTAAAAGAGGATGGTAATAGCACAACGATCCAACATTTGATCAATGGAATTGAATTGAGAAACTAAAACATAAATAGGCATACATATGGAGACCTGATTTATTTTTTGTTAAAATGCCTGATATACACACTGGGAAAAAATAGCATCTTCAACAAATGGTGCTGGTCTTAACCATAAAATCATTTATGGAGAAAAAGACGTTCTGAACAGGACACTAGTAGCTCAAATATTAGGATCAATAAGTAATAAATGGGACCTCATGAAACTGAAAAGCTTCTGTAATGCTACAGACACTGTCATTCAAATAAAGCAGCAGTCTAGAGAACAGAAAAAGATTTTTATCAACTCCACAACAGATATATCACTTATATCCAAAATATATGAAGAAATCAAGAAAATATACGCTCAGTTTTGATCTTTGATCATTTATAGAAGTCTGAAAAATATATGTTTCCTATTTTCTACTAGAATTTTTGATTCATCCTCCATGATTATAGCAGTATGGCTTTTTACAGAAGGCACTGGATTTTCTAATTTTCCTTGGAAAGCATGTCCTTTACAGTGACTAGGAATGACTAGACCATGTTTGACCTGGCAGACTGAAAGAGGCCCCTTAAGGAGTTTCCTGATGGTAACAGTTTGCCTTGTTTATCTCTTGCCTCTTCCACATCTTGTACATAATTCAGAAATTTGAGGCCTTCTATTTTTGTCATTCCCAGAAAAAAACATTATTTCTAGGAATGCCCTGTCTACAGTACCTTCTCAGATGGCCTATTTTACCAAATTAAAGCATTTGGTATGTTGGTGTCTCTTCATATCTTTGGAAATTGCTTATCCTTCCCAAACATCAGTATTATAGTCAAATAACTCAACATTGACTGTGTGCAGGATCCATTCTTCCATTGGTGCTGATTTGACCTTTAAAGTCCCAATTATCTTTTTGTATTCTAAGCACTTAATGGGGTCTGTGAGCAAACTGCTTAATGGTGACATAAATCTACTGTATCTCTGGAGCTGGGGTGGTGAGAATGGCTTGCAGAGATGGTAAACATGCCTCTACCAGGTGGTATTAGGCAGAGCAAACAGGCCGGACCATAGAGTTGGTCCTAGTCACTCCCACTTAGTACTAAAAAAAGATTATACTGGTTAAAAATGATTACAAATAAGCAATAAAAAATAAAATAAAAAGACTTCTAAATGGGTCACAATATTGAATAAATGTACATGGGCTTATAAAAATATAAAAAGTCAGAATATTATTATTATTATTATTATTATTATTATTATTATTATTATTATGTTTTCTTTAAATTTTTTGACTACAGAGAGGCATTTGATTCTGGGGGCTGCTAAACTAAACCAACATATAAAATTTAAAGGTATCTTGACTTCAGAATTTGAGTCTAAGTATATGCTACTTTAGAAAAGAGGTTCTTTTCTAAACCTGTGGATTTTTTCAAGGCTAATATGAAAAAGACCACCCAAAATGTCTCCATAAACCCTAAAAATACTTCACTAACAACCAACAAAAAACAGCTTTTAAAACAACTACACGCTATCAAACCCAGCTTGCATCTAGAACCCTCCCCCCTTCTGTCTCCCTTCCATCTTCAGGGCACTGGGGCCGAATCCCGAGGACAACCTAGCGGGAGCTCCTTTGTTTCAATAGCCTGCCTACAGCAAGCAAGGTGGGCTATTTGTTTACGAGCTACCCAACCAGCATGGAGATCTGATCTTGGCACCAGGAGAGACATCACTCGAGCACCAAAAAGCCATCACTGGGGAGTGCCATCACTGGGAAGGTACATCATAGGCAAGGAGACCAGATCCCGTAAAAGAAGATCCATAGGGAAGCATTCGGAGGAAGAGATAGGCAGGAGCCAATGCAAAAATTCACCCAACAATCTGAAAAACAACATGAAACCACCAGAACCCAGTGACCTCACAACAGGAGGACATGAACATCTTAATCAAGAAGAAGTAGAAAAAATTGACTTTATGAAAGTGATTGACGCCCTTAAACAGCAAAAAAATGGCCTTGTAGAAATGGATGAGAAGTATAACAGAAATTTTGAAGAATTGAATAAATCAGTGAATGATACCCTAGGAAACCAAGGAAAAACAATCAAACAGATAATGGAAACAGTTCAAGACTTGAAAACTGAAATGGAGGCAAAGAAGAAAACACAGAGGGCCGGCTGGACATGGAAAATCTAGGTAAATGAATAGAGACTACAGAAATAAGCATAACCAGCAGAATACAAGAGATAGAAGAAAGAATCTCAGATTCTGAAGATAACATAAAGAAAATAAACGCACTGATCAAAGAAAACACCAAGTCCAACAAACTCTCAGCACAAAACATTCAGGAAATATGGACCTAAGAATAATAGGAGTAGAAGAAGGAGAAGAAGTGCAGCTCAACAGTCCAGAAAATATATTTAATAAAATTATAGAAGAAAACTTTCCCAACCTAAAGAAAGATTTACCTATGAAGGTTCAAGAAGCATACAGAACACTGAATAGGCTGGATCAAAAAAAAAAATCCCCTCACCATATAATAATCAAAACACAAAGCATACAGAATAAAGAAAGAATATTAAGAGCTACAAAGGAAAAAGGCCAAGTTACTTATAAAGGTAAACCTATCAGACTTACACCTGACTTCTCTATGGAAACCATGAAAGCCAGAAGGTCCTGGATAGATGTACTTCAGAAACTAAGAGACCATGGATGCAAGCCCAGACTACTATACCTAGCCAAGCTTTCGTTCACTATAAATGGAGAAAACAAAATTTTCCAGGATAAAAACAAATTTAAACAATACATAGCCACAAATCCAGCCTCACTAACCAAGGAGTCCAACAATGATCACAATAACTCAGACATCTAGAGACCTTTCACCAGCGCAACTCAAAGAAGGGAAACACACAAACTCTACTACTGAAATAGTGACCGGAGTTAACAACCACTGGTCATTAATATCACTTAATGTCAATGGACTCAACTCACCTATAAAAAGGCACAGACTAAGAGATTTGATACAAAAACAGGATCCAACATTCTGCTTTCTACAAGAAACACATATCAAACACAAAGACAGGCACCTACTCAGAGTAAAGGGCTGGGAAAAGGCTTATCAAGCAAATGGAGCTAAGAAACAAGCAGGTGTGGCCATACTAATCTCTAACAAAGTTGACTTCAAACTTAAATCAATCAGAAAAGATGGAGAGGGACATTTTATACTCATAACTGGAACAATTCAACAGGATGAAGTCTCAATCCTAAATATCTATGCCCCTAATTTAAAAGCACCCACGTATGTAAAAGAAACATTACTAAAACTCAAAGAAGCCATCAAACCGCACACACTAATAGCAGGAGAATTCAACACTCCTCTCTCACCAATGGACAGGTCAAACAGACAGAAACCTAACAGAGAAATTAGAGAATTAAAGGAGGTAATGAATCAATTGGACTTAAGAGACATCTATAGAATATTCCACCCAAATAGGAAAGAATATACCTTCTTCTCTGCAGCTCATGGAACCTTCTCGAAAATTGACCACATACTCGGTAACAAAGCAAACTTCCACAGATACAAAAAAATATTGGTAAGCACATGTGTCTTATCAGATCACCATGGATTAAAGTTAGAGTTCAACAACAATGTTACCCTCAGAAAGCCTACAAACTCATGGAAACTGAGCAATCAACTATTGAAACCACACCTGGATCAAGGAAGAAATAAAGAGAGAAATTAAAGTCTTCCTTGAATTCAATGAAAATAAAGAAACAACATACTCAAACTTATGGGACACTATGAAAGCAGTCCTGAGAGGAAAGTTCATAGCACTAAGTGCCCACTTAAGGAAAACAGAGAAAGCACACATTGGAGACTTAACAGCCCACCTGAAAGCTCTAGAAAAAAAAGAAGCAGACTCACCTGGGAGGAGTAGAAGACTGGAAATAATCAAACTGAGGGCTGAAATCAACAAAATAGAAACACAGAAAACAATCCAAAAAATCAATGAAACAAAAAGCAGGTTCCTGGAGAAAATCAACAAGATTGATAAACCCCTATCCAAACTGATCAAACGGCAGAGAGAGATTATGCAAATTAATAAGATCAGAAAAGAAAAGAGGGACATAACCACAGACACAGAGAAAATTCAGAGAATCATTAGATCTTACTACAAAAGCCTGTATGCCACAAAACTGGAAAATGTAAAAGAAATGGACACTTTTGTAGATAAATACCGTATACCAAAGTTAAACCAGGACCAGGTGAACAATCTAAATAGACCTGTTAGTTGCGAAGAATTAGAAGCTGTTATCAAAAACCTCCCTACCAAAAAAAGCCCAGGACCAGATGTTTTCAATGCGGAATTCTACCAGAACTTCCAAGAAGACCTAATACCTATACTCCTTAATGTATTTCACAATATAGACACAGAAGAGTCATTACCAAATTCCTTTTATGAAGCTACAGTTACTCTGATACCAAAACCACACAAAGACTCAACCAAGAAAGAGAATTATAGGCCAATCTCACTCATGAAAATTGACACAAAAATCCTCAACAAATTACTGGCAAACCGAATCCAAGAACACATTAGAAAAATTATCCATTATGATCAAGTAGGCTTCATCCCAGAGATGCAGGGCTGGTTCAACATACGAAAATCTATCAATGTAATCCATAATACAAATAAACTGAAAGAAAATAACCATATGATCATTTCATTAGATGCTGAAAAAGCATTTGACAAAATTCAACATCCCTTTATGATAAAAGTCTTAGAGAGATTAGGGATACAAGGGTCATACCTAAATATAATAAAAGCTATTTACAACAAGCCGACAACTAACATCAAATTAAATGGAGAGAAACTCAAAGCCATTCCAGTAAAATCAGGAACATGACAAGGCTGTCCACTCTCTCCATACCTCTTCAATATAGTGCTTGAAGTTCTAGCAATAGCAACAAGAGAACATAAGTGGATCAAGGGGATTCGAATTGGAAAGGAAGAAGTTAAACTGTCGTTATTTGCAGATAATATGATAGTGTACATAAGCGACCCTAAAAACTCTACCAAAGAACTTTTACAGCTGATAAATACCTTTAGTAATGTGACAAGATACAAGATCAACTCCAAAAAAACTGTCGCCCTCCTATACACAAAGGATACGGAAGCAGAGAGGGAAATCAGAGAAGCTTCAC
This sequence comes from Neodon shergylaensis, assembly GCA_025134845.1. Classification (NCBI taxonomy): domain Eukaryota; kingdom Metazoa; phylum Chordata; class Mammalia; order Rodentia; family Cricetidae; genus Neodon; species Neodon shergylaensis. The sequence continues at coordinate 1,771,320 of JABTXL010005930.1, forward strand.
CTTTCACGATAGCAACAAACAGAATAAAATATCTTGGGGTATCTCTAACCAAGGAAGTGAAAGATCTATTTGACAAGAACTTTAAGGCATTGAAGAAAGAAATTGAGGAGGATACCAGAAAATGGAAGGACCTCCCTTGCTCTTGGATTGGGAGGATCAACATAGTAAAAATGGCAATTCTACTAAAGGCAATTTATATATTAAATGCAATCCCCATTAAGGTCCCATCAAAATTCTTCACAGATCTTGAGAGGACAATAATGAACTTTATATGGAAAAACAAAAAACCCAGGATAGCCAAAACAATCTTATACTATAAAGGAACTTCTGGAGGCATTACCATCCTTGATTTCAAACTCTACTACAGAGCTACAGTAATGAAAACAGCGTGGTACTGGCATAAAAACAGAGAAGTCAACCAATGGAATTGTATAGAAGGCCCGGATTTTAACCCACAAACTTATGAACACCTTGTTTTTGATAAATGAGCTAAAAGTATACAATGGAAGAAAGAAAGCATCTTCAACAAATGGTGCTGGCACAACTGGATGTCAACCTGTAGAAGAATGAAAATAGACCCATATCTATCACCATGCACAAAACTCAAGTCCAAATATATCAAAGACCTCAATATCAGTCTGAACACACTGAACCTAACAGAAGAGAAAGTGGGAAGTACCCTACAACAGATGGGCATAGGAGACAGCTTCCTATGTATAATCCCAGCAGCACAGACATTAAGGGCAACATTGAATAAATGGGACCTACTAAAACTGAGAAGCTTCTGTAAAGCAAAGGACACTATCACTAAGACAAAAAGGCAACCTACTGACTGGGAGAAGATCTTCACCAACCCCGCAACAGACAAAGGTCTGATCTCCAAAATATATAGAGAACTCAAGAAACTAGACTTTAAAATGCTAATTAACCCAATTAAAAATGGGGCACTGAACTGAACAGAGAATTCTCAACAGAAGAAGTTCAAATGGCCAAAAGACACTTAAGGTCATGCTCAACCTCCCTAGCTATCAGGGAAATGCAAATCAAAACAACTTTGAGATATCATCTTACTCCTGTCAGAATGGCTAAAATCAAAAACACTAATGATACCCTTTGCTGGAGAGGTTGTGGAGGAAGGGGTACCCTCATCCATTGCTGGTGGGAATGCAAACTTGTACAACCACTTTGGAAATCAGTGTGGCGGTTTCTCAGGAAATTCGGGATCAACCTACCCCTGGACCCAGCAATACCACTCTTGGGAATATACCCAAGAGATGCCCTATCATATGACAGAAGCATTTGTTCAACTATGTTCATAGCAGTATTATTTGTAATAGCCAGAATCTGGAAACAACCTAGATGTCCTTCAATGGAAGAATGGATGAAGAAAGTGTGGAATATATACACATTAGAGTACTACGCTGCGGTAAAAAACAATGACTTCTCGAATTTTGCATGCAAATGGATGGAAATAGAAAACACTATCCTGAGTGAGGTAACCCAGACCCAAAAAGATGAACATGGGATGTACTCACTCATAATTGGTTTCTAGCCATAAATAAAGGTCACGGAGTCTCTAATTTGGTGATCCTAAAGAAGCTAAATAAGAAGGTGAACACAAAGAAAAACATATAGTTATACTCCTGGCTATGGAAAGTAGACAAAATTGCCGGGGAGTAATTTTGGGATCTTGGGGGTGGGGTGGGATGGGAGTATCGGGGGATGGGGAGAGAAAAGTGAGAAGGGGAGGATGAGGGAAACTTGGGGAAACAGGATGATTGGGATAAAGGAAGGTTGGATAGGGGAGCACGGAAGCACAAATCTTAGTTAAGGGAGCCACCTTAGGGTTGGCAAGAGACTTGAACATAGAGTGGCTCCCAGGAGCCCAAGGCGATGTCCCCAGTTAGTTCCTTGCGCAGCTGAAGATAGGGAACCTGAAATGACCCTATCCTATAGCAATACTGTCGAATATCTTGCATATCACCATAGAAACTTCATCTGGTGATAGATGGAGATAGAGACAGAGACCCACACTGGAGCACCGGACTGAGCTCCCAAGGTCCCAATGAAGAGCAGAAGGAGGGAGAACATGAGCAAAGAAGTCAGGACCACAAGGGGTGCACCCACCCACTGAGACAGTGGGGCTGATCTATTGGGAGCTCACCAAGGCCAGATGGACTGTGACTGAAAAAGCATGGGATAAAAACGGACTCTCTGAACATGGCGAACAATGAGGGTTGATGAGAAGCCAAGGACAATGGCACGGGGTTTTGATCCTACTTCATGTTCTGGCTTTTTGGGAGCCTAGCCAGTTTGGATGTTCACCTTCCTAGACCTGGATGGAAGGGGGAGGACCTTGGACTTTTCCACAGGGCAGGGAACCCTGACTGCTCTTTGAACTGGAGAGGGAGGGGGAGAGGGGTGGGGGGAGAGGGAGAAGGGTGGGAGGAGGGGGAGGGAAATGGGAGGCTGGGAGGAGGCGGAAACTTTTTTTTCTTTTTCTCAACAAAAAATTAAAAAATAAAAATAAAACAACTACACCCAGTTTCCAAAATAATTGTTTATAAATATTTATTTCCATTTTAAATGGGTTGGTTATAATAATGGTCACGGTCAATTTCTAAAAAAAATACCTTAAGGAGAATATGATATAGAGATGAATACTTTGCATAGCATATATATTTGCTCTTGTTTAAGATATTGTGTTTGTGAAGCTCATATAAAATGTAATGTATCACGAAAATTATATATTAATAGGTAGTCATTTATAATAATCAAACTTGTAGTAATGTTAAGTTTTCTAGATATTCAAAGATTATTTTAGTTAGATAATCTTCAGCACTTCAAGGATAAAATATGGCATTTAAAATGTTTTAAGCACTTAGACTTTTCTCAACAGGGTGACATGTCTGCTTCTGGCAGCACTAATTACTTCAGAGAGGTTTGTGGACATTTAAGAAACTTGTTATAAAATTTGCCTTCAATGTGACAAGGCTAGCCATTTGGGAAAGAAATTGCTTTTGACTGATCTGCTTGATGGTATGCTGTTTAAACTGGACATGCAAGATCCACAGAAAAGTGACTGAAAAATTGTCAATATAAGCCAAACAGTCTTTCAAATTTCCTTTTTCATGAAAAAGTCTGCCAGATACTATGGACCTGTTGGCTGAAGATGGATGCGCCGATATTACAAAAGAATTCTGTGTGACAGTCCAGGCAACAAGATGTCTCTATCATTTCATTTCTTTTTTTTTTCATCTCCCAAAGCCTTTATTGTTTTTCTGTTCATAGTCTGATTTGATATCAGTCCCTATCCATGCCCCCAATGATGAACCAGTTAGTCTAGATGAGCTAATCCTGGTTACTATAGTTTGCTTTCTCTGGTGCTGCAGCAGTAGCATGTAGGAAACAGATGGCATCAGTTGCTGAAGTCTCTGTTCCCTCCCATTGGTCTGTTTGATTTTTCTTGCTCCAGATGCTTTAACTTTTTTTCTCTTGTTTTATTACTTTATAAATAATACCAATCAAAATTCCCACTTCCTCCCCTCCTCCCACTTCCCTCTCGCTCCCCTACACACCCTTTCCTCCTCCCCCCTCCAGTTCTAAGAGAGGGCAGGGTGTTGCCTTCTGGGAAGTCCAAGGCCCTCCCCCTACATCTAGGCTTAGGAAGGTATGCATCCAAAGAGAATAGAATCCCAAAAAGCCACATCAGAGCACTGGACTGAGCTTCCAAGGTCCAGTTGAAGAGTGAAAGGAGGGAGAATATGAGCAAGGAAGTCAGGACCACGAGGGGTTGGTCCACCCATGGAGACAGTGTACCTTAGCTAATGGGAGATCACCGACTCCAGCTGGACTGGGACTGAACGAGCATGGGATCAAACTGGACCCTCTGAATGTGACTGACAATTGGGGCAGACTGAAGGGCCAATGATAATGGCACTGGGATTTGTCTCTACTGCATGTCTCTGTCATTTCTAAAGTTTTAAAAGTTATAATGAACTTTATATTTACTTAGGTAATATTATATCCCCCTAAAGTCTTTTATGGAGTTAAAGACTACATAGTTACTATTTTCCTTAGTTATGATAAAAGATAAATTAGATATAAAACTTTAAACTCATAAAATATTATAACTATAATTCTTTCTTGATCCCTGTTTTGTTATATTTAATTTTACTATGTTAAGTTAAAACTTTCCTTTTTGTTTAGACAGAAAAGGGAAAATGATGTGGAATTCCCCTCTGAATGCTGTGAATATATTTATTACCCTTTGTTAATAAAAAAGCTGCATTTGCTTATGGCTGGGCAGAATATAGTCAGGCTGGAAGAGATAGAGATAATAGACAGTCAAGGAGAAAGCATGTAGCTGCCGAAGAAGAAACACATTGGAACATTATCTGGTGAGCCACAGCTTTGTGGCAATACACAGATTGGTAGAATTTGGTTAATTTAAGATATAAATATACCTAGGAATATGTCTAACCCATTTGCCAAGCAGTGTTATAATAAATATAGTTTTGTATGATTATAAGGGTATGGGAAACCAGGAAATCAGTGAGCATTCCCTGTCTACAAAGCTCAAACTGTATCTCCATGTCTGATGTCAAAATGCTCTTTGAAAATCCAACTCCATTTAGCTCTGTTGACTGCAACATTTCTTTTTCTTGGGCTGGTTCTATTCTCTGTCAGCAACTTTCCTCAGCAGGGTCTTATCCCAATGCTCTGGCTTCTCCAACATTTTGGGGTATCCAATTCAATGCAGGTTTCACATCTACAGCTTCCTGAAATGGCTTCTCTAGGTCTTCATTCAGAGATACCACTGACACATGCATGGTCTCAGCAGTTTTTCTTAGTCATAAAGGCAAATTCCATAGCCTCTTTCTTCGACCTTAACTCCAAAGTTAAGAACCACATAGCTGAAGCTGCCAAATTCTTCTGAGGCAACGGGAAGTATTTCATGCCACTGGGAGTAGCTTGAACATATGGAACCTCAAAGCCCATGCCCACAGTGACACACATCTCCCAACCAGGCCATGCCTACTGCAACAAAGTCGTACTTCCAAATAGTACCACTCTCTTTGAGGGCTACTTTCTTTCAAATCACCACATTTATATAAAGTTTTATCATTGGCAATCACCAAGGAAACAGAAATCAAATCTGCAGCAAGATGTTGTTGCCTCGGAGGCTTAAATGTCAATCATAGAAAAGATAAAAATAATGTGTATTATTAGCATATAATTATTAGCAAAGGTGGTGGAAAGAAAATCTGCCAATACTGAGGTGGGGATGTGGATATTCACTGTTAATACAATGTTTTGGAAAGAATTAAAGATGATCCTCAAAAACAAGTAAGACAAACATAGAACCAGAAATATGGTGTGTTTTTATTCTTATATAGAATCTGAAAATACGTCTGAATACTCATAAAGAAAAAAGAGTGGTGTTTAGCAGAGTGAAAGGGAAGTGATGGAGGATGCCAACAAATATAACCTGGAGTTTTATAAGCTGAGTTCTGGAAATTGAATGTACCTCATGACTAACATCATTTCTAGTAGTAACTTATAATGGAAGTTCAATAGCAAAGAATTGGCAATGTTATATTTTGAAATTTCTTCCTGGGAGTAGATTCTATGAGCTCTTAAAAACATACACACCTAAGCATACAGATGTTGTTAGAGACAAGTCACACAATAAACTGACATCTGTGGAAGTCCAGCTTCGACTGTGTTCTTCTGTTCCACGGTAGGGGCATGTGGATTAAAATTATTAAGCAAAAGGAAGAGTGATATGAGAGAAATAAAAGACAGAAACACAAAATAGCACTGGGAGGGACTATTGAATTTGCTCGCATTTATTTTCCACATGCTTATGTACTCTACTCCAAAAGGGGAGGGGGAGACAACAGACTTTATTAACATAATAAGCTTAAATTCTCCGATCTTTGGTCAAGTATAGATCAACATCTATACTCAAAATACTGATCAACCACACTGGGTCAGGATATCTTGTTTGTAGCCACACCTATTGTCAACTACTTTGAATGAGCAAAAATAAGTTCAAATTCTCTGACCTTCAGTAAAGGTAGAACAGGACTCACATCTGTGGACACTGGCATACACACACACATATACACAACCACACAGGTGTACACATGCACACACATACCATTGCTTAGATACACTGCAGTAACAGTTTGTTTTGTGTACATATATCAGAAAATTGTGGCTTATACCTTCAATGTGTACAAATATGCTCCAAAATAGTAAAGTATCAATTAGAATATCTTCCCCTGTGTTTTCTGAAGACTATTCTAACTCTCATTCAGGTGTAGACTTATGAGTCACTTAATTTCCCCACTAATTCCAACTGTTTTCTAGAGAAAGAAAGGGAAACAAAGGAAAAGAGAATATTCCTTAAGTGTGTTTGAAAGAAATCTTTAAAGAGTAAGGTTTTAATTATTATTCAGTGAACTTCATTTAAATGAACAATGTCAAGGTGACAACAGAGACATTAATTACAATTAGTCTTTCTTGTGAAGTGTATGACTTAAAGGGGGAAATACTTGGCATGTATGTAGGTAACAGAATATAGGATAAATAGTGATTAAAGGTCAAGACAATAGAGTCCAATTGGGGACTTGGCACATGAACTATATTTACTTGTAGCCCCTTACTTTATTTTAATTGCATTTTGTATTTAGACCTTTGTCCTTCACATTTTGGTATTTCCAAATTCATCTTTGCTGCTGTTACTGTAAGTTGCATAGAATGAAGACTCTCAACTTTGAAATAGGAATGTAAAAAGAATAAGGATTTAATACATTGTGCTGTTGTTAGTTAACTCTTTTATTGCAGTATTGCAAAACTGCCTAAAAAGAAAAAAAATGTTACATCAAATTCTGCATTTACATTAGTAGGTTTTGTATGTCTTTACTGAATATGATATGTTTCTGTTTATTTCAGTATCTTCATTTTTAAACAGATGCAGTTTGTTTACAGTTTATCACAACAAGTACCACTTAACCAATAATGTTTCTAGACCCTAACTGTCACTGGTTTACATCTGCAGACATGATAGCTATTAGTGTCCTATTTGTTGTATGTTTTCCATTATTGAATATATGCATTTTTCAGAAACTTGTGCTGTGCCATGTCCTTATTTTGTTTCATTCAGTCTCAGTAAAACAATAATACAATAATTTTAAAAAATTAAAGGTGCAAATTATTCCCTTCTTCCTTTATTCTTTCCTCCCTCTCTCTTTCCCATCCTTCTTTGCTTCTTCCATTATTATTTCATTCTGTCTTCATTTCTCCCTTCCTCTCTCTCTTCCACCTCTGAATTCTGCCTTCTTCTCTCCCCCTCTTGCTCCTTCCCACTCTTCGTCCTTCTTTGTATCTCCATCTCTTGTCTCCAGTATCTCTAGTTCTTGCTTGTCTCTCAGCAACCCTTCATTCCTCAGACTGGCTGCCTGTAGCAGAATCAGAATTAGCTGACTGAAATCAGACTCTGTGCTAACAGTGATTGGAAGACATTCCAAAGGCAAATGCCAGAAACCTTGGCTTCGCCACTGGGAACTTTTGTTTTTTGAAATTTATGTAATAATTTTTCACTCCTGTAATTTAGCAATGATTTTTTTAAATAACATTTTCATGTTTTCAATGTGTTAGTTATCATTTTCATGATTGTGTTTCTAAGAAGTGTTTATGTTATCTGATATTTTTCTGATTTATACCTGGAATTATTTCAAATTGATTGGGTTTCATTTTATTTTTGAAGATAGAAAAAGCATTGCATGGTAAATTTCTTCTAATGAGAATTATTTGTTAAAACAGAGTGATTAAGGATTCAGTATCAGAGATCTGTGCATTTAAGGATGTAGTCCATCATATCTGGATAGCTCTCTGAGCTTAGTGCAAAGTAGGGGACCTCTTTTCTGAGTGGGCCTTCATCTTTTCTATCTACTTTTACTTGGAGAGTGTCTCTAAGTACAAATGCCTGAGAGTATTTGTAGGGTGACCCTGTCCAGAGGCTCCCTGCAAATGCTGTTGAGTCAGCACCTGAGTCCCACTCATGCCTCCCTACTGCATGACAATTAAGCACTGTATCATCATCAATCAGCCCTTCCCACCCATAACCTATAGAACTCATATATACCTTATCCCGGAAACAACACAATGAGCTGTCTCTCTGAAGTTATTTTCTTTGTTTTATGGCTGTCCTAACCCTGCTAACCACTTCTCCTTTGGCCTTCATGGGCTGGTGGTCCCTAAGGGAAAGGAGACCTACAATTCAGAAATATAAGAACTACTGAAGCTATCTTTCAATGTTTCAGCCACAGCAATCCATTAGAAACAGGGTCCTCATATGTAGACATTACATCAATGGAAATCAAAAGAAGATGTGCAGTAAATGGCTAAAGGAACATGGACCTATGAAGTTGATGAAGAACAGCTGGAATCTATATTCCCTTTGGCTCTGTTCATTGTTGGTCTCAACATGGAATATTCCATGAAATTATACTTCATGTCTCTTTTCTCTATTTTTTTTTATTTTTCTATTCAAATATTTACACTTCGTCCCCTCCTCCCATTCCCCTCCCACTCCCCCACTCCCCCTCCTTCCTCCCTGTCTCTCCTTAAGAAAGAGCAGGGTACCCTACCCTGTGGGAAGTCCAAGGCCCTCCCTCCTCCATCCAGGCCTAGGAAGTTGTGTATCCAAATAGACTAGGGTCCCAAAAAGCCAGTACATGCGGTAGAAACAGGTCCCAGTGCCATTATCCATGGTTTCTCAGTCTGCCCCCATTGGCAGCCACATTCAGAGAGTCCGATTTGATCACATGCTCGTTCAGTCCTGGTCCAGCTGGATTTAGAAGAGGCACACTGTCTCAGCGGGTTGATCAACCCCTCATGGTCCTGACTTCCTTGCTCATCTTCTCCCTCCTTCTGCTCTTCAACTGGACCTTGGGAACTCAGTCCATTGCTCTGATAAAGGTTTGTGTCTCTATCTCCATTAGCCGGACTATCCTGAGTGAGATAACCCAGACCCAAAAAGACGAACATGGTACGTACTCACTCATTAGTGGACTCTAGCCATAAACAAAGGACATTAAGCCTATAGTTCAGAAGCCTAGAGAAGCCAAATAACAAGGTGAACCCAAAGAAAAACATAAATAGATCCACCTGGAAATTGGAAGCAAACAAGATTGCCTAGCAAAAGTTGGGAGCATAGGGGTTGGGTGGGGGTGGGAGAAGGGGAGGGGGGAGAGAGAAGGGAGAAGGGAAAGACTGGGGAGAGCTTGGGGGAGTGGGATGGTGGAGATAGAGGAAGGGCAGATATAGGAGCAGGGAAAAAGATATCTACATTAAAGGAACCATTTTAGGGTTGGCAAGAGACTCGGCTCTAGAGGAGATCCCAGGTGTCCACGGGGATGTCCCCAGCTAGGTCCTTGGGCAGGAGAGGAGAGGGTGCCTGAACTGGCCTTACCCCACTATCACACTGACGACTATCTCGAATATCTCCACTTTATTCTTTTTCGCCTTTATGGCAACTTTCAAGTAAATAAGATTACCAGTGTCCTTTACTTTATGGTGAACATAGTTTTGACCACTATTGATGTGTATTTAACTGTGTGTACTGAAAAACCAGCCAAAGCCTAAAAACAAAGACTAATATTGAAATCCAAGGTAGAGTGTCAGGGTACAATGAAGTGGACAACACTCTGTGCTAGTGGTGCTAACACCAGTTGGAATCTGGGTCAATTTCCTCCAGGTTTGGGGCCTGTCATTCAAGAAATTTAAATGAAGGCTCCTACAGATTGCAATGGATCAGGGAACTTTACATCAAGCAAAGTTGCAATAGAGGTAAAAAATATTCTATTAAGATTGATAGCAGGTTACATGGATGAAGGTACTAAAGGGCCCTGAGTTTGATTCATGAAATCTGAGAAAAAGAGTAGTCTAGAGAAAAGAGCACATTAGTTTGAATTGCTGTCTATTTTGAATGACAGATAAATTACTTAATGTCTTATCTCTGAGTATGCCCTTCCCATAATATACCTGATTATAACCATATGCATATCTAATTGTGCACCCACATAAGATATCAAATTGGAAATTCTCCTTAAAAGTTCATTATAAGATACTTTTCTTTAGGGCACATTTGCCCTAAATCTCCAAGCTAGATTGACTCCTTCCCAGTAATTCCTAACTGAGTTTTAGGGTGTGCTTGAATGGAAATAGGGAATTATCTAGCGGTTGATAAGGGCAGTAACTTATTCCCATTGTTTAATTTATGCATAACTTAAAGCAGGACATAGTCATAAGTTACCAAAAGGTTTCTAGGTGCCCTGTTTCGAGCTTTCCCCCTGTCAAGTGTGTGTGTGTGTGCGCGCGCGCATGTGTGTAGGCGTGAGGAGCAGGTTGAATTTAAAGATGAATGTCTCAGATTGATTTATTACAAGAAAGTACACATAACCAAGCCACATGGAGTCCTGAGATGCTATTCTGGTACTTAGTTTCCTATGTCAGTATGCAATCAAGGTTTGGGTTTTGTATAATTTTTAAATTGTTTTGCTGTGTTGAGGGAGTGTTCCTAATTGACAGCAGCCCTTTGGACTTGGTTGGACTGACTCTCCATTTCTAGGATACAGTATAATGGTTGATCATTTTTAAAATCCTGACCATATGGCCTGTTCTTGTAATTATTAGACTAGGTTTGATTAGGTTTCATAAAGTCATTCATAAAAGTATATAATATATCAAGTTTATTTCATTTCCTACTACCTTACCTTTCTAACCTTTTCTTTTTCCTTTTCTACAATTATGTCATATCTGCATTTATGATATTATTTATCTATGCTGGAAAAATTGTACTATATATATACACAATAGAACTTTTTCCAACATACAGAAAAAGGGACTTATGTTATTTGCTGGGGGAAAAATGCAATTGAAGAAAATCTTGTTAAGGGAATTGAGTCAATATCAGACATGTTAAATATTACATGTTTTCTCTCTTTTATGGCTGTTATATTTTATACCATTACTTATATAATACTCTTAAAGGCAAATAATTTTGGAGCTAAAAGTCAAAAAAGGTTTCATTTGAATCTGCCTATGGTATTTTTGTGTTTCTCTTGTATAATTTGGTTAAAAATAATGGAATCAAGTTAATACTAGAAATGAATATCTACATCTAAATTTTAAGCCACCATTCCAAACATTATATTTATATCTTTATTTTTAGGTTTTTTGAATAATCTAGTTTATAATTACTTCACTAAGAGTTCGTCTGCTTAATGGATGGGAAATACAATTTAAAGTAATGATAACTCTTTAACTCATTGTCTTTGAAACATTTTGGAAGGTGAGCTATATATCTTGCAAAGTCTGTGCAATTTTTGTCTTAAATAATATCCTTTTTGTCTGGACTTCTCTAGATTTCCTGAGAGCAAAATGATAATACAGAGTGTGAAACCTTCCAGTTATTATATAAATATGCTCACATTTACACAAGTGCCACTAATAAAGCCCAACATTAAAAAACATACAGCCTAGCATGTGTAATGTCTTGAGTGTGATCCCAGCTATTTGATAAAACAAAAAACTAATTACAAATATATTAAAAGTTCCTATAGATTTATAATAACAATTTACCTATACTGGTTTATTCTATAGCCTTTTCATATGTTCATAACAAGTAACAACTAATTTCAAATTCATTTTTTGATAAGATATTCATTGTCATCTTTTCAAGGTATAATATAAGAGATTTTTATTTACTGAATTTATTGTTTCATTAGGATTACTAACTAATAGAAAGTGAATAGCTTTGTATAAGTTCTCTTCAATCAATTTCTATTATTGCTAGGATCAAACCTTTGATATAAACAATTTTAAAGAAAAAAAGACTTACTTTCTCATGGATTTATAAATATTTCTTCAAGACTGCTGAAAAACACGAAAAAGCAGAGCATTTGATATCCCGATGACAAGGAAAGAGATAAAGGGAATCCAGATGGACCAAAGCAAATTCTAGTCCTCAGGAGATTGCAGAACGACATTCTTCCTAAGGTGAGACCCTGTTTGTGCTTTTTGCCACTCTCAAATGGTACTACATTATGAATTAACTGATTAAATTAGAGCTATTATAATTTAATCAATACTGGAAACACCCACAAACTAAATATTTCTCAAAGAATCTCTAAACAAACATGAAGACAGGAATAACCATTACACCAGTACAAACAACAAAAACAAAATAAACCCACTAAAATCCAAAGCAAGTTAGGGATTGTGGAAGACAGGAGATATCACCAAGTATTTTTTTTTAAAAATAGAATTAATCTCTTTTTTTTTTTTTTTTTATATATATATATATATATATATATATATATATATATATTTTTTTTTTGGTTTTTCGAGACAGGGTTTCTCTGTGGCTTTGGAGCCTGTCCTGAAACTAGCTCTGTAGACCAGGCTGGTCTTGAACTCACAGAGATCCGCCTGCTTCTGCCTCCCGAGTGCTGAGATTAAAGGCATGCGCCACCATCGCCCGGCAAACTATATTTTCTTGAATGTTAAATATATGTTTAATTTGGAGAACTTTAATTCTTTTGAGCTTGATATTTGGTTGCTGTGGTATCTCAGAGTATAGAAAGACCTAATTACTTTAAAGTGTCTTCAAGAATAAGATTTTATCATCATATTAAAAATGACAGAGTTACAAATATGTCTTTCAAAATGAATAGATCCTTGTCTATATTATTTCATAAAGTTGGTAGATTATAGCTAGGTGTGGTGATGCCTTCAATCTCACATCTCTTACTCAGCAAGCAGAGGCATGTGGGTCTCTGCAAGTTAGATGCCAGCATGATCTACATAGTGAGCTCTAGGACTTCTAGTGCTATGTAGTGAGACCATTACTCAAAACCTCCAATAAAGTTATTATATACCAATTTAATAATTTCTAACAAAAGTAATTCTCATCAATAGAAATCCAAGTTGGTGATGTTGCTAGATTTGATTTCTTCTGAGATCTATCTTCATTTGTAGCTGGATTCATTTTTCTTGTATTTTTTCCTAGGAGTTTTCTTTTTCCAAGTACATATCAATGTCTTTTATTTATAGGAGACTCATATGATTTTGTTTTATCTTAATGACTTATTCAAAAAAGTACTACCTCTCAAGCACTGCCTTTCTGGGATACTAGGGGGTAGATACTAAACACGGTTATTGACAGAAGACATTGTTCAGTACATACATAAAGATCTTGGATCCTTATCTGACGTTAGAAATATTTTCCTTTTCATTTGAGGGAGGCACCATCTGTCAGTTCAAAAGATGGTTATCTCCAAAAATGCATTGCCAAATTTTCAACACTGTTATGTCACTATTTTTCTGTTTCTGGAGGCTGCTAACTTGTCTGTATCTCCAGTCTCTTTTCTATCTCAGTAGGGATAATTTTAGCACCCACCTCATAAATAAGTAATATCATATATTGTATTTAGAAGAAAACATGTGAGACAGATTAAAGGTACTCTGCCTCCCTGGATCATTTAATAGGAGATTAAAGACACTTCAGCAGTGTAAGAATGAAACTCAGGTAATGACTTTTAAGAATAGTAATTTCTTGATAATTCTTTGATGTAAATTATCCTTGATGCCTTTGTCCTTCAGGATTAAAGCATTGTCAACAAGACGATCTGAAGCTGTCACATTTCTTCCTATGCCTTCTATGTGAAATGAAAATTTGTCAACTAATTATCCCATTGGCAACCCATCAGAAGGCCTCTAACATATCCAGGCTGGTTCAAGTCTCTCAGTATGGTTTTGAATACTATTTCATGCCTTTCATGCGTACTACCAGTAACCCTACAACTGAAGTCTTGACTTCATCATTGGAGGCCTTACTCTAGGAATGACCACTCCATACACATAAACCAGTTTTTAAAGAAAACATTGATAGAGACATGTTCATAAAGTGCTTATAACTGCTTGCCCTAAACCCTGTCCCATTCCATCCAGAAGGGGTGTAGTTCTCTCGGTTACCAAGAAAAAGTCCATCTACTGTATAACTGACATTGTCCATTAGTCAAAGTTCTGATTTGTCCTGATATGTAAACTGTGATTGATAGACTTAGAAGATGTTCTGTGATTGGTGCAAATCCAAATACTCATTTTGTATATCTCACATGAAGACTATTCTTGGTTGTTAACCTGGCTCCTTCTAAAACTCCAGCAGCTTCATAGACCTGAAAGGGAGTTTTCTTGACTGGATTGTTTGAGATAGGAGGACCCATTGTTAATCTGGGCTACAACTCTGGTGGCAGCTGAAAGAAGCTCCTGCTCTTTTCTTGCTCACCTTCTCGCCTTGCCACTGAGGCATCCCTTCACTGGTAAGAGAGTCTAACTCTTTCAAATTTCTATTTATTCTGAAGATCATTTGGGACATCCAGCCTTGTTGGCTGAACAATTATTGGCTTACTGGACTTTGGACTTTTGTTGGAGAGACACACATACTTAGACTAGTTGAACCACATCCTGCAACCCATGCTAATATATATGTATGTATGTATATATATATATATAATCTATCTATCTATCTATCTATCTATCTATCTATCTATCTATCTATCTATCATCCATCTATCATCTATCTATCTATCATCTATCTATCTATCTATCTATCTATCTATCTATCTATCTATCTATCTATCTATCTATC
>JABTXL010005930.1:1786054-1814686 GCA_025134845.1 Neodon shergylaensis
ATCTATCTATCTATCTATCTATCTATCTATCTATCTATCTATCTATCATCTATCTGTAGCTATATACCAGCTCTGTTTCTCTAGAAAACCCTGACCAATACAGCTCACCAGGTCACACATGCCTCTATTTACTTTTCAACTCATTTTTTCCCCCAGAAATCTTGGAGATACCGTCTTTGTTAGCTCTTTCTGTTGCAAGATTAGAGTTAATTGTTTACTTCTTCTGGATAGTATTTTACTGTCTGCTGTGAACCATGAATAGAATGGTGCCATGAAGAGGACCAGCCACACAAACAGCAACCATGGAGAGACAGCAGGAGGACTGGAGGCAAAATCCCAACAGAAATATAAACAGCAGCAAAGTCCTTAGGGTAACACTATTTGTGGTGACATGGAAGAGCAAAATACCCATGACAGTTGCTTCTGGAAATAAAGGAGGCAGAAATGTTGAATGAAGGCCAAAATACAGAGAAGCTCAGAGAAAAGAAATCTCGATAACTGACTCCAGAAAACAAAATGTGGTGGGTAAGAAGCCAATGGTTTCTTGAAAAGTTTTTGTGCATAACCAGGATTTGAAGGCCAAGGGTCAATGTACCATAGTCTGAAAAACTACATATCAGATTCTGTAATGGATGAGAACCATTTAAACCAGAGTACGAGGCAATGGAATATTGGTTGATGTTCACTGTGGCCATTTGTTGATGTCTGCAGCTGCTGCCTGTTGCCTAGTATTCTGTTCACAACTGAAAGTCATGGGCTCTGACCTGCACACCTAGACTTACACATCTTTGTGTCCCAAGGTCAGAGGGCCATTACAGCTGTAGTTTTGAGGAACTCCAAGCCTGACTCTGTCATAATATTCCAAAAGTCTTCACAATGTTAAGGCCAATAATATGAACATGGAAGAGTTACACACCAAAAGTATGAAATCTATGTAAATAGAGCTTAAAATACCTAATCCAGCCTACTGATAATCTCTATAAGTATGCAATAATTCATATGCCATATCAAAATTTATGTTATTAATTTTATTAAACAATATGTGTGTAATGGTGAGCTGTGTAAAATACAAGTTAAGAAGAAATACTTGATACTGCAAAAAGAGTAAAAGAATGCACATATATTATGTTGTATATATATATATATATACATATACATATATATATATATATTACTTTTATAATTTACTTTCTCTTTTTTCCTTTGTATTCCACTAGTAGAAAAACTAGAATCTGTTCAGCTACCATCAGGTTGAATTGTATAAGTATAATTTATAAGAACAAAGGAAAAAAAAGATTTACAAATAAAAGAGGCTAAACAATTCTTTGCTTAATAATTAAACAAATACATCTCTTTTGTGATACTATATAAAAATTAGTAGAAAATAGTACTGTCCCTTTTACTTAAATTACTCTGAAGATGTAGTTATTTGGGTTATATGCAGAAATATTCCAGTATTTGAAACTTTCATGCTAAGATAGAGTTTATTTTAGTGCATAATACCAAATTCATATTCAATATTACATAGAGCATATAAATAAAGTAATTATAATAAAAAGACAGGTACTGTCCACAGTTACTGAAATTTGAGAATATTATATTGAAATAAATGCTAAAAATGAAGAAAAGTTAATTATTTCTCATTGAAATAGTTTATTAAAAAGTACATATCTACTGTTATACTTAATCATTTTACAATACATTGGAGCATAAACATTAGTTTTATAAAACTGTATTCACATTAATCATGCTACTTATTTAACTATTTTTTCCAAAACCAAAATATTAGTGACTCTTAGTGGTATTTGTAATTATGAGTCATGATTTCAGATATTTTCTTTATACCTCCATAATTTATCTTTTATTTGTCTATTAATAAAAACAATAAAATAAAATAGAATGAACTCATTCCTGCATGAAATGTGGATTTAAAAAAACACTCTAAAGGTAGTTGCCTGATTTATTAGAGATTCCTTCTATTTGAGTTTGCTGAAATTCTTTGGCTCCTGTTGTCATAAATACTCAGCACACTGAATCAAAGACAGTGGTTTGCCTTGCTTTCTTTCCACCATGCAGTCAATGTGCTTCTACTTTGTCCTAAGTTATGATGACACCTTCCCATTTCACACTGTGATTTTCTTATTTTCATTGTCATTGGAATTCATTTGAAAGGTAGAAAACTATTCTATATTTCTTCCATGAAAAATTCAACTCCTCCAACCCTTTGCAGGATTACATTTCAGATAGATTCTATTTTAACCAGCAGCTGTCTCATAACTGTTGGTGAAGGGTTGCTGAGATGATCCTGAGGAGGAATGGAGCTGTGTTTCCTAGCTCCTGCTTAGGGTCCTAATCTGACAAGAGAATATAAAGAGTCAGATTTACTGGCAGTGAAGGAGAGCTATGAAATCCATAGGCTAAAATATTTGACTTATTTATTTAGCTGGCTCTGCAATGAAATATCGAGCACAGTGCAAATGAGGCCAGGAATAAGCAAGAGCAAAGACTGGGGAGTAGAATCCTTACCTGAGTGTGACCAAATGGAAACAGGTATAGCATCTAATTATACAGCAGCTTCCCCTGTCTTTTTCTTTCCAGGGAGAAAATACTTCTATAAAAGCATTATCAGTAGAGGTTAAATGCAAACTCATTGCTATCAGCAAATAGGAATTATATTGATTTTTATAATCAATATATGTTCCTAATTAATCTTGTTACTGTATACCTTAAGCTAGGCAAAAAGTTTTTTTTAATGCCAGTTTATTAACATTATATCTGTAGTGGCATAATTTGCTCTTTAAAATATGGTGATCCAAACTTCATTTGCAAGCAAATAAAGGAGCTATAGAAAAATTTCACCTTTGGTAAGAACAGAAAGAAATTTTATACCAGGCTACAGGAAGAAAGACATGCTAGGGAGATGGTGGAGAGTAACGATTCTTCGATATAACAATTCTGCTCCTACAGGGAGGACTGCTCAGGTTCTCTGGAGTGTAAGACTGCTCAGCTAGTGGAGGGTTTCCCCAGCAAAAGTGTTACAGATCTGCTCAGTACTTTTGTGCTCTGCTCTGCTCCTGTTCCAGAAAAAAAAAAAGTTGTTACTTCCCTTCTCCGTGCCACTCCTGGAAAAGAAGGTCTCACTAAACCTCATTCAAGAGATTTATTGGGAGGGAAGAATACAGGTATTGGTATTGGTTGGTTTTCATGCTGAATTTTTCAGTGAAGGGTTAGGGTATGTTTCTTTGGCTCTGATTTCAGGGCCAAACTGTGTTTCTTTCACAGTCCCTTTTTAATCTTTTTGTTCTGGTTTCAGGGCCAGGGTATGTTTCTTTCACTGGTCTGGATTAAGGGACAACATGTGTTTTTGGCTCTAGTTTCAGGGTCAGGGTCTGTTTCTTTGGCTGGCCCTTTTACCCTGCAAGGGGAAAATGGTCAAATGTCAAACATCATTTTGAAGAGAAGCACATGAGTGTTCATTTAGGTACTTTTTAGACCCCATAGCCTTATTAAATTTCTCATATAGTCTCTTACACACATAAAATGATACATATAAGGTATCATATATATACATACATATATATTTTTTTTTCCACATGTCTGGAAATAATGGCCTTGTTCTAAATATATTGATTGCAACTACATGAATTTACTACATTTGAGCTCTTAAAAATAAATAAGTGTTCTCAGACTTTGAATATTATGTCTTTTTCTTTCCATATCATAAATAAAATATTACTTAACTTGGAAATGCATTGTACTATTTTTTAAATGTTTTTTGAATTTTTTTCATTATTATGCTTTATTTTATTTTATTTTTACTTTTTAAAAAATTGTTTTTATTGATTCATATATTTTCCTCCACTTCCCTCCCTTCTTCTCCCCTCCCCTTCTACCTTCTCTCATGATCTCCATGCTCCCAATTTACTCATCTCTTTTTTTTTTTCCGTGATCCTAGAGAAGCTAAATAAGAAGGTGAACCCAAAGAAAAACATATAGTCATCCTCCTGGATATTAACCTTCATCAGGCGATGAAAAGAGACAGAGACAGAGACCCACACTGGAGCACCGGACTGAAATCTCAAGGTCCAAATCAGGAGCAGAAGGAGAGAGAGCACGAGCAAGGAACTCAGGACCGCGAGGGGTGCACCCACACACTGAGACAATGGGGGTGTTCTATGGGGAACTCACCAAGGTCAGATGGGCTGGGTCTGAAAAAGCATGGGATAAAACCGGACTCGCTGAACATAGCAGTCAATGAGGACTGCTGAGAAGTCAAGAACAATGGCACTGGGTTTTGATCCTACTGCACATACCGGCTTTGTGGGAGCCTAGGCAGTTTGGATGCTCACCTTACTAGACCTGGAAGGAGGTGGGTGGTCCTTGGACTTCCCACAGGGCGGGGAACACTGACTGCTCTTAGGGCTGATGAAGGAGGGGAGTTGATTGGGGGAGGGGGAGGGAAATGGGAGGCAGTGGCGGGGAGGAGGCAGAAATCTTTAATAAATAAATAAATAAATGTTTCTTACATTTTAGAACAGAGGTTGTTATGGTATGCATGTGACCTGTGAAATATCGAGCCATTCAAGTCCAAGCATGAAGAGGGAAAGTAGGCAATTAATAGATGCTGAGAGAGGAAAAATAAGTTTTCTTAATGGATATGATTTACCAAGTAAGATCAACCATGCTTGATAGAAGACCAAATACCCGAGAGTATACAGTCAATAAAATTATACTGCTATTTGTTGGTCTATTTTATTAAAACAGGTCATGGTATTAGTTTGATAGAGAAGGGAGAGTCTATTTGGGAGGAATTGAGTTAGGGGTGAGTATGATCAAATTCCATTGTGTTAAATTTTCAAATAGCTAATAAAAATGAGACAAAAGAGTGGGAAATCTCACCATAGTTAAGTTTTCAATTTCCATATTCCATGAAAATAATGGTAGAATTCTGTCTTTTCAGATGCAGAATTAAGAATTCAGTTCAAAATTCCACTCCTTAAACTATAGGAAGAATATAAATTTTCTTTGTTTCATATCATCTATCTGGAGACCTGATACATAAATACCAGAAAATTTGGTTTGTTTATATTTTCGTCTTTTATGATTGTATTTTTGTTTTTATGTAACCTAGGCTGGTCTTGAACATGCTATGCAGCTAGCACGAACCATGAACTAACTCCTGGTATTCTTGATTTTACTTCTTCAATTCTATATTAAAAGCATTTGCTATAATGAGAATCCAGGATTTTATGAATGCTATGCAAGTACTCTACCAATATAGTAATATTATCCAGGACTGTTCTCTTTGTCTTCTAACTCTAATCTCACTCAAAGGTTAAAGATATATTTTGCTACAGAAAACTACAGGTGAGAAAGATACTGATCCACAAATTCTTAAAGAAAAGTCAAAAGATACTGAAGATTTTGAGAAACTACCATGAACCTCTAAGTAGCTGAGAAATTAAATAGTGACTGTATATGCAAGGAATCTGAAGACCCACAGTTGGAACAGAAAATGCTAATGAGCAAAGCAAACCAAGAAGGTCTTGTGTTTGCACCCAGGCTGATTGCAGACTCAGAGCATAACAAGCTAAAAGAAGAAGTGATGCATCATGAAGCCAGAGGTCACAACCACGTTCCAGATGAAAATAATAAGACATGGAGAATCTAAGAGTATTAAAGGAATAAAATAATACACCAGAAGCCCCCAAAAGTAAAGTCACCACATATACTAGATAAAAAGTTTAAATATAAGTTTTCTGTATGTTCAAAGATTTAGAGAAAAGTATAGACAAAGTATACACTTGAACTATATCAAAGATATATAAAAACACCAAAAATATAAGTAGAGATAGTTACTGTTTAAAGGAACAAACAGAAAATCTCGAAATAAGGAATTAAACATTTTAGTTGAGCTGAACTGGAATGTTCAGGTGCAGATATGAAAAGACAAAGATAAATAGAGCAAATGATTTATAATCAAATTACACAGAAGAATCAAATTTGGTGGGCATCTAAGGTAAAGAAGAGAAATAAAGAGATCTAAAGAGTTTATAGACCAAATAAATGAAGCAGTGTGCATGTGTTTGGCATTTTGGAGAAGGAAAAAAAAGAAATGAAAGATGACTTAAAGATATGATAGCCCATAGATCTAATCTGCATGGGAAGTAGAAAAAGTCAAGATCTCCCTAGTAAATTGGAAGCATGGAGACTTTGGTGGAAAGTTGAAGAGGAGGCAAGCAGAGAGAAAAATAGAAATAACTCAAAACATAAAAAATATTAAGAAATATGTAATCTAAAATTTCAAGAATTTTAATCAATTCTAGGTGATATCATCTATAATCTATGCTACAACACAGTACAATGAAAATAGTACAATGTAGTCTGACTCACGAGTGGTCTGTTAGAAGTGACTTATCTAAATATTATACCAAGTTGGTTTGTTTTAATATATATATCTATATCTATATATATATATATATATGCAAGCCTTTGTGGCTTCATGATAATTTTGAAAACAAACAGGCCTAAATGAAACATTGCTTCAAACAAACAAATAGGAAAGTTACCATTGTCAAGTTCACTGATTCTAGAATTATATGGGACCTAAACCATGAGAGACCCATGATTGTTGAAAACTGTCTTGCTTCTCTTAATTAATGTGCAAAATACTGTCTTCATATAAGGGGTACTAGTCTTTCATCAGTGGATCCCACGCCTTAAAAAATGGAGATAATAATCTGAAACAAGAAAAGTTTATTTCTCCAATCTGACACAGTTGACTACTATGTAATCAGTTGTTTTACTGTCTTGATTCCTTGACTTCCCCAACAGGATGGACTGCACATTAAACTGTGAGTTGAGATAAACTCTTCAAGTTTATTCTTTTCACAATGTTTTAAATCAGCAAGAGAAAAGGTGGTGAAGAGTAAAAATAAACAAGACAGCATGTGTGTGTGTGTGTCTGTGCAAATGAATATGTATGTTTTTGTGTGTGTTTGAGAGAGAGAGAGAGAGAGAGAGAGAGAGAGAGAGAGAGAAAGAGAAAGAGAAAGTTCACCACCACATAATTAGAATGGAAGGTTTTGGATGAAATACTAGAATACATCAAAATATGATGCCAATGTCTCGTTGAAGGTAGATATAATTTTTAAAATTTAATTCAGATAGCATCATATTGTTTTCAGCAAAGAAAATAGTTGGAGTTAATAATTATTGTGAAGCCAGACTCAAAAAGAAGGGGTTTTTCATGAAGAAGGTCCAAACTTTATGATTCAATTCAACAGCATGCTGATAGAGATTTCTGGATGAAAGCATAACAGACCATTATGTAATATAACCATAATTGATTCACACTGAGGTACTCATGAAGCATAAAAAATTAAAATAATTACTGTGTGCAATAGTATTAGACATCTTAGTGAAAATGCCAGATAGATGGATGATTTTTTTCATAAAACTTTGGATCCCTGAGAACAGATCTTGACTGGAAATTTATGATATAGTAAAATTTTAACATATGAGCACTGATGGTATTTCTTAGAGGATAAGCATACACAGGAATCAGGAGAGTCTCTGGTATAATCTGCCAAAAATATGTAATTTTCTCAAAACTTTTCAATATTAAAATATAATGGAAACAAGTCATTAATGTTATGACTTTATTACCTGATTATTTAGAATGAAAAACAATTCTGCTTTGGTACAAAATCTAATTTTGACCCATCGCAGTATGACAATAACAACACCCTTAGTAGACATTAGACATTGTTCATCAGCCCATAAGCATACAGTCCTAGAGGCCCAGTTTTAGATCTGAATGAGAAATAATCTCCCTGATCTGTGAAGGAAACAACATGAAAATTAAGGCAGCATTTGACAGGGAGAAAGGTGGCTAAAAACTTCAACAGTAATTAAAGTTATTTGGAGAGAGAAGAAAAGGGAATGCCAGACTTGGATGTGAAGAAAACAGTTAATTTATAAAAGGTGACAAAAGAATTAGTGTTGCTGTTGAATTCCAGTTATCTTTACCAACCCCACATGAGACAAAGGGCTGATCTCCAAAATACACAAAGAATTCAAGAAACTGGCCATCAAAAGAATACATAATCCAATAAAAATGGGATACAGACATAAACAGAGAACTCTCAACAGAGAAATCTAAAATAGCTGAAAGACACTTAAGGAAATGCTCAACATCCTTAGTCATCAGAAATGCAAATCAAAACAACTCTGAGATTCCATCTTACACCTGCAAGAATGGCCAAGATCAAAAACACTGATGACACCTTATTCTGGAAAGGTTGTGGGGTAAAGAGAACACTCTCTTTTGCTGGTGGCAGTACAAACTGGTACAGCTGCTTTGGATATCAGTATGGTGATTTCTCAGAAAATTAGGAAGCAACCTACCTCAAGACCCAGCAGTACCACTTTTGGGTATATACCCAAAGGACGTTCAATTATACCACAAGGACATGTGCTCAACTATGCTCATAGCAGTATTATTTCTCACAGTTAGAACCTGGAAACAACCTAAATGCCCTTCTAATGAAGAATTGATTAGGAAAATGGTACATTTACACAATGGAATACTACTCAGCAGAAAAAAAAATGACATCTTGAAATGTGCAAACACATACATGGATCTAGAAAACATCATTTTGAGTGAGGTAATCCAGACACAGAAAGACAAATATCATATGGACTCACTCATAAGTGGCTTTTAGGCATAAAGCAAAGTAAAACCATCCTACAATTTACAATCCCAGAGAACCTAGACAACAATGAAGACCCTAAGACAGACATACATGGATTTATTGTGTATGGGAAATAGAAAAAGACAAGATCTCCTGAGTAAATTGGGAGCATGGGGATCATGGAGAAGGTAGAAAGGGAAGGGAGAGAAAGAGAGGGAAACAGAAAAAAATATATAGTTGAATAAAAACATTTTTTAAAAAAGGTGACAGAAGATGAAAGGAGAAAAAAGAAACCCTCACCCTATACATGGTAGTATGGCTTAAAATAATAATATTGATAATAGCAATAACAATACCAACATAAATAATGTGAGAATTTGACTCAGGGCACACAGTAATTAATTTTCAGAAATATAGTAAATAAAAATAACAGGTAGTATGTATTGAGTAAGCAACTGGGAGGTTATAGGAATCTGAGGGAATGAATGAGGCCCAGAGAATAATAAACTTAAAAAGGCTGCTTTCATTTACATGTTAACATAAATGGTATATTAATATCTAGACATATGAGTAGTAGTCTGAAATGGAAATTATGCCCTGTGTTTTATGAAACATATAAACTGTAAATTATGAAAAGTAAACAAATTTGACATGGAAATAGAAAGATACCAAGAAGAAGAGGCAGTGACTATTAGATAATAGCACATAGGCAAGACCTTCTGGGAGACACCGAGGTGTGTTTTTTCAGCAAGTGCTTAGTTTCAATGGTTTCAGTCACAAGAGTCACTCAGCACATGTGCACTGGCCATGACAATACGTGTCTTCAAATTCTCACACTCTTAAGTACTTGTGTTTTTCTGGTGTTCATTGAAGATAGAACACATAATTCCTGAGCCCTAAATATCCACAAATACTGAACATACTGCATTCCTTACACCTTGATACACTAATTACCTTTTGTAAGAAACCATTGCCTCCACTGCCATGTAGAAGTGATTACTGAGAACACAAAGAGAGAAAAGTACATGTACAGAGAAGAATTACTCTCAATCAGAATGTTGTGTCACTGGGACTTGACAAGTAAGTTTCCTAATAAGGGTACAAACAGTGCTTTGTGGGTGTCAACATAGAATTGTCAGATGCATATTCAATCATTAATTTAGATGCTTGAGAATGTCAACATGAAATTCTATACTCCAGCTCCTCCCAGCACACCCCAACATTTTATCCATCTTTAAATTCTATGTCCCTTGAAAAACCCACTAAACCATGTAATTTAATTTTCATTTCTTATCTAAGTAACTCCCCTAGCTTCCCCTACCTTAGAACTCATTTCTTCAAGGCTCTAAAAACTAATGGATATACCTTGTAACTAATAGTTACTTTTTAAAAGTAGATTCAATAATCTTCCTTTTAATATTATCATATCTATATCCTCCCTTTTTCTTTTCAGAGTAGATTTAATAATCTACTCTTTTATCCTATCTATATTCTCTTTTTTCTTTTCAAAACAAGACCCTTGAATTTAATTTTTGTTTAGCTTTTTTCCTGACAATTATTCATAAACACTTATAACCAACACACTAAACAAACAAAAATATTTATAATCTATTTTGGGGGATTGTAGGTATAGTTTTCTAGGCTACTTCCTGCTCATTGGGGGTGCTGATAATCTTATGGATACTCAAAGAAAAATTAGGATTATTGTCAACTCCTGGCTGGTGTATTCTGTGAGGCTGGTTCATCTTAGCCAGCAGTCTTGAAGCTGTTCTGAATGTAGTAACCAGAGGAAACTGCAACAGATATACTCTGAAACATTGAGTCATCTGGGCCATCTGCTCCTATTGGAGGTTTTTCAGGGGACCTTCCTTGATCAGATCTTATTCTTCTTATCCCAGAATTAATCCACACCCTCTCACTTCCTATGGAAACAAAAGTAATCCAATCTCCAAAGTAATATGTCTTTTGACTTAAATTTTGAAGTCAAGGCATTTTCAAAATATGTAGGTTGGATTAATCAGACAACATTTGTAATTAAATGCCTTTTAGCAGCTGTTGCTTCTTCCTGAGCAGTCATACAATTCAAAGACAACACAATAACATACAATATCCAGACTCTCTGTGTATTTTACATCTTTACATGAAAGCTAATTTGGGGCTGATGGGAGCTGGGAGCACTAGTTTTTCTCCCAAGCCAAGTTGTCTAGGTTTGGATCCAGCTCTGCCCTGTGCTGGTGGCTAAAAAGCCTCAGGCAAATTGCCTTTTTCATGAATTCATACTGCCCTATGTTGGGCACCAAATGGAGCACAATTAATAAAAACTCAGGGAAAGATATTGGAGTTCAACCTGAAGACCAGAAAAGCAAAGCAGCCAGCCACTCTATCTTGACCTCAGTCTGAAAATTGTCATCCTGTCTCCAGGAAACTTCAGAATGAGACTGTGGTTGAGAGAGGTTTCCTCTCATTTTATAATCCTCTCTTGGGCTGGGTTTAATGGCATACACTGCCCAGTTTCTGTGGCAAACTAGTGTGGCTACTAGAAATAAAGGTGTGTGTTATGATTACCTGGTCTGTGAGACTGACTCATGGGGCTGCTTTACTCTCAGTTCTTCAGGCAAGCTTTATTAATTAAATACAATTGAAATGCCACTGCAAACTATTTCAGCTAGATTTTCTATTGCTGTGGTGAAATAGAATGTACAAATCAGGCTGGGAGTAAAGGGTTTATTTGGCTTATGCTTCCTCATCCCATTCATTATCAAAGGTAATCAGGACCAAAACTCAACAAGGGCAAGGGCTTGGATACAGGAGTTGATGCAGGACCATGAAGAGTATCTGCCTCCTGGCTTGCTTCTCATGACTTACTGGAAACCAGCAGATCAGAGATAGCAACACTCACAGTGGGCTAGGCCCTCCCTTATCAATCACTAACTAATAAAATGTACTATAAGATTCCCTATAGCCCAATTTTATGGAGGTATTTTCTTAATTGAGGTTTTATCCTTTCAGATGATTTCAGGTTTTGTCAAGTTGACATAAAATTTCTCAAAACAATTGACCCCTTGACAACTTGGTACACAAACACATCACTGTTATGTCACAACCTTTCCTTTCTCACTCAATCTTAATATCTTTCATTAAAAACAAAAATGACTTTAAGAGTCTAATAATCTTTACATATGAAAACATATTAAAAGTTTAGTCTCTAAAATACCCAATCTTTAAAATCCAAAATCTATTTCAATAGTTCAAAATCTCTCAGCTGTGGGTTCCTATAAAAATTAAAATTGAGGTAAATACTTTCTTACTTCAAGAGTGAATAACCAGGGCACTTAATCCGATCAAAGCAAAATCAAACTCCCCAAAGTGTAAATAATTCAGTGTTCAAAGTCTCAGATGGCCTCATAATCTTGGCTCTTCCAAAGAGTTCAGGTCACTTCTCCATCTCCACTTTTTATAGCACACGGGGCTTGCCTTTGAAGCTCTGTCAGGTTCTACTCCTTTATGACTATTGTTTTTGATGGTCATTCCATGGCATTGGCATCTCCAACATGCTGGAATCATTTTCTATAACTGGGCTTCACTTTCACCAACAGCCTCTCCTAGGATTTCCTTATGGCATGATGCCAAACCTCAACTTCTCTGCTTAATTTATACAATCCTGGGCATTCAACTGCTATGAGGCTATACATCTCTCCTGGCCCCTCACAGTGACAAGCCTCAGATGCTTTCCATGGCTTTCTCATACCTTCAGAGTCAGTACTACTTGGATGGCTTTTACACTGCCAAGTATGACTGCCAGTGCAAGGTACATGTCGTCCATCTCTGGAACACAGTTTTTGTGTGCTGACTCTCAAATACCCTTCCCAGAAGATTTCATCTCAGTGAGGCTGATCTTTTTTAATCACCAATAATTTCTCAGCTCTACCTACTTGGCATCAGGTTTTTCTTCAGTGGTTTTTGGTCTCTTATTAATCACAGATGATTTTTCAGCTCCAGCTAACCAGACACCACAAATTCTTCACAGAAATGACTTAGTAGATTCTTTATTTTTCTCAGAAATTCAAGTTAGAACTTCATAGCTTGCAGTACAATGCTCTCTTTGCATTCTTATGTTCAAAGCTTCAATAGAACAACCCACAGAGCTCTCAACATTCAGTGGCTCTTCTAGCCTGAAGTCCAAAAATCTTTTAAAATCCTCTGCAAAACAAGGTCAGGTCTGTTCAGCAATGACCCACTGTCTTGGTACCAACTTCTGTTCTAGTGAGTCTTACTATTGCTATGATGAAAGACCATAACCACAGAAGCTTGGTGAGGAAAGTATTTATTTGGATTATCCTTCTATATCACTATTCATCACTCAAAGGAGTCAGAACAGGAACTCAAACAGGGTATGTATCTGGAGACAGTAACTAATTTAAAGTCTATTGAGTAGTGTTGCTTATTGACTTGCTCTCCATGGCTTGCTCAGCATGCTATCTTATAGAGCCAAGTACCACCCACAATGGGTTGGGTCCATCTCATCTATCACTAATTAAGAAAGTTCCCTACATATTTGCCTTATCTTATGGATGCATTTTCTGAATTGAGTTTTCCTCCTCTCAGATAATTTTAATGTGCGTCAAGTTGACATAAAGCTATCTCTTACGCTAACCTAGGTAAAAACTCTTCTTAACATTTAATTTTTCATTCTCTTTTACTGCAGCAACAATTTCTTCTTTATAACTTATGACAGGCACTAATATTGACAATCTTTGTTGGGTGCCATATATTCATCTCTTGAGTCTGTAGGTTCTTCACTTTTGGTACCCCCCCAAGTCTCAGTTAGGTTACTACAATCTTATTCTCTAAATTCAAGCCCTTACTTGCTTCCATTCAAATATATTAGGGACCCATAACTGAAATTGCCTTGTATAATGAGTCACCAATATCTATGTCAATTTTAATTTAAAACCACAGATTTTATTATCTTTCATAGTATGTGGCTTTGAAATTCTTAGTATAAATTATCTTTCAGCATCTATGATAAAAAATATAGTAGATTACACAGTTCTCAAATCATAGCACACATTGTGATTAAAATACATAGCACATTATTCGGCACACATAGATCAAAGAGAACTTACCCAGGGAGAAAACCTAGGACAGGTTCAAGACAATTACCTAGATGTTGCAATTACCAAAGTAGAACCTCAAAGCAGCTGGATTCAATAGTGTTCATTAAAGCTTTATAAATTTGTTGGGAAAAGATGCCTGGCAGATAAAACACTCAAATATATAACACTGTCCAAAAGCAACCCTGCTAGATCTGTTTCACCATGGTAACTTAAGTCTTGCCCATGTATGCCAAGGTGTTCTAAGGTCAAGCTGTCCTAATACTGACCTGAGATTTGTCAAGGTTCTTCTGTGTCATTTTTCATGGTTATAATGAACTCAAAAAAAATAAGTAAACACTGTACTCCTTCAAAGAGAGCTATGTTCAAGGCTTGGAGATACAACTACTCACAAGACAGCACAGAAATGTGATGATGAAATCCCAGAAAAACAGAAAGAGTAGATAAGATACTGGCCAATCCATCACTATGCTACAAAAGTGAGTGCCTCTAAGTGGTGTGGGAAGTTCTGTATATATGTTTCTTTTATTGGTTAATGAATAGAGCTGCTTTTGGCCAATGACTTAGCAGAGTAAATCCAGGTGAGAAATTCAAACAGAGATGTAGAGAGAGAGTAGGTGGAGTCAGAGAGGAGCCAAGTAGCTGCAACAGGAGACAGATGTCTCTGCCAGGGCCTGCTGAAAATTGGATGGTAGTCTAAGACCTTGTGGTGATGCACAGATTAATAGAGATGGGTTAGTTTAGCATATAAGAGCTAGCTAGAAATGTGCTTAAGCTATTGGCAAAACAGTATTGTAATAATATAGTTTCTGTGTGATTATTTTGGATCTGAGCAGCTGAGAAAATAAACAATCAGCCTCCACCAACAGATTAGTGCATCAACATGTGCAAACTAAATCCACATAAAACCTGAAAAAGCTTGGAAAGGAATTCTAGACACTACCTCAAAACTAAAGCTTAGTTGCATTTTGTTTTCAGATGGGCTCTGTTTGCTGGTGGTGAACAGGAGTGTTGGAGCTCCTTTAAGAGAGGTCTTCCTGATTCAGCAGTAGAAAAACATCTGTGCAATTTTGAAATGGCAGCTTCCTGCATGAACAGCTCTGGCTCTTTCAGGAGGCCATTTACTTAAATGGGATCTAAGAGCAGCATGTTACAAATTGTTTAATGATGACACAGACCAGCTGTGGTGTTGGATCTTGGGCAGAAAGAATGGTTCTCAGAGGCAGTGAACATGCCTCTACCATGTTAGACTGGATGGAAACAAAAGGCAAATCATCCTTAGATGTAGTCATGCCACTTAACATTTTAAGAAGTGGTTCTGGTCAGAAAAGGATTACAGATACACACTAAAGACAAATTCCGATGAAACAAAAAAACCTCTCAATAGTCACAATGTTGAATAAATTTATGTAGGCTTGGAAAACAGAAGAAAAAGAATAGAAAGAGTCATAAAAAGAAGTAAATCATTAAAATGTAAAACAAATTCTTTAAAGAGACAGATTACAGACAGCCATAAATTAAAGGAGTACAGAAAAATAAGTCACATAAACATGGAATATACACTGAGAGTCTGAATTATGTATATTATTGTGTTCTTTTTTAATTCTGTACCTATGAATGAGCTAAGTACAGAGAGACATTTCATTTTATGGGCTGCTAAGCTAAACCAACATATAGATTTTAAAGGTATCTTGACTTCAAAATTTGGGTGTAAAGATATGTTGCCTTGGAAAAGAGGTTCTACTTTTGTTTTCACAAAAAAAATGGGAAACTGTGGATTCCTTCCAGACTAATGTGGTTTTATGGACCAAGACCACCCAAAAGGTCTTCTTGACCCACCCCCCCCCCACACACACAAATACTTTGTCCAACAAAAAGCAGAAAGCAGTATGAAGAGAACTATGCCTAAACTCCCTAAATGATTGCTTATAAATGCTTGTTTACATTTAAAGGGGAATATGCTATAGAAATTTGCATTGATATCGATTTTGTTTTATTAATGCAAATTTAGAATTGACTTTGCTTTATGTATATTTCTGCTCTTGATTAAGGTATTGTGTTTGTTCAACTCATTTAAAAATGTCTTTTATGATTAAGAAATACAGGTTAATATAATAGTCAAGCTTGTAGTCATGTTATTTAAGTTTTCTAGATATATAGAGATATAATTTTAAATAGGTCAAATTTAGAGAAGGCAGGAGACGAAGAAGGAACATATCCTTGCCTGGCATGTCATTCTTGTACTGTAAGACTCCAAAGCTGTTTTAGACTGTTGATGACTGTTCTCCCCCAACAGCTGGAACAGCACCTTCTGGCACCACGAATGCTAGTTATCAGTAGAGTCATTTGCTGTACTGTTCCAGATCGATTCTTCTGTGTCCTATACATTTAAATGTGCTGTATTGTCAGTATTTAATATTATCATTTGTTTCTGGTAGGCAGCCAAGTGCAACAGCAAATGCCCGTACTGTTTCAGGCTATCCCTTATTGATCCCCAGACATTCCTCTACAGACGAGATAGAATGTCTGACAGGAGATTTATCTAGCTTTACTGGATGCCTGAGCCCTGCCTTCTGATTATTTTTTTTTAATTTTCAAATTCAGGAAAAATCAAATATTCAGGGGGTAAAAGCATATTTATTTATCTATTTTTTTAAGATAATTGAAGCATATATATTGGATGAAAGTGGTTTAAGGTGTTAACTTATTGATTCACAGTTTACAATGCTCTGGCCTCTGTGGAAGCTATTGAAAACTCTTTCATTGTAAAATGCTACCTTTCTTTGCCTTTTGGTGACCTCACTTAGATAAGAAGAGCATATGGTCCCAGTGAGTATGAAAAGTGAGTATGAGATTGAACTGTTTTAGAACATGCCAAAAGCAAGCATAACAAAAACTCTTCCTAGTGTTTTCTAATGCACAAAATGATAATTGACCAGATGTTCCAAATTCACAATAATTAGACTCATAAAATCTCTCCAATAGAACCAACCAGGAATATAAAAGCAGGAATATGAATTTATAATGTAAATTAATTTGTTATTGGTTTTAATTGAAAATGTATAAAATCATATAACATCGATTTTGATCCTGACAAAAGCTGAAAACTATCAATATTTATAATATTTGCAATATTTTTGATAGAGCTGTAACAGCTCTCAAAAGTAGCATGCTGAAAGAATGTATTATTTCAAGAACAAGTAGATATTTTCAGTAAACTACATAATAACCAGATTTTCTACTTATTAAAAGTTTATCAGAATGGTAAATATTTTATTCAGTTATTATGGACAAGAGTCTACAGTGGTAATACTTGAGATAATGCTAAAATATTTCAATAACTTATTGAAAATATCATTCTTACAAATATTTTATATTTTAAGATATTTGAAATGAGATGTCTGCTGATTTTCCATTAAAAATTAACAACCAGCAGGAAAATAATTTTGTGTAATATCTAATAGTCTTCAATAGTATTCACTAAAATCTCATTCTACCTCTTGACAATATTTTCTAGTTATTTGTGAAAAGTGTATTGGTATTTTTGAAAAATCATTATAAATATTTGGAAAAAATCTATAATTAAATGTATGAAAGCATCTAAAAATGACATTTTTTGTTGTTACTACATACATAAAGATAATTTTAATTCACTTATTCATAAGAATTACCTGTTAAAAAAGAAGAATAGTGAGTAGAATTCAGAAATACAGTCTGCTACTACACAAAGAAGACCAAGAGGTAAGTGACCAACTACTCATCAGGACACTGCATTCTCTAGGCACTTCATATTGGGGCAAAACCCTGGACCCCTCCTCCACCTTCCGTGGCTTTTCTAGCCAGTCATCAGGAGAGTTTCCTGCAGGTAGGCTGCTCCTTCACCCCTATCTTGACTATTGGACCCTGCAATCTACAAGTCACACCCTGCCCCCAAACTCTGCTATCTCAGTGGAACTCTGATACACAGCCTGCTACTACAAAGAGAGGATCAAGAGGAATGTGACCAGCTACCAGGTGGGGCACCCAACTCTCTAGGCCCTTCACACTGAAAAAACCCGGGCCCCTCCCCCACTGCGTCGGTTTCCATAGCCAACCAGCAGATGAGTTTCCTGCAGATAAGCTGCTCCAAAACTCCTGAGATACAGACAGAGCAGATGAAGAACAGTTCCCAAGACATGGGCACTCACTGCAAGGATTGGACAAAGACATACAGATAATGCTTGCATAAACTAAATGAAGAGATGGGTAGGCTCCAATGCAAGAATTCATCTAACAACCTAAAAAGCAACATGGTAACACCAGAACCCAGTGGTCATAAAACCAGAAGACTTGATCATCCTAACCCAGAATAAGCAGAACAAAATTATTTTAAACACAACTTTATGAGGATGATAGAGATCTTTAAGGAAGTAAATTTTTTTTAAAAAATGGAGAAAAAGACAAAATATTAAAAGAGCTCAATATTGCTCTCAAAGAAAACCATGAAAAAACAATCAAACAGGTGAAGAAAAGAGAAAAAAACAGTTCAAGACTTGAAGATTGAAGTAGAGGCGATTAAAAAAAAAACTCAAGCAAAGCTAATTCTGGAAATGGAAAATCTGGGTAAACAAATGGAAACTACTGAGGAAAGCATAACCACCAGAATACAAGAGATGGAAGAGAGAATCTCAGGTATTGAAGATAATATAAATTTCTCATTGGACACCATGAAAGCCAGAAGTTCCTGCACAGATATGCTGAGACACTAAGAGACCATGGGTGCAAACCCAGATTACCATACCCAGCAAAGCTTTCAATCACCATAGAAGGATAAAAGATATTCCTTGACTAATCCAGATTTAAACAATACCCACCCACAAATCCAGCTCTACAGAGAGTACTAGAAAGGAAACTTCAATCCAAGGAAGCTAACTGCATCCATAAAAACACAGGCAACACATAACCTCACAAAAGCAAACCCCAAAGAAGGGAAGCACACAAACAGTACCACAAAAATGACAGGAATTAACAATCACTTGTCTTTAATATCTCTTAATATCAATGGACTCATTTCACTTATAAAAAGACACAGGCTAAGAGAGTAGATATGAAAGCAGGATTCATCCTTCTGCTGTATACAAGAAACACACCTCAACTTCAAAGCCAGATATTAGCTCAGAGTAAAGGGTTGGGAAAAGATTTTCTAATCAAATATATCTAAGAAACCAACAGGTGTAATTATCCTGATATCTAACAAAATCAGTCCAAAAAGATAGAGAAAAACACTTTATGCTCATCACAGGAACAATCCATCAAGGTGAAGTCTCAATTCTGAACATCTATGCCCCAAATACAAGAGCACCCACATATACGAAAGAAACACTAGTAAAGCTTATATCACACATCAAACACCACACACTAATAGGATACTTCAACACCGAACTCTCTCCCATGGACAGGACAACTAGACAGAAACTTAACAGAGAAATAAGAGAACTTACAGATGTTGTGATACAAATGAACTTGACAGACATTACAGAACATTTCGCCCAAACACAAAAGAATATGCCTTCTTCTCAGCACCTCATGGAACTTTCTCTAAAATTGACCACATATTTGGTAACAAAGCATACATTAACACATACAAAAAAATTAAAATAACCCCTGTATCATATCAGATCACCATGGTTTAAAGTTAGAATTTAGCAACAACACTAATTGAAGAAAGACTACAAACTCATGGAAATTGAACAGTGCTCTATTGAACTACCCTTGTGTCAAGGAAGAAATAAAGAAAGAAATTAAAATCTCCCAGAATTCAACAAAAATGAAGGAACAACATATCCTGACATATAGAACACTATGAAATCTGTGTTCTAAGAGGAAAGTTTATAGCACTAAGTGCCTACATAAAGAAAGTGAAGAAAGCTCAAAGTAGTGACTTAACAATGCACATGAAAAATCTAGAACAAAAAGAAGCAGACTCAGCCAGGAGGAGATGACAAGAAATAATCAAATTGAGGGCTGAAATTAATAAAATAGGAAAAGAGAAAATAATGCAAAGGATCAATGAAACAAAGAGCTGGTTCTTTGAGAAAATCAACAAGATAGACAAACTCTTATCCAAACTAATCAAAACGAGAGAGAGAACACCCAAATTAACAAAATCAGAAATGAAAAGGGGGACAAAACAACAGACACTGAAAATTCAGAAAAACATTAGGTCATAATACAAAAACCTGTACTCCACAAAATTTGAAAATGTAAAAGAAATAGACAATTTTCTGAATAGGTACCACACACCAAAATAAAATCAACACCAGGTGAATAATTCAAACAGACCTATATCCTGCAAGGAAATAGAAGTAGTCATAAAAAGCCTCCCAAACAAACAAACAAACTAACAAGCCCAGGGCCAGATGATTTCAGAGCCAAATTCTAACAGAACTTCAAAGAAGAGCTAATACCAAAATTCTTCAAGGTGTTCTACATAGTTAGAAACAGAAGGAATAATGCCAAACTCTTTTTATGATGCTACAGTTACTCCAATATACAAACCAAACAAAGACACAACCAAAATAAGAATTATAGACTGATTTCCCTCATGAATATTGATACAAAAATACTTAATGAAATACTGGCAAACAAAACCCAAGAACATATTTAAAAAAAAATACACCATGGTCAAATCAGTTTCATTCCAGAGATGCAGGTATGTTTCAACATACAAAAATCCACCTTTGTAACCCATCATACAAATAAAATGAAAGAAAAAACCATAAAATCATCTAATTAGATGCTGAAAAGCATTTGACAAAATCTAATACCCCTTTAAGATGAAGGTCTTGGAGAGATCAGGGATACAAGGAACATAATCTAAACATAATAAAAGCAATATACAACAAGTCTACAGCCAATAAAATACTAAATGGGTAAAAACTCAAAGCAATTCCACTAAAATCAGGAACAAGACAAGGCTGTCCATTCTCTCCATTTCTATTCAGCATAGTTCTTGAAGTTCTAGCTAGAGCAATAAGACAACAAAAGGAGATCAAGGTGATACAAACTGGAAAAGAATAAGTCAAACTTCTGCTAATTAGCAGATAATATGATAGCATATATAAGTGACCCCAGGAACTCTACTAGGAAATGCCTACAACTGATAAATACCTAATGTAGTATTCCCCTCTGTATGCTGTGAATACCATTGGTGCATTGTAGGGTTAAGCCAGTCCCCTTAGGGGGTGGGCTTGCCTCGGGCGAAGGTTTACTTATAAGCCCAAGTGCCCCTTCCTGCTTCCTGTTATCCGCGGGAACCAAGGTACTGTAAGTCTATTTCTTCATTAAAGCTGTATATATTCTTTACAATCTGCCTGCATTCATTTACTCCACAACAGTGCATAAAGAAACTTCCTTGGCCTGTTGATAGAGCATAATTTAGGTAGGCAGGGAAGATGGAACTGAATGCTGGTAGGAATGAAGAGTGAGACTCCATGGAGCTGCCAGAGCCAGACACGCCAAATCTTTGCCAGTAAGCCACTGCCATGTGGCAATATACAGATTAATAGAAATGTGTTAATTTAATATAAGAGTCAGCCAATAAGAAGCTAGAGCTAATAGGCTATCCAGTGATTTAATGAATACAGTTTCTGTGTGATTAATTTGGGGCTAAGTGGCTGGGAACAACCGAGAAGCCCCATGCAACACTGTCCCACCCTGTTCTGCAGCAGTTAAGTCCGAAAGAATCACACAGAGGTCTAAATTACTTATAAACCGATTGGCCCATTAGCTCAGAATTCTTATAACTCACATTAACCCATAATTCTGAATTAGCCACTTGGCTTTTTTTTTTTGTGAGGTAGTCACATCTTGCTTCCTCTGAGGCTGGATCACAATAGCAAACTGAACGTTGCCTCTTCCTAGAATTCTCATTGCCATGCTTCTACTTCCTGACTGGCTACTGGACAATCAGCATTTTATTAAAGAATAATACAAGTGACAAAATAAAAAACCATTGTTCCACAGCACTCCCCGGCCAACTTCAAAAAAAAAAAAAAAAAAAAACAAGAACTCTAAAGCTAATATACACGTTTTAAGAGTTAATAAGAAGCCTGAGCTAATAGGCCAATCAATTTGTAATTAATTTGAGAAGTCATTGTTTTTTTTTACCACTGAGTAGTACTCTA
Organism: Neodon shergylaensis; assembly: GCA_025134845.1. Lineage (NCBI taxonomy): Eukaryota > Metazoa > Chordata > Mammalia > Rodentia > Cricetidae > Neodon > Neodon shergylaensis. The sequence goes on from JABTXL010005930.1 coordinate 1,808,030, forward strand.
ATATGTATATATTCCATATTTTCTTCATCCACTCTTCCATTGAAGGGCATCTAGGCTGTTTCCAGGTTCTGGCTATTACAAATAATGCTGCTATGAACATAGTTGAACAAATGCTTTTGTCATATGATAGGGCATCTCTTGGGTATATTCCCAAGAGTGGTATTACTGGATCTTGGGGTAGGTTGATCCCGAATTTCCTGAGAAATCACCACACTGATTTCCAAAGTGGTTGCACAAGTTTGCATTCCCACCAGCAATGGATGAGTGTGCCCCTTCCTCCACAACCTCTCCAGCAAAGGCTATCATTGGTGTTTTTGATTTTAGCCATTCTGACAGGTGTAAGATGGTATCTCAAAGTTGTTTTAATTTGCATTTCCCTGATCACCAAGGAGGATGAAGGATGAGCATGACCTTAAGTGTCTTTTGGCCATTTGAATTTCTTCTGTTGAGAATTCTCTGTTCAGTTCAGTGCCCCATTTTTTAATTGGGTTAATTAGCATTTTAAAGTCTAGTTTTTTGAGTTCTTTATATATTTTGGAGATCAGACCTTTGTCTGTTGCAGGGTTGGTGAAGATCTTCTCCCAGTCAGTAGGTTGCCTTTTTGTCTCAGTGACAGTATCCTTTGCTTTACAGAAGCTTCTCAGTTTCAGGAGGTCCTGTTGCGGGAGGTCCTTCAGCTCCTCCAACCAATAGCTGCTGAGATACCAGCCCATTGGGGTGTGGTCTCTCTCCCTTTAAAAAAAAAGCGACTACTTCCCTCCGCTCTCTCTCTCTTCACTTCCTGCTCCGCCGGCAACTAGACTCCCTTCCTGGTTGCGCAGAGGACTGTTGTCTGGGACGGTGATCTGTAAGTTTTTTCCTCTTTAAACAAATACCACCCTATTAATCATAATTACAAACTGGTGTGGCATTGTTCGTGACTTACGCCTTCATCTGGCGCCCGAATGTTTGGCTTTTAGGACCTCTCCTTCCCCCACTCGGCTGCCGGCTGTGAGTTTGGCTTGGCGTGAGCCCTCCCTTACTCAGCCACGGCCGGCGGCCTTGTGGCCTGTGCCTTGCGGCAGCCTTGTGGCCTGTGCCTTGTGCGTGGAGCTAGCAGTTTAATATAAATTATCATGCACTGGCTTTTCTTTCTGCAGTTCTTTATATTTTCCCTTTAGACACCTCAGATTGACTTCAAGTCCCCACACACCCTATCATCTGCCTCTCTATGTGGATTTAAACTCCACAGGCCCGCGTAGTCTCTGCCTGCGTGGTTTGCTCTTTTCTGAGTCGTTTTTTAAATCTCCCTTGCAAGTACAGCTCTTAAGCGGTGGGAAACAGAGCACGTGGTTGCCGAAAGCTACAACCCCTCAGGGTGACTCTGTCACGTGGAGGCATACAAGGCTTCCGGATTACTCTTCTCTACCCCTGGATTCTGGGTTTATGGTTCCGTGTACAGAATTGATTTAATTACATTTACTTTGTTGAGCAACTTGCATTTCCCAGTTTTTAACAAATACTAGGCGGACCCCGTTTTCGTCGAGACTTGGCAACAGCGCCACCTGCTGGATAACAGGTAATATGGCAGATTTTGTTTCCAACATGAATTTCACTGTTTTGGCTGCCAATACAATGGGATATATCATGCAAGGTTTATATGACTATGGGGATAACTTAATTTACTGGTTACTAAGATTCAGTATTCTTTTGCATATTCTATCATTTAGGAAGAATATGGCACTCCTAAGAACCATACTACCTTTACTAGAAGCTCATGCAGGTCAGGAGATTCAGGATTCAAAAGAGACAATAATAAAGACAATAATAAAAAGACTTGAAATGATTGAAGAAATTATTGTAGCTGGTGAACAGAGTAATAAGGCACAAGGACAGGATACAATGCCAACGCCAGCTATTAGAACTGGCTTACCCAGGGTTTTAGCGGCATACCCTATACTTAATTCTGACAAAGCATCAACTTCTAAAGGCTCGAAGGGAGTCAGAGAAGCTAGATGGACGCCAATAGCAATGAATGATCTAAAAGAAATTAAGCAGGCTATTGTTAATTTTGGCTTGCACAATGCATATGTAAAGGAAATGATAAGGACTTGGGCTTCTAATGCTAGAGCTACCCCCCTATGATTTCCATCAGTTAGTGTCTGCAGTTTTAGATAAGAGACCTTCCTTGATGTTTGGAATTTATTTCAGAGAAGAATCCAAACATATGGAACAGCAAGGAAGAGCAAAAGGTGTGAAGGTTTCCCAAGATCAAATTCTTGGTGCAGGAGAATATGCTGATCCACAGGTCCAAGCTCTTTATGACGATGAAGTACTGTGTCTATGTCACCAAGCAGCTTTAAATGCTTGGAATAGGATACAAGATCCAACAAAAAGGGTTGAATCATATACCAGAATTAGGCAGGGACAGAGAGAACCCTTTATTGACTTTTTGCAAAGATTAATTAAGGCTCTGGACATAGGGGTAACAGACCCAGAATCTAGACGAATACTTCTTAAATCTCTAGCTTTTGAGAATGCAAACATAGAATGCAAAAAGATAATTGGGCCTTTAAAGTCTAGATCAGCACCTATGGATGAATGGATTCAGCATACGATGAATGTTGAGACGTTTAGCTATAATGATGAACCTTGGGTAGGAGAAGCGATTTCCACAGCAATGAGGAGACATCAAACTGCCAGGTGTTTTAGTTGTGGTAAATTAGGACATCTGAAAAGGGATTGCAGGCACAGAATTTCTAGGAATAATATCTCCTCTGGGAATGACAAAAATAGGAGACCTAGGCCTTCAGGTATATGTAGGAGGTACGGTAAAGGCCGTCATTGGTCCAACGAATGCAGGTCAACAAGAGACAAACAAGGCAACCCGATACCGTCGGGAAACTCCTTGAGGGGTCTCTCGCAGGCCCCCAACCCAACAGTGACCCAGTCATTCCTAGTCACAGTGGAGAACATGCCTCACCAAGAAAATTAAAAGCTCCAATTTCTGCTGAAAAAAGTAATACTGGTCTAAATGATGAATTTTGCATGGAGGATGAGCCAAAAAACCCAGTAGGACAGAGTAAACGTATATTTTGGCAGACTTCTATTAACGATCAAAGACCAAAGCTAAGAGTCTGTATAAATGGCACTTTTATTGAAGGCTTATTAGACACAGGTGCGGATGTAAGTATCATTACTCCAGAATCTTGGCATCCAAATTGGCCTCTTCAAGAGGTAGATGTTCAGTTCCTGGGAATTGGAACCCTATCTCGTGTAAAACAAAGCACAAGATGGGTTGCATGCATAGGGCCCGAAGGGCAAATAGGAAGACTAAGGCCATATATAGCCAATATTGCAATAAATTTATGGGGCCGTGACCTGCTATAGCAATGGAATACCCAGATTAACATTCCTGTAGTTCCAGGAACTCATAATTCTGGGAAAGATATGATGAGGTCACCATAGAAAAAGGTCACCAGCCATTCAGGCTGTACAAGAACATACAGCAAATACCAAACCTTTAGAGGTACCAACAGCCCTACCTTTAAAATGGCTAACTGAGAAGCCAATATGGATCAAACAGTGGCCTCTAGCTGAAGATAAGTTGCAGGCATTGGAACAGCTGGTGCAAGAGCAACTAGATGCTCACCATATTGAAGAATCAACCAGCCCTTGGAATTCTCCTGTGTTTGTTGTAAAATAGTTATTGATTTGAAAGATTATTTTTTTACTATACCGTTACAAGAAAAGGATAGAGAAAAATTTGCCTTCACAGTGCCTACTTATAATAATTCTCAGCCTAATAGGAGATATCAATGGACTGTCCTCCCACAGGGTATGCTCAATAGTCCTACATTGTGCCAATATTTTGTAAGTAAGCCATAGGAAATAATTCATAAACAATTCCCCAAGTCCATAATTTATCACTACATGTATGACCTCTTGTTATCTGATTCAAATAAAGATACTTTAGAAAGGATGTTTGAAGAAGTAAAGTCTTGCCTAGGTGGGGATTACAAATTGCCCCTGAAAAGATTCAAAGAGGAAATTCTATTAATTACCTAGGTTACAGAATAGGGTTAGAGAAAATTAAAACGCAAAAGGCACAAATTAGGAGAGACCGATTAAAGACTCTTAATGACTTCCAAAGATTGTTAGGAGACATTTCCAGTCTACAACCAGCTGTTGGGATAACACCTGATCTAATAGATCATTTAAACAAAACCTTAGATGGTGATAAAGATTTGAATAGTCCAAGAAAACTGACAGCTGAAGCAGAAAAGGAACTGACAATGATTGAGGAAAAATTACAGGAGGCACATGTGGATAGGGTGAACCCAAATCTTAGCTGCATCCTAGTCATATTGCCTTCCAGAATTTCTCCTACAGGGATTCTAATGCAGAGGGAGGATATTATTTTAGAGTGGATATTTTTACCTAATAAACCAAGTAAAAAATTAAAAACTTATGTGGAAAAAGTCTCTGAATTAATTATAAAAGGAAAGCTGAGACTTCATCAACTAGCAGGTATAGACCCAGCAGAAATTATAGTGCCTTTTACTACTGAAGAAATAAAAAAGTTATGGGAAGACAATGAACTGTGGCAAAGAGCTTGTGCTAATTTTTTGGGAGAAGTTAATATCAACTATCCCAAAAGTGGTAGACTTAACCTCATAAAAAGAACTTCTTGGATTCTTCCTAGAATTGTACGTGATGCTCCAATAACTGGAGCTCGTACGTTCTATACTGATGCAAATAAATCAGGGAAAGCAGGTTACAAGTCAGATGAATTGAGTAAGGTGGAACAAAGCCCTTATAATTCTGTACAGAAGGCAGAATTATATGTCATTCTTATGGTGCTAAGGGATTTTAAAGAACCTCTTAATATAGTTACAGATTTACAATATGCAGAAAGAGTTATCTTGCATATTGAAACTGCTGAATTTATACCAGATGACACAGAGTTGACTTCATTGTTTATCCAGGTACAAGACATAATCAGGAACAGGCTTTGTCCGATGTACATAACACACATCCGGTCCCATACAGGTCTGCCTGGTCCTCTAGCCCAAGGCAACGCTAAGATTGATCAACTATTGATTGGAAGCGTGTTGCAGGCCTCAGAATTTCATAAGAAGCATCATGTCAATAGTAAAGGCCCAAAGAAAGAATTTTCCATTACTTGGCAACAAGCTAAGGACATTATAAAGAGATGTCCTACTTGTTCTTTCTATAATCAAACACCGTTGCCTGCAGGGAGTAACCCAAAGGGTACTAAGAGAAATGAAATCTGGCAGATGGATGTGTTCCACTTTATGGAATTTGGTAAATTAAAATATGTACATCACACCATAGACACGTATTCAGGTTTTCAATGGGCTACTGCCCTGAGCTCAGAAAAGGCTGATTCAGTAATCACACATTTATTGGAAGTTATGGCCATCATGGGTATACCTGCACAAATAAAGACAGATAATGGTCCAGCATATGTATCTAAGAAAATGAAACTTTTTTTGATTATTATAATATAAAACACATTACAGGTATACCAAATAATCCTACAGGTCAGGCAGTTATAGAAAGATCAAATCGTACTATAAAGGATATGCTGAACAAACAGAAAGGGACCGAAAATACCCCCAGAAATAGATTACATAATGCTTTATTAACCTTGAATTTTCTTAACACTAATGAGACTGGAACGACAGCAGCAGAAAGACATTGGATAATGGAAAAGTCTGCTGAACTAAATCAACCGATTTATTTCAAAGATGTTCTGACCTCTCAATGGAAGCCAGGAGATGTGCTACGTTGGGGAAGGGGTTTTGCTCTTGTTTCCACAGGAGAAGAACAATTGTGGATACCATCAAAATTAATAAAGTTTCAATTTGAAGAGGAGACACCTCTTGGAAAGGAGAAATGACAACTCATCCACAATGATGATATTTATACAGGTGGTAAGAAAAACATATAGAATGGGGGCAGGGTTCTGTTCTTATCTCCACAGGAAAACACTCATCTTTGAAAAATTCAAGGGACCCTGGATGTTTGGATACTGACAGATGGAAAAATACCTGCCCAATAGGAAATATCAAGAAAACTGAATGGGGAGACCACCGGCTCACAGGCCCAGGCGGCAGACCACCGGCGCTCAGGCCCAGGTGGCAGAAAATCGGCGCGCAGGCCCAGGCAGCAGACTGGCGCGGGCGGCGGCAGACCAGCGTGGGCAGCGGCAGACAGCAGGGACCGGAGCACAACACCTAGAGCAGATTGCCCCACTACAATTAAAGCAAAGAGGTAGGCCTTTGGTTGGCGAGATCCCTAGCAAGGAAGGAGCCGGGTCCTGTTCCTGAAGACCCTTCTAAGGGGCAAGAGGGAACTTGGCCCCTGGCAGGAGCCAGGAAACAAAGCGACAGCATTTTATAAGAGGAGCCCCTGGCCAACAGGGAAACCTGATCCGGTTTTAAAAGACCCATTAGATAGTTTTGATAGGAGGAGATGGGCAGGCACCAAGGCAAGAATTCACCCAATAATCTGAAAAACAACATGAAAACACCAGAACCCAAAGATCTTACAACAGATGGACTTGAACAACCTAATATGAAAGAAGTGGAAAAAATCGACTTTTTGAAAGCAATAGAGTCCATTAAACAACATGTGAAAAATGCCCTTATA